>JAFFSR010000310.1:5725000-6325000 GCA_017163975.1 Anastatus disparis
GGATTGTTCAATTAACGCACGACCATTAAAAAATGGTGGTTCCCCGCTTCCAAAATTTCTTTTATCATATACTTGTATTGCAATACCAAGTCTAGTAAAGTACTTCTGAAATTTATCTATTTCGCGGAATCCCCACCCTTCCTGTGGTATGTTCAATCCAGCATTTTTTATTAACCGCAGAGCGTACTCTTTTTGCAAAGATCTACGTCCGTCGCGAATGCTCGCCCACTTTTTTTTCATATCGACAGAATCATGTTTTTTATATTTTATATACATCTCTCCAACAACTAAAGCTCGCGGCAAACACAAATTATCTTTATTTTGTATGCAAACTATTGATTTTTTATGCAATATGTTTATACTCAATTTATTTTTTTTCCATCCGGTACCGCGAGGTAAATTAACGTACGTTGCCTCTACAATAAAACTATCGTCTATTTCAAAATTTTCATTACTTTGAGTTAAATTACTTATAAGTTCCCATAAATCATCGTAATTAAAATTCAAAATCGGTCTAAGTGACATTCCGGCTGGGTCATGACTAAAGTGAATACTTTTTACAGTAATTCCTACTAAGTCATTTTCTTCTCCTAACGATATCAAATACGCGTGAATATCCCGCATAACCAATTCTAACCATAAAACAGGATTAAAATTTTCTGTAGGGGGACGCATGCAAAGTACTAATCTTGTCGCATTCATTTGAAATTTTCTTATGTAATGATTCCTTTGTTGATTAATATCGAATCTTACGCCCGGGGGTCTTATTGAAAATTCCTCCGCACTAGCGCCTCTACCGCCACCTATTTGAACATTTTCTACTTCACTCACGCACGATTCACTCTCTCATTCCTATTGCCACTCTCACTTACATATGCGTTGGACTCCCCCCTCTCGCTGCTGTTACTATGTCCATGGTTGACGCTGCTACTGCTCGTAGACATACCCAACTGTTCTCTCTCTGATGTATTTGTGGCTCCCCACTCTACCTCCCCTTCTTCTTCTTCTTCTTCTGTGATAGAAAGAAGCGTAGCATAGTTTTCAATTGGTGTTGATGTTTCTATGAGGGATGATGATGATGATGATGATGATGATGATGATGATGATGCTATAAAAAATATTTTATGTTTAGAAAAAATTTTAAATAAATATTTTGAAAATTTATTTTAATAAATTTAATTAAGAGTTTTTTAATTTTTATATTACATGATTCTTATCATTATTTATTACTATTGTTATTAAAATTATTTATTTACTTATGTTTGCAACGTTTAAAATTAAAAAACGAAAAATAAAAATAATTTTTTTAAATTTTCATTCTTCTGGAGGACCATTTAAACTATCGTGTACACGATCGAGTAGATCGGCTAAATCCCTGGTCGAATCTGTATACAATGCTGATGTAAGATTCTCAGCCATTGTATGAAACCAACGCAATTCTTGCGCTCGTCGAACGGGTCTAATTCTTTGGGCATAAACTTGCAGAGATGTAGAATTATAATCAGATACACTATCAGATCCGTTTTCTTCCCGCCGAATCACTTTAGATGAAAATAAAAATATTTTTAAATATAATAATAACAATAATAATAATAATGATAATGTTAATAAATAACAAATGAAAGAATAAATATATTAACAATACTATTATAATACTAACTAACAATAACAATAAATAATAATTATAATAATACAGAAAACTTACATTCATTAAGACGCCTATCCAGTACGCTTCCATCAAAAGAGTGATAAACTCATATGCGTGCCATTTACTACGTGAAATTCTCTTTCTCTTAATGGTATTGTTTGAGTATAAAATGTGTGTAATAGAGTAAACCGTTCTTGAGAGGGTTCCGAAGGGCCTGCTGTGTTTGTTGACCCTATTTCATTTTCAGGATCATTATGAAGTAAACTTCTCATAACAGCGTCGAACGGCTCTGGATAATTATTAATCACCGCACGCGACAATAGACAACCTGGTCTGATTCTTTCGGGGTTTGACGCTTCATCATCATCAAACTCGCTATCTTCGGATTCTGATTCCTGTTGTATTCGCTCTTGCTGTGCAATTGGAATCTGATCATTGATGACTGTTTCAGCATCGCTGTCTACAATCATTTCATCGTGCACAATTCGAACACTTTCTTCTTCGTTTTGTTGTTCTTCTTCTTCTACAATTTCAACATTTTCATCTCTATTTTCTTCTTCTTCATTACGAGTTATTCCATCAAAAAACAAACGCCGTGGAAGGGTATTTCTTGATGTACTAGGCAGAGCATGATTGTTGACTGATTGTTCAAATAAAGTTTCAGCGCTGTCATCGCTGTCCGTATCGCTACTATCACTACTACTACCTAGTAGTATTTCAAGAGCTGTAAAAATAAACCATATATTAATTATAAGTTTACAATTGTATATATACAGCGCATGATTTTTAATTTTAGACTCTACATTAATTAAAATCGAAGGTTATAATAGAGAGATATTTAAAAAACTTGTGAATTATAAAAATAAAATTTGAAAATAGTAATATCGGAATTTTACATTGCCTTAAAATACGATATATATAATATAAGACCAACAAAGAATCATTTAATAGTAATATTTAAAGTTATATACGAAAAATGTCTATGATTTAGAAAAGGAATTGTGTAAAAAATGTTTATTTTTAAATTATTGAAAATGATACAAATTTAGTAAAAATAATTAAAAATATTTTTTATAAAGATTATAATAAAGAGATATTATGAAAAATTGAGGGTTATAAAAATAAATTTTGAAAACTGTAATACCGGTATTTTACATTTCCTTAAAATACGATATTTTAAATATTTACAATTCAAGATCGTAATATATATAATATAAGACCAACAAACAATCATTTAATAGTAATATTTAAAGTTATATACGAAAAATGTCTGATTTAAAAAAGGAAATGTGTAAAAAATGTTTATTTGTAAATTATTGAAAATGATACAAATTTAGAAAAATAATTAAAAATATTTTTTATGAAGATTATAATAAAGAGATATTATAAAAAATTGAGGGTTATAAAAATAAATTTTGAAAACTGTAATGTCGGTATTTTACATTTCCTTAAAATACGATATTTTAAATATTTACAATTCAAGATCGTAATATATATAATATAAGACCAACAAACAATCATTTAATAGTAATATTTAAAGTTATATACGAAAAATGTCTGATTTAAAAAAAGGAAACGTGTAAAAAAAAAAAATGTTTATTTGTAAATTATTGAAAATGATACAAATTTAGTAAAAATAATTAAAAATATTTTTTATGAAGATTATAATAAAGAGATATAAAAAATTGAGGGTTATAAAAAATAAATTTTGAAAACTGTAATGTCGGTATTTTACATTTCCTTAAGAGGAGGTCACGTATCTCTGTCCTTTTCTAATCAAAAAAATGATTTTTTCACAAAAACTAATAACTTTATTAAAAAATGAAGAGAAAGCCGCATCTTGTATCAAAAAAAGCAATATTTTCTTTGATAAGAAAAAATTAATTTTATTGCTTCGATCTCAAGAAAACCTTGAAAAACCAAATTGTCCACCCTAACCTGTATGATTTAAGTTTTTCAAGGTTTTCTTGAAAACGAAGCAATAAAATTAATTTTTTCTTAACAAAGAAAATATCACTTTTTTTATTACGAGATGCGGCTTTCTCTTCATTTTTTGCTAAAGTTGTTAGTTTGTGTAAAAAACTCAATTCTTTGATTAGACAAGGACAGAGATACGTGACCTCCTCTTAAAATACGATATTTTAAATATTTACAATTCAAGATCGTAATATATATAATATAAGACCAACAAACAATCATTTAATAGTGATATTTAAAGTTATATACGAAAAATGTCTGATTTAAAAAAGGAAATGTGTAAAAAAAAAATGTTTATTTGTAAATTATTGAAAATGATACAAATTTAGTAAAAATAATTAAAAATATTTTTTATGAATATTATAATAAAGAGATATTATAAAAATTGAGGGTTATAAAAATATATTTTGAAAACTGTAATGCCTGTATTTTACATTTCCTTAAAATACGATATTTTAAATATTTAAAAATCAAGATCGTAACATATAAAATATAAGACATACTGATTAAAAAATTTAATGGATATATATTTATAAGTAATAATAAATATAGAGTTTTTATATGTCAAAATTTCTAAAACAAATATTTTGGGCTTTTTCGTGAATGTCATTAGATAAAGAGACCTTTAAGTTTCAGAACAAAACTTGATATTCACAAATTTATTTTTTTAAATAAGTTTAATAAGGATAGTAATTTAAAAATTTGGTATACTTACAACGTTTCTTGTTATATTCGTTCATCAGACCCTGGAGTACATAGGCATCATTTAGATTTTCTGATATCACGTATTCTCCTGCTGTTATTACTGCAGGTAGGTTTTCTTTAAAAAACATATTGAACAATCGCGCAATCATTCGCAACGACACACACGATAATATACAACTGAATTGTTTTTTTAATTGTAAAGTAGACATACGCTGCACTTTTCGACGCCATGCCGGACCACATTTACGTTGTATAATATAACACAATCTCCCATAAATTAAATAATCAACAATCCGAAATATAATTTCACGGAATTCGTTTTCACCTTCGTTATTCCTCATGATTTCTCTCAATAAAATCGCTTAACACTTGAAATTTAAAGTTCTATTCCTTATCAAGTCAAAATATTCAAAAATTGTCAAAAATCGCCTCGTTATTTCTTTATATAGCACTTTTTTTCTCAAAGGGAAAAAAATTTAAGAAAAAAGCGATTTTTAATGATTTTTTGCAATATTTAAAATTGTTGTTACTTGTTTTTTATTTTAGATCACTAGGCGTTTTCTTAAAAATGAAATTAGGTATCTTACGTGAAGAACGTTACACTACGATGGCGAAAAACTAAATAAGAAATAGCATTGCAATTCTTTTTATATATATTTATATGTTCTCACTTTAAGGGAAAAGGTTTGGTGACCATTTGAGAGAAAGATAAAAAATATTCATAAAACAGAGCAGCTGAATGCGTACTTTACTAATATCAGTATTGCGGTAGGTCAGTTTTCAATTTACTGTTTACTTAAATGCTCACCTTAATACTTCTACGACTATTAAAAAAACCTATGAAGAAAAATTTAAGGACCGTTGATAAAAAATACACACCAACCTACCCATCTGCTATGTGTAATACACTCCTAATCTTCTTTTCTTTTCTAATGACTATATTTACTCTTACACTACCAATATATGTCCAACTCACTCTCTCTCTCTCTCTCTCTCTCTCTCTCTCTCTCTCTCTCTCTTACACCTTTGCTAACGCACTGTTTATCGGTTTTCAAAATGCCCAGTAGTTGTTCGCGTACTATTCAATGTTTTCAGATAATGTTACGTAAAATCCACCCCTGCATTTCTACAAATGCGAAAACACACGTTTAAAAAAGAGAGAGAAAGAATATCAGATAGTATACAACATAGCAGCTGACAAATTTTTCGACATTTATAAGATGTATATGCTTATCGCTTCAGTTAAAATACTTTGCAGAGCATATGTTTTTCATAATTTTTTCTATTTAAAGCTAAGGAAGAAACCTTATTATCTTCATATTCAAGGATAATTTTAGGAAAAACTATTCTGCCTCGAGTTTTCCTTGCACAAACGTTATAAGAAGTTTTAGTTTCATCCCGTAAACATATTCGGAAGATACCTTTGTTTTTCTACACTAATTTTTAATTTAAAAATATTTTTAAAAACCGTGATGAATACTAAAGTAGAAACTAACAGTATGGCTTGGTTAGATGCTGTTTTTGAAAATACTGGTGAAGAAACAATATCACAAGATATTGGCGATTTAATCACTATCAATAGTGTTAACACTAGTGATATAGAGTGGGTAGAGAAAATGCTAGAAGAAAGTGTAGAAATAGAAGAAATTAAAAATAGTGTTGAATCGACGAATAGTGTTGGGGACATTAGCGAAAATGTGATTTTGCAAAACGTGAATTATAACGTAAGTGAAAATAGTGTTAATACCGACATGGAATGGTTAGACAACATTCTTGAACAAAGTGTAGATGCAGAAATAATTCAAGATTTTATTAGTGAAATAACAAATAGCGAAGTGAATATTGACGAAAATGTTAATTTAAATATCGTAAATGATATTAATCATGAAGAAAAAACGAAAGATGTGATAATTAAAAATATTGTTTTACATTTAACAAGTGATATTTCACAATGTAACAGTGAAAATAAAGACATTATTACTGATGAAAAAACGTGGTTTGATTCAATAATTGAAAAAAGTGCGGAAATGCCGGTGTTATCAGATTTGGATGAACTTTCAGTGAATAATACGAATAACGAGAACGACACGGAAGAAGACGTAATTATTATTAGCGAAAAAAAAACAAAAAAAAAAAAAAGAAGAACAACAGAAGTATTAGACGAAAGAGTACGAAAATTCGCGAAAGTTCGCGAACAAACATTACTCGACCCCATGTTACAATTAAAAAAATTGACAGATACGGGTATAAACATAAGCCAGTGCAAACAAGAATTAGATTTCCTGGCCAACAGAATTACACAGCGTCGGTTATATGCGGATAGAGGATTAATTTATAATTGGGCCCAACAAATTTTATATGCGAATGCAAGCATTATAAATTCACCATCATTCACTTTGACGCTGGATGATTTTTTCAATAATTTAACTCCTGTACCAAGGCCCCTTCATGATGGTGATCTGCAACACTTGAAAATCACAAAAAAGAGCGTACAGTGTATGGTAAAGGACATGTCATACCTCCAAGCGAAAATCATCGCCTAGTAAGTATTAATATTATTTTTTATTTTTTTTTCACACATTAATATGTCAACTTTTTTTAATTGTTAAAAGCTTAATTTTTTAAAATCAATTAAGTTATTAGAAATTACAAAATGTGTAAATTCATCAATACAATTTTTTCTATTATTTAAAATTTTTAAATTATTTGAAAACTTTTACTCTTTATTATTACTTTTTTAATTCTATGTTCATATACTTTGAATTTTTTTCAGTGCCCAAATCCATACGCCAACGCTTATGCACACAGCATTAAGGAGGAATGTTGTCAACCATATATGGCGCATCAAAGCTGCGCAAAATTCGACAAACGTACCAGTGACAAACCAGAGCGATCGAGAGCTGACAAAATATCCCTACGCAGGGGAAGAATTCCATCAACTCATCTCCGGAGAAGAATTTAAAACGATTCTTAGCCAAGAGCCTCACGCGTCATTAATTTACAATAGAAAATCAAGCAACCCTCCGACAGCTACACACGTGTATGAAGGTATCAAATAAAAACATTTTTAAAATATTCACTTTTGTTATATTTTATTTTTTTACCTTAATTCCCTATTTCTTTTCAAGACGCTATAACAGCCCCAGACATGCAGGGGGAGACAGGCGGGTAGGGGGGAGGGGGGGGGGGGGGAAATAGGCAGGTATAGCGAGACGAGGGGAGGGTCTGTCTCGCTATACCTGCCTATATACTACTCCTATGAATAATTTCAATGTTTTACATCCCATGTAATGTGAATATAGTTTAAGTCGACAGTTTAAACAACGAGGCTTTTCCACAGGCATTTCTGTACAATCTGGGACAATAAATATATTTTTGAATTTCTTAAAACATAGCGGTACGCTGTTGATAATTCCTTCATGTGTTGAACATCGTATAGCACCTTTTAAAATTTTTGCCAACAATTAAACCATGTAGATAAAATTATTTTTGCAGCTTTGACAACTAATCTTAAAAAGAACACTAATACATAGAAATGATACATTCAATCGCAATTTAAAAGAGTTAATACAATTCTATTTTGTACAGAATAGAATAATTGCAGTCAATTATCAGTACTATTATATAAATATGTTTATTTATATTCTATGATTAGCCGCCAGGGGGCTACCACGCTTTCTATCTATTGACTTTCTTATGGCAAACAAATGCACACGAAAAAAAAAATTTTTACCGAAAAAAATGAATATTTCGAAAATTTATTAATATTTTGATCTCAAAAAATTTGTACTTATTTTAGATACTAAAAGGTATATTTTCACCAAGTTTCATGAAAATCAAATCATTTTTGTAAAAATAAAAAATCAAAAACAAAAAAATTGATTTTTCTCATTTATCTCGAAATTTTTAAGGTTATATTAAAAAATGACTTAAATGAAAATTGTTCATTTTTGTATGATCTACAACTTTTGCATTAAACATTTTTTCTTTCAACGTCAACTTTAGCCGGAAATTGCAAATAATCAATTTTTCCCCTCTCCCCCCCCCCCCCAAATCTATTAGACCACTCCCCCCTAGTACACGAATTTTTTTTTCGTTCATTACCACCTCCCTTACCAATTCCACATGGTACAGTTTGGATATATTTTTTTATGTCTCTAAATGCTAATTTGCCTGGACTAATAAGAGAAGTCATGTACTAGAATTTATTGTATATACCAGTTTATGCAAATTTGGCAATTATTGAAAAAAGTGAAATATTTTCCATATTTTTTGCAATACAAAAAATAACTTCATTGTAAAATGAGTAACACCAACTGTTTATACTTATTAAGAGCTATAGAAATAAGAAAAATTGCCCCATGAGAGCAGTGATGGATTACGAGGATGCTTTATACATTTATGTATATCTATATATTATGATACCTCCCGACTAGAAACGAATTTCGGGTGAAAATGAGGTCCCTATAAGGTACCCTAAGATTATTATAAGGTCCCTGTAGGGTGCCCTAAAGGGTTCCTAGATGGCGTGTAAGGGGGCGATTTTAAGGTCCCGATAGGGCAGACTCATTTTCAGATGTGCCCTATTGTTACCCGTTTATCACTTGACAGTTGCCTGACAATCGATGTTGAAAAAATTCGAAGTGATAACATAACCTCATCTGATGCACGTGTTTATTTGGTGTGAAAAAAACTATTTTTCTTGTAAATTTAACTCTAAAATAGTTTCAATATAAATAATATTCAACACGAAAAGAAGAATTATTTTGACAATCGATGTTGAAAAAATTCGAAGTGATAACATAACCTCATCTGATGCACGTGTTTATTTAGTGTGAAAAAAACTATTTTTCTTGTAAATTTAACTCTAAAATAGTTTCAATATAAATAATATTCAACACGAAAAGAAGAATTATTTTAATTTTAGATACAGCCATGTTCTTATTTACTAGTGTGGTGTATGTGTGTGTGTTTTAATAGCAATCAACATTGAATTTTCGTAGAACAAAATAAATGCATAATATATAAAATTGAGTTGAAGAATGATTCATTCATATTATTTTATAATAATATCAATACATTTATCTTTCGCAAACTAATTCGTATCTTATAAGAAAAATAAAATTTAATTTACTGGCGAGAATGTCAGAAGAGGTTATGTTTTACTTTAAAAGGTTTTGAATATCAATAGTCAGGCAATTATCGGGCAGTGGACGGGTAATAATAGAATATTCAGGAAAATGAGGCTGCCCTATCGGGACCTCAGAAGCGCCCCATTACAAGCCAAGTAGCGCCCCTGTCAGGATGCCCTGTGGGGTCCTTACAATTTTGTAGGGCATCCTTAATATTTTTCTTGTCGGGCTATTCGCCAACTTCAGAGTATACAATAGAATCAGAATAACAGCAGAATATATTATTCTATAGTATATACTCTGAAGTTGGCTGACTGATATCATAAAAGCATCTTCGAAATCCATCACTGCATGAGAGTGTTTTTAAAATAATTTATAATGATTTTTGAAAGGAAAAAGTTAAAGGTTTTCTACACCGAGAGAAAATTCATGTCAATAGAGCATTCAGTTTACGTATCCGAAATTAGTAAGTAATATCCTATGCTTTCATAACAGCGCCATTTACTCTTACGAGGTTTATGCTATCTAAAGACTGTTTGTTTGCATGCTTTGGTAACTCCCCACTCTAATATCCTTCGATAGCTGGCGCTGTATCCTCTCATGGGACGTGAAGGGAGTAAACGTGGCTTGTCCACTATTCTTTCTTTACTGCTAACTATGACATTCTTTCATTGCTCAAGTCGCCCCCTCTTTTGGGTGGCGACGGGAGCAAACACGGCTGGTCTATATCCAAAATCATGTCGCGAATTTTGTTAACGTATTTTCGTAGCATGAATCTTTTTTTTTCTTTTCTTTTCTTTTTTTATGAAGGGAGATACATTATAAATATAATCTGTTAAACTTTGTAACTATCAATAATTAATTTTTAACTTAAAATTTAATTATTTTAAACAGCTGGGGGCAGATGAGCATGTACGATTTTACGCCAGAGATATTTCGAAGTAGCGTTGGTCTAGTGCGTAACGTTCGTGCTTTTCCTTTTGAGTACGCGAGTTCAACTCTTGGTTAGAACCATTTTTTTACAACTTTTTTTTTATTATTTCAATAGTTTTTATCACTTTTTTTATTTATATTTTTTATATTTTCTATTTTTTTTATTAATTTTAAAATCTATTTTTTCACAAGTTACTTAAAGTATGCTCGTTTTTTTAATTAATATTTTTAAATAAATTATTTTATATGCAAAATAATTTAAAATATTAATAAATAAATAATAGTGATGTTTACAATACTATAGTTCAATTTTGTCTTTATAAATAATCAATATATAATATATATTATAACATAAATAATAATACCTCAGTTTTATTTATTTATTGTAATTTATTGTAAATTTTATAAACTAAATTGTAAATAAATTAAACTATACTATTATAAAATAAACATCACTATTATTTATCTATCAATATCTGTAATTACTACCTATAAAGAATAATTTATTTTTAAAAAATTTTCATTGAAAAAAACGAGCGTAATTGTGAAAAATTAAATTATTAAAAAAATACAAAAAAAAATAAATAAATATAAAAAGGAATAAAAAATACTAAAACAGTAAAAAAAAATTTTTTTTTAAGTGACCCTAGCCGAGAGTTGAACACGCGTACTCAAAAGGAAAAGCGCGAACTTTATGCACTAGACCAACGCTACTTCGAAACATCTCAGGCGTAAAATCGTACATGCTCATCTGCCCCCAGCTGTTTAAAATAATTAAATTTTAAGTTAAAAATTAATTATTGATAGTTACAAAGTTTAACAGATTATATTTATAATGTTTCTTCCCTCATAAAAAAAGAAAAGAAAAGAAAAGAAAGATTCACGCATCGAAAATACGTTAACGAAATTTGCAACATGATTTTGGATATAGACCAGCCGTATTTGCTCGCATCGCCACCCAAAAGAGGAGGCGACTCAAGCAAATAAAGGATATGAGAGTGGGGAGTCATCGAAGTATACTACGCGAGTCATCAGTGAATACCGTTCATGCTTTAGTTACTATCCATACCATCTTTTTTAGTATAAGGTAATCCAATACTGATAGAGCTTCTCACGCCTGTCATATTTGTATCAATATTTTATATGCTCGCGTAGATGGCAGTTCGCATGCTCTATTAGCATGAATTTTCTCTCAGTGTAGAATTATTCATATGTTATAAAATCTTTTATTGAATTTTAACAGTATTAGATATCAAATCAAAAGAATATCATTTAGCTTCTAATGTACATTTATCTATAGATTTATCAACGATAGATATTATCAACGAATATAGACGCTTTTAGAAACGTACTTCTAAATGGGAAATTTCGTCCAAAAATGTGTTACCCAGCAATTTGGAGGACGCCACTATTTCATGTATTTGTATATCTATGTATAGCATATTTTTCATATGCATAGATATACAGACAATGTTAAAGTGTTACCCAGGTTTTCGGACGAAAAATTTAACCCAGAAGAATCCTTCTATACTGCCGTGTTAAGTAAAAACTTACATAAGTGACATTTCGATGAAAAATAAATTTTTTCTATCAATAGATCCGATAAAAAATAGCCTATTAAATGAATAAAAAAAAAGTTGTTTCAAATTTTTCGCTAAAAAATGAGGAAATGAAGATTACTTAAAATTAAAAATTGGATCGGACAAAATTGATATTATTTCACTTTATCACTTTTATTATTTTACACTTATGTAAGTTTTTACTTACCACGGCAGTATAAGCGTCTATCTTCTTTGGTATAAGAGTGGAATTAGATGGAAGGGAAAATAGGCTACGAAACGTCATAGTACGTCCATTCCGTATCCTTGTATTCCGTAAAATTTTTTCCCTATATTCTCATCGATCGGAATTTAGCTGAAAAATTATAAAATAACCTACAAATGTGTCTGCGAATTTTAAATTAACAACAAAAATTTGTTTGATTAAATTTTTATTTTATTGAAACGTCGATTTTACGATGTAGGATAGCCAACGATAACTTAAACATATGATAAGAACTTCAGAAATGATATGAAGAAGAAATTGGAATATAGTTTTTAGCCTTCCTAAACGTTCTTGAAGTGTGTTACTCGAAATATTTTTTTTTGAACAAGTTTCTCACAGAATATTTTCTCAGTATTCCTATAACGTAAGTTTTTCACATGCATAACGAACATCTCTATTGTATATTTTTTAGTATACAATGAATGTATGAAACTAATAATTGAAAACATAAAAAGATATTTATTGTGCATTAAAAATAAAATAAATTGATAAAAATGATAAAAAAGCATATTAAAATATAGATAAAATGCTAACTTCCTGTAGTTTATTATGGTCTGATTAACATGTTTTCTTTAAATCTGTAGTAGCGCGTGAGAATAAGTTGTTAAACTTTCATGTCAGTGTTTGAAAAAAGGCAATTTTTCATTATTTAAAAAATTTTTTTCCGTCACTTATATTGCTTTCTCATAGAGAAAGCATTCAATCGATAGAAAAAATGTTTTTTCTATTTTTTCATTAATTGGTATATATTTGAACTCAGGGAGTCGAAAAAAGTGGTTTCCAGAAAATGTCTGTATGTGTGTGTGTGTGCGTGGGTGTGTGCGTGCGCGTGTGCGTGCGCGTGTGCGTGTGTGTGTGTGTGTTTGTATGATGTCAGTTAGTAAATTGTATCTCGAAAACTACTCGATTGATTTGCTTCTAGCTTTGCATGAAATTTATTTTTTTGTCCAACTTGCTGAGAAGCTATTGATAATTGTTTCTTCTAGCGTAGTTTTAATTTTAGAATCGTTTATAAAAAAAAAGATTTTGATTTTTGATTTTTCTGTTTTTTTTTGTTTACTACTCGATAAATTTGCTTCAAACTTTGCATGAAAATTATTTGCGATTGCCCAAATAAAATAAATTCCTAAAAACTGATTTTTTTAGCTTAGTTTTAATTTTAGAGCATTTTGAAATTTTTGAAAAAAATGTTTATATTTATTAAGCCAATAAAATCTTAGAAACTACTCGATGAATTTACTTCAAATTTTTCATACAAATCAATTTTTCGATCAACTGGTGCAAAAGCTATTCAGAATTGGTTTTCATAGCGTAGTTTCAATTTTATAGCGATTTTGGTAATTTTAAAAAAATTTCGATTTTTCATTTTTTTTGTATTTTACGTAAACCACTCAAAGAATTTGCTTGAAGATTTGTATGGAACTTATTTTTGACTGCCCAAAAAAGTAAAACTCTTGAAACTGTTTTTCTTAGCGCAGTTTTAATTTTAAAGCATTTTAAAAATTTTTTTTAAAATTTTAATTTTTAATTTTTTTTTTATTTTACGAAAACCATTTGATAGATTTGCTCCGAAATTTGTATGCAAATTATTCGCTACTGTCTGAAGAAAACAAGTTTTGGAAAACTAATTTTCTCAGAGCAGTTTTAATTTTAGAGCATTTTAAAAATTAAAAAAAAAAATTTTATTTTCAATTTATCTTCTATTTTACGTCAACCATACTATAAATTTTCTCCAAAATTTTTGTACAATCAACTCGCTATGGTCTGAAAAAAATAAGCTTTTAAAAACTAATTTTCTTAGAGTGGTTATGATTTTAGAGAATTTTAAAGATTTTTAAAAAAATTTCGATTCTTTATTTCTTATTTTTTTATTTTACGTAAAGTACTCGATAGATTTGTTCTAAAATTTACAGGGAAATTATTTGCAACTGACAAAAGAAGGGAAATTTTCAAAAATTGATTTGTATAGGGTAGTTTTAATTTTAGAGCATTTTTAAAATTTTGAAAAAGAAATTTTGAAAAGAAAATGTTATTTATTTAGCCAATTAGATCTCGAAAATTACTCGATGGATTTGCTTCAAATTTTGCTTACTATCTATGTTTTTGTATAAGTAGACGGAAAGCTATTGAAAATTGGTATTCATAGAGTAGTTTTTTTTATAGAGCCATTTTAAGAATTTTAAAAAAATTTTCGAGTTTTCATTTATTTTATATTTTACGTAAATTACTTGATGAATTTGCTTTGAAATTTGCATGGGAATTATTTGCAACTGCCAAAAAAAGTATGACTTATAAAAACCAATTTCCTTAGCGAAATTTAAAAAAAAAAGTTTTTTTTTAATTTCCATTTTTCATTTTTTTTTCATTTTACGTAAACTACTCGATAGAACTGCTCTAAATTTTGTATACACTGAAAAAAGTACGGGAACTCTCCGTTATCGCAGCGTAGTGTCGCTGTACGAAACGCACATTCGTCTGTATGTTTTAAAATTTAGGACCGTTGATATACCTTTTTATGCGAGTATATGTATAAACAACTGAAACGCGACGACGTACCGGCCTTTGAGAAGTCTGCTGTTAGAATTTAGGAAAGCAGACGACCTACGGCGTATAGTTGTCATCTTAACAGTGTATATTAGATTTCCCTCTTAAGCGTACGCGCTCTAGCTTTAATTTTTGAGATAGCAGATTTCCCAAAAACGTAGAAAGGATCTCTATTATGCGTAAGACGGCTGCGCATTGACATTTAGTACAACTGTTATCCCCAACTTTTTTCAGTGTACAAGTTATTTGCTGCTGTCTTTATAAAACAAGCTTTTAAAAAATAATTTTCTTAGCGTAGTTCTGTGATCACTTCTTTTGATTTCTGAATTAACGCTTTTACCTACACGGAAAGAAGTGGTACGACTGTACAGCCGTGGTGCGATCACAGCAGACAGCAGTGATTTGATTCACCACGAGGCGGCGTGGCATACTGCTGTTCAGCTGTGCTTACACTTCCTACTGCCGTGTTTTCAATCACGGTCGTAGAAGGTGATTGAAAACACGGCAGTAGGAAGTGTAAGCACAGCTGAACAGCAGTATGCCGCGCCGCCTCGTGGTGAATCAAATCACTGCTGTCTGCTGTGATCGCACCACGGCTGTACAGTCGTACCACTTCTATCCGTGTACTCTTTTCCTCCCTCACTTCTTCTTTGTCCTTTTTTCTCAGATTGATCCTCATTTTGACCCTATATTCATCTATCCTTGTCTCTCTCTTCCTATTTACTAATCACTCTCTCACATTCACTAATTTTTCTTGAAAAGAGATTATATTTTATATTGAAACCACATTTAAAAAAATAAAATTAAATTACTTTAACTCAATGAGCTGTATGAGAAAGCATTGCGCCAAAGCACTTAGCAGCGTTTTTTTTCTATGGTCGGTGAAAAACTTTGAATCTGAGTTCGGTGTTGAAATATTTTTTAAGACATATAAAAAAATATAAGAATTTATTTGGAAAGTCAATTTAGGAGGATACCCTATGCTCGTATGTATAGAACGCTATACATACGAGAATATAGCATTGTAAATGTCTAAAAAAAAGTAATAATTAGATGCACGAAAAATAATTCGAAAATTAAAAAACGGTCCTCTGGAAACGATTTTATTTTATATATTTATATTGAAACTAAAAATTTATGCAATAAAAAAACAAAAAAAAGACACCTTATTTTGAGCTTTATGGGTTCAAAAATGGCAAAAAACGCATTTTTTACGAATTTTGAGAGCTTCAACCTTCAATAGCTTCATCAATTTTTTATGTTTTTAAACGTTCACATACAGACATGTTGATATATATATATATATATATATATATATATATTTATGTCGTCGTAGGCCGTATTCGGTGGAATACCTATAGACCACGCTAAATTTGTATAGGCCTTGCATACGTTCATGCTAATATCTCGACGATATTCTCTCTGTCAATACTCCCTTAGGGAGTATTGACAGCTCTATACTCCCTAAGGGAGTATTGACAGATCGAGATATCACATAGCATGGCCGTATATGACGCGAGTGACATCAATTCGTAGGTTAGTGAAAACAAAAGAATGTCGTTAGATATGTCAATGTTCATACAAATTCATATAAAATCTTAACTTTACAGAATGTTTTGTTTGAACAAATTTTCAAAGTTAAACAGTTAATAAGTAAAATAAATAAGTAAATAATGACATTATTTACTTTTTTTTAATAAAACATATATCATTAATTTTAAAAAATCATTTTTATAGTTCCTCATACGGCCTACCAACGACATAAACTTATCTACGTAACTTGGGAGTACGAAGGATTCTGAATCCAGGCTTGACTAAAGTGTTTGTCGCTTGAGCAGCAGTCAGTCTCGGGCGCGCTTCGCGCGCCCTCGACTAACTGCTACTCAAGCGACAAACACTTTAGTCTCGCCTGTATTCATCCTTCGTACTCCCAAGTTACGTATATAACTAATATATATATATCAACATGTCTGTATATGTGCGTGTGGGTCGACATGAAATGTTACATATATATAAGCCCAGGTGCGTAGTATGTATGTGCGTGTCCACATATGTTTATATATATATATATATATATATATATATATATATATATACATATATATATACATGCGGCATTCCACGTCAATTGGAACGAACGCACATACAGGTTTATATACATGGGATATTTCATGTCAATGCGCACGCACGCACACACAGGTTTATATATATATATATGTATATATATATATATATGCGACGTTCCATGTCGTTTCGCATGCATGTACACACACGTAAATAGTCATGGGATTTTTTATGTCAATTGAAACGCAAGCACACACAGATTTATATATATGGGACATTTCATGTCAATTCGCATGCGTGCAAATACACGTTAATATACATAGGATTTTTCACGTCAGTTGGAACGCACGCACATATAGGTTGATATATATGGGACATTTCATGCCAATGCGCACGCACGCACACACAGTATTATATATATATACATATATATATATATATATATATATATATATATATATATATATATATATATATATATATGGGACATTTTATGTTAACTCGTACGTACTCATAATCACAGGCTTTTCTATATAAATGGGACCTTTCATGACAATTTTTACACACTTATCCAAGTACTCTTAGGTTTATATATGTGCGACGTTTCATGCCAATTTGCATGCATGTACACACACGTAAATAGTCATGGGATTTTTTATGTCAATTGAAACGCAAGCACACACAGATTTATATATATGGGACATTTCATGTCAATTCGCATGCGTGCAAATACACGTTAATATACATAGGATTTTTCACGTCAGTTGGAACGCACGCACATATAGGTTGATATATATGGGACATTTCATGCCAATGCGCACGCACGCACACACAGTATTATATATATATATACATATATATATATATATATATATATATATATATATATATATATGGGACATTTTATGTTAACTCGTACGTACTCATAATCACAGGCTTTTTTATATATATGGGACATTTCATGACAATTCTCACACACCTATCCGAGTTCCTTTAGGTTTACATACATGGGGCGTCTCATGTCAATTTGCATTCGTGCATACACTCGTTAATATACATGGGCCTTTTTATGTCAACTCATATACGACCTTACAGACAGGTTTTTGCATATACATGATCCATTTCATATCAACTTGCTCACGTTCATCCGCATTTTTTTGGTTTATATATATATATATATATATATATATATATATGGGACGTTTCACGTCAACTCACCTAACAAAAAAATAGAATTCGTCGAAAATCTGTGAAAATGTTCTATTCGATACCAAAAATATACAAATAAAATTTTAGAGGTCCAGGTCAAAGGGGTCAGGACTTAAACGTGATGGAATTTTTCGAATTTTCCAAATTTTTTGCTAAATAAATATTTTAATAAATTTTTTCCTCAAAAACTATCAATTTTTCGTTAAAACTTAAAAGAATACTTTTTCTTGGAAATTAGATGTAGAATTTACCTGAATTTTTGCAAATTATAATATACTGATTTTTATGCTTACTTGATCGATTTAAACATACTATTTAGTATATCTAAAAATCGAGCAGATTAAATTGGCTTTTTAAAGTCTGATTTTTTTCGTTTTTTTATGAGGAAAAAATATACGAAGCCTCTAGTTGGGCAGCCTTCTCAAAGTTACTTAATTGTGCAAAAAAGTCTGAATAAATCGTTATTTTGGATCAATGATGAGATTCGTGATTTTTTTTCTGAAAAAGTATTGATTTTTGTGATAAATGTATGAGAATGTTTTTTATTGGAAATTGTATGTAAAATGTATGTAAATTTTTGTAAACCATTATTTACTAAACATCACAAATTATAAATGAAATTTTGAAATTTAAAAATTTATTTTTTGTTAAATTTTTAGTATATATGGTTCATAATGTCTTAAATTACAATTTGTAAAAATATGTTCATATTCTACACATGATTTCCAATAAAAAACATTTTCATACATATGTCCCAAAAATCAATACTTTTTCAGAAAAAAAATCACGAATCTCATCATTGATCCAAAATAACGATTTTTTCAGACATTTTTGCACAATTAAGTAACTTTGAGAAGGCTGCCCAACTAGAGGCTTCGTTTATTTTTTCCTCATAAAAAAACGAAAAAAATAAGACTTTAAAAAGCCAATTTAACCTGCTCGATTTTTAGATATACTAAATAGTATGTTTAAATCGATCAAGTAAGCATAAAAATCAGTATATTATAATTTGCAAAAATTCAGGTGAATTCTACATCTAATTTCCAAGAAAAAGTATTCTATTAAGTTTTAACGAAAAATTGATAGTTTTTGAGGAAAAAATTCATTAAAATATTTATTTAGCAAAAAATTTGCACGTACTTGCAAGCATAGGTTTTTCTATATAAATGGGACCTTTCATGACAATTTTTACACACTTATCCAAGTACTCTTAGGTTTATATATGTGCGACGTTTCATGCCAATTTGCATGCATGCACACACACACGTTCATATACATAGGGGTTTATTTAATTAAGAAATCTTTTTGAATTTGTAATTTAAGCCTTTTCAATTAACAATTACATTTTGATTCCTTAATTGAAATTTATTTAATGAAGGATTCCTTTTGAATTTGTAATTAAATCCCTTTCGATTCACGATTAAATTTTGATTTCTTAATTGAAATTTATTTAATTAAGGATTCCTTTTGAATTTTGAACTAAAGCCCTTTTAATTCACGATTAGAATTTGAATTTTGAATTGAAATTTATTTAATTAAGAATTCCTTTTGATTTTTTAATTAAAGCCTCTTCAATTCACGATTAGATTTTGATTTGTTAATTAAAATATGTTCAATTATTAATCCAAAAGGAATTGTTAATTGAATAAACTTTAATTACGAATTCAAAAAGGATTTGTGAATTAAAATTTATTTAAAGCTCAAAATGATTTAAATATTTGCAATCCTGATAGCGCTTATTCAGTATTATGATTTATACCATCATTACTGAAATCATTTTTTAATTTAACATTAAATTAGTTTAGACTAATTATAAGTCATTCAAAAAATATGAATAAATTAAGGGAAATGAATTTTTAATAGGCCATGGATGTTATTAATAGAAATATTATTCAGTTCGGGCGCTAAAAACACAAGAACTTTCAATTTTTTAATAGATTGTATTAATGAAATTCAAATTTCTTTGCTACCAAGCTCAACCAGTGACCAATTTTTTGTTATAATAAATTTAATTTTCTATAACCCTGAAGAATATTAACAATCAAGAATCTAAAGATGATTGTAGAAATAAAATTGCTTTTTATTAACATTGTGACGACCCTGGGGATCAAGTGGGTCTCACTATTATTAATAAGCTACTTAGCAGTAATAATATCGCTGGAAGGGTCAGGATAAAAATAAGGGTATATATATATGAAAAAGAATGCACAAGCATTAACACTGAAATCGAACAATTAAAAGAAATAACGAATGATTTATTTAGATATATGTACAGCTATAGAAACGCACTTGTATAACGTGCGCCAGTCACGTATAGCGTACGCGACGCCACTTCGAGAAAACTCTCCCGCACAAAACAAAGCAACCAAAAGAAAACAATTATATTAATCTCAAAAAAAAGGAAAGCTGAAAGGGGCATGCTACACTAAGAATTTGATAAACTATTGTCACGCTCGCGGTCGCACAAAATACACGCCGCGCATTTACTATTAGATTTTAAGCTAGATATAAAAAAACAAGCACTCTTCGACAGAATCGTCGTTATGAAAAATTTGTCTTTGCTTAAGCACTCACTCGCAATTATATCTACGTTGGATGTAAAAATTACCAATCTAATTTTACGGACGCACGCAGCTAATTATACCAGAACAAGATGTCCATGCTCGACGCTGACGATAGAAGGAATAACGCAATGGCGTTACCTTCGACTCTACTCAGCTTCGTATCTGTTGCTGCACGCTGCGCGCGCCGCAAGAGAGAGAGACAAACGATCCTCAATGGACCGAAGCTCAGCTATTCGAGTCAAGCTGCTATGCTTCGTACATTGGCTCTATGCTTTATTTGATATAACCCACACAGCATGAAAGATATCACTGGAATATTCCGAAATATTCCAATGGAATATTTCATTGAAATATGTATGGAAGCTTTATGGAAGAAAACAGAAATATTTCTGGAATATTGCAAAGAAAACTTTCTACGAAGAACCCCTGGAAGCCTCCGTAAACCTTCCAAGGAAGATTCCGTTGAAAGATTGATGAATCATTGCACCGAAAGAATTTATGGAAGCTTTATAGAAGACTCCGTTTTCCTTTCGGGGAAATGTTGGAAATTTTCACTGGAATATTCCGACTTAAGTCTCCTGGAAGATTCCGTAAAACTTCCAAGGAAGATTCCGTTGGAAGATTGATAAATCATTGCACCGAAAGATTTCATGGAAGCTTGAATGGAAGACTCCGTTCACCTTTCGGCGGAATATTGGAAATTGTCATTAAAACCTTATAGTGGGAGGCTCCTGAAAGCTTTCGTAAACCTTCCAAGGAAGATTCCGTTGGAAGATTGATGAATCATTGCACCGAAAGATTTCATGGAAGCTTTATAGAAGACTCCGTTTTCCTTTCGGGAAAATGTTGGGAATTTTCACTGGAATATTCCGACTTAAGTCTCCTGGAAGATTCCGTAAAACTTCCAAGGAAGATTCCGTTGGAAGATTGATGAATCATTGCACCGAAAGATTTCATGGAAGCTTGAATGGAAGACTCCGTTCACCTTTCAGCGAAATATTGGAAATTGTCATTAAAACCTTCCAGTGGAAGGCTCCTGAAAGCTTTCGTAAACCTTCCAAGGAAGATTCCGTTGGAAGATTGATGAATCATTGCACCGAAAGATTTCATGGAAGCTAGAATGGAAGACTTTGTTTACCTTTCAGCGAAATATTGGAAATTGTCATTGAAACATTGCGAGAGTTTGTCAACCGCATTTACGATCACATGAAAATTTAATCAAGTAGCCAGCTGCTGGCAAGATGAAAGAATTGCTGCGCACGCAAGATAACTACAAATATCTAAACAATACTTCTCCAATATTGTACTGTTATATTCATAAATTTTTTGAAATACTTCATGAAATATTTCTGGAATATTACAGAAATATTTCAATGAATTATTTAATATTCATAAACTGAAATATTTCAAAGAAATATTAGTTCATCACTTATTTAATATTTCACTGAAATATTTCATGAATAATTTAAGGAAGTTTTCAGTAAGCTCCTGATGAAGTGTTTTATAAAAAATTTACAGAAGCTTCCAGTAAGCTTTCACTGAAATATTTTATGAATAATTTACGGAAGCTTCCAGTACGTTTCCACTGGAATATTTCATGAAAAATTTACGGAAGCTTCGGTAACCTTACAATGAAGTATTTCATGAAAAACTTACGGAGGCTTCCAGTAAGCTTCCACGTAAATATTTTATTAAAAATTTACGAAGGCTTCCAGTAAGCTTCCACTGAAATATTTCATTCATAATTTACGGAGGCTTCCAGTAAGCTTCCACTGAAATATTCCATAAAAAGTTTACGGAAGCTTCCGGTAAACTTCCGCTGAAATATTTCATGAACGACTTGCGGAAGACTCCTGATCGAGGACATATCCATCTTCCGGGAACTTTTCACTGGAATCTTCCTGGAAGCTTCCAATGTTATTTCTGCAGTGAATTAAATCTTCCACGTTTTCTTCTAGGAAGCTTCCTGTAATATTCCACTGAAATATTCAACGAAAAACTTACCAAAGCTTCCTGAAAGCTTCCACTAAAATATTTAGAAATGATGTACGGAAGCTTCGAGTAAGCTTTCACTGAAATATTCCATGAAAGATTTACGGAAGCTTCCAGTAAGTTTTCACTGAAATGTTTCATGAATAATTTACGGTAGCTGTCGGTAAGCTTCCATTAAAATATTCCATGAATAATTTACGGAAGCTTCCAGTAAGCTTCCACTGAAATATTCCATGAAGGACTTACGGAGGCTTCCAGTGAGCTTTCACTGAAATATTCCATGAAAGACTTACGGAAGACTCCTGATCGAGGACATATCCATCTTCCGGGAAGTTTCCACTGGAAACATTCTGAAAGCTTCCAACCTTTCTTTCACATCTTCCGGGAAGCTTCCAGAAAGCTTACATGCTGTGTGGGAAGCGTGTCTGTATGCTGTTCGAGCTAAGGTTGTGCTTTACTTTACTCGCGTTGTCTTCTTTCCGTTGCTTTAGTTTCTTTTTCCTTCTGTAGTTATTTCTATATTATAAGCACATGCGCCGGTAGCACGCATAAATACGATGTTTAATATAAAATTTGAAAACGTAGTAACATGATCAATTTGCCATGTAACAACATGGAAATATGGTAAATTCTGTAAGGTGAGATATTGTATTCACAAGATTTTTTTAGACAGTTGCGTGTTTTCATTTATCTCAAGTTCTATCTAACGGATAAAGTTTTATAGGGCTCATGTTTTAGCTTAAGACTTATATAATCAAATCGCAATTGCTAAGTCTACGAAAAATTAGCCTATCCATGATTGTGATGCCGTAATGTTCTAAATTCGTACAAAACCAAAATCAAGAGACTTTTTCCCATCAGATTACTCATACTAAAACGTTGAATAATCACTTGAAAATACTATAAATTTATACTTTTTTACTTTGAAATAAAGCAACATTTTCGATTTTAACGCTATCAATTTTCTAACGTGAGATATTGTATTTACAAGTTATTTTGTAGACAATTGCGTGTTTTCATATATCTCGAGTATTATCTAACCAAATGAGGTTTTATAGGACTAATTTTTTAGCTTAAGTCTTATATAATTAAATCGCAATTGTTAGGTCTACAAAAAATTAGCCTATTTACGATTGCGATGCTGTAATGTTCAAAATTCGTAGAAAACCAAAATCAAGAGTCTTTTTTCCATAAGATTGCTCATACTAAAACGTTGAATAATCTCTAAAAAATACTATAAATTGATAGTTTTTTACTTTAAAATAAAGCAGGATTTTCTATTTTAACGATGTCAATTTTCTCAAGTGAGATATCGTATTTACAAGATTTTTTTAAACAGTTGCGTGTTTTTATACATCTCGAGTTCTATTTATCTAATGAGGTTTGATATTATTCTTTAGCTCAAGACTTATATAATCAAATTGCAATTGTTAAGTCGGGGAAAAATTAGCCCATCTATAAATGCGATGCTGTAATGTTCCAAATTTGTATGATACCAGAATCAAGAGTCGTTTTCCCATAAGATTGTTCATACTAAAACGCTGAATAATCACTGGAAAATACTATAAATTTATACTTTTTCACTTTGAAATGAAGCAGGATTTTCGATTTTAACGATATCAATTTTTCAACGTGAGATATTGTATTTACAACATTTATTTTAGACAGTTACGTATTTTTATATATCTCGAGTTCTATCAAACCAAATGAGGTTATATAGAGCTTGTATTTTAGCTTAAGACTCATATAATCATATTGCAATTGTTGAGGAGGGTGACAGGTGCAATCTTGTTTTCCAATAAAAAAAATCATTTTCAATTTTGGACTCATAGCACCTACAACATAATCCATGCGTGATGTTGTTCAAAACCATCCAATCTATAAAATTCTTAGCACATAATATTAAACTTTGTAGGACTACTTGTATTTCATCTGCTGCTTGATTTAAAGGTAAATAAGACAGCAGTTGAAATACTACTAGTTCCACAGTTTCGAATATTAGGTGCTGGAAATTTTTCCATAGACTCTTTAGATGGTTTTGAACAACATCACGTATGGATCATATGGTAGGTGCTATAAGTCAAAAATTGAAAATGAAAAACGTCATTTTTTTATTAAAAAATAAAAATTCACCTGTACCCTCCCTTAATAATTGCGATTTAATTATATTTGATAAAAAAAATATTGTAAATATAATATCTCACGTTAGAAAATTGATATCGTCAAAATCGAAAATCGTGTTTCATTTCAAAGTAAAAAACTATAAATTTATAGTATTTTTAGAGATTATTCAACGTTTTAGAATGAGCAATCCTATGGGAAACCGACTCTTGATTTTAGTTTTCGCGAATTTTGAATGTTACAGCATCCCAATCATAGATGAACTAATTTTTCGTAGACTTAACAATTGCGATTTGTTTGTATAAGCCTAAAGCTAAAGAATAAGCCCTATAAAGCCTTATTTGGTCAGATAGAACTCGAGATATATGAAAACTCGCAACTGTTTAAAAAAAATCTTATAAATACGATATCTTACGTTAGAAAATTGACATCGTTGAAATCGAAAATTGTGCTTTATTTTAGAGTAAAAAACTATGAATTCCTGGTATTTTTTAGAAATTATTCAACGTTGCAGTATGAGCAATCTTATGGGAAAACGACTCTTGATTTTGGTTTTATACGAATTTTGAACATTACAGCATCGCAATCATAGATGGGCTAATTTTTCATAAAACCAACGCTTGCAATTTGACTATATAAGTCTTAACGGCAGGCCGGAGTAGAACCTGATACTGACCGAGTAACAATTGAGTTGTTTGTTATTTACTCAAGTATTAATCGGTGTATCTTCAAATTAAAGGTTGAGCGCAATAGATATTATTATTATGGACATCTATGCACAAGAAAAAAAAATCTATCGCTTTGTTTTTGAGAAAAGTAAGTAACGCCAAAGTAAAAGTTTATGTTTATAATATTTTCGCGTTACTTACTTTTCTCAAAAACAAAGCCATAGATTTTTTTCTTCTTGTGCATAAATATTTGTAATGATAATATCTATTGCGCTTAACCTTCAATTTGCAGATACACTGATTAACCCATTCAGCCATGCAATTCAATTCACTTTTTTCGTATGTATTTGTTTATAATAATAATTAATAGTTATAAATTTATAAAATATCATCAGCATTATAAATAATAAGGCTATGAGTATCTGAAAATACAAAAAATCCAAGAATCAAGCATGATATTGCAAAAATATTGAGGTAAAAAAAAGAAAATTAGGTAGCCAATATATCGGCTCCTGTGACTGTAAGGGTTAATACTTGAGTAAATAACAAAAATTTCAATTAGACAAAGACAGCGAATCCGGCCTGCTCTTAAGCTAGAAAATTAGCCCTATAAAACCTTATTTGGTTAGATAGAACTCGAGATATATGAAAACACGCAAATGTCTGAAAAAAATCTGATAAATACAATATCTTACGTTATAGAATTAAACATATTTCCATGTTAATAAGAAATAATTTTATTTCCAAAATCATCTTTGGATTCTTGATTGTTAAATTTTAACAGGGTTATAAATAATTAAATATATTATGACAAAAAATTGGCCACTGGTTGAGCTTGGTAACAAAGAAATTTGAATTTCATTAATACAATCTATTAAAAAATTGAAAGTTTTTGTGTTTTTAGCGCTTGGACTAAATAATATTTTTATTAATAACATTCGTGGTCTATTAAATATTTATTTCCCTTAATTTATTCATATTCTTCGAATCAATTATAATTAATTTAAACTAATTTGATGTTGAATTGAAAAATAATTTTAATAATTATGGCATAAATCATAATACCGAATAAGCGCTATGTTGAATTATTTTAATTTTAATTTTTATGAAAAAGCAAATTACATAAAATAATACAAGAATCAATCGGAATAAAAAAGCTGGATGTCATCTTTTAAATATTTACGATTGATTTATTTAACCTGTTGTGTCGCCATCTATTGTTTGAGAATTACGCATAAATTTCTTGCTTAAGATGAGTCTCGCTCGTGGTAAGGGTCGATAAAACAGAGCATTTTCTTAGTTTTAATTATTTATTAATTCATTTCATATTTAAAACAATATCTATTTATTTCATGTACTTTAGAATTATAATAGAATTTATTTATAACAATATCTGTTAGTATTTTATGTTTTTTCAATTGAAATAACTTAAAATACAAAAGAAATCCTATATCGATGTACAATTTTTAAATTATTTTTAAAATCATAAATAAGTGCAATAAATTAATTTTATTATAGTAACTTTTATTTCATTTATTATTAATTATCAAATCATAAAAAATATTTTTTTTAGTACATTTTTTGACCGATTTTGGCTATTTTTGAATTTTCCTCTTTGTCGCTACCAATACCGGCATTGCTGCCATACGTGTTTGTACGTGTGTGTACGTGTATACGTGTTTGTACGTGTGTGTACGTGTATACGTGTTTGTACGTGTGTGTACGTGTTTGTTTGTGTTCGTACAAGTTTTTACGTTACTTTACGTGTTTGTACGTGTATGTACTTATTTCTACGTTTTCGAACGTATCCGTATGTGTTTGTACATGTGTGTACTTATGTACGTGCGCTTACGTGTGTGTACGTTTTTGTTCGTGTTTGTACGTGTGTGTACGTGTTTGTAATTGCGTGTACGTTTGTATACGTTTTCGTCTGTGTTTCGACGTTGATTCGTATTTGTACGTATGTGTACGTGTTTTTGCATGTGTGTACGGGTTCGTACGTGTGTGTGTATGCGTTCCTATGTGTTCGTAAGAGCTTGTACACTTGGCGGAAAGGATATTTTTCCGAATGTTAACCTCAAATGGCAACATTGCATATTTTACCACAGGCATAAGACAATTTCAAATTGTAGAGCAAATTTCACATCATCATTACTCATTACTTAATGACATAATTTTAGTAAACAAACAATATTACTTTCTTTTTTCATGATCCGAATTATTATTTTATTAAATAAAATTTTTATTTCTTAGTTCAATAATCACATAGAATCTAATATTGTGAATTTAAATTATATAGGCAATAATATTTAAGTTGTTATCATTTGAATTTTGCATGAATAACCTATAAGAAAAAACAAAATAATCATGATGCGAAACTCAATGCATAATTCGAAGTTTTCTTATGTCTGTGGTAAAATATGCAGCGCTGCCATTTGAGGTACTCATTCGGAAAAATATCCTTTCCGCCAAGTGTACGTATCTGTACTCGTTTGTACGTATGTCCGTCCATGGGTAGCAGGAAGTACTTTTCAACAAAATTTTTTGGTGATAAGAAACTCCTCTGGGGTAACTTTCATAATATTTTTCTTAATCATTTGCCGCTTAATAGAAAATCTTAGCTGTTCCTTTTTGCGAGATATAATTATTTTTGTATATATAATATACATTTATATATCATACATGTGTTAACATTATTAATTTATTAAAATAATTGATACAAATAAAATAAAATAAATAACTTTGAAATAAGTCAACAAAAACTAACAATATTAATTAAATATAGGTCAATAAAGTTAAATACACTGCTTTATTTTATAATATTTTTATTTTTACAAATTTTTTTTTTATATTTGGAAATATAAACAACAGCTAGCTCACTAAAATATTTATTTAAAAAAATTATTATATTATTAAAATAAAATATTATTAAAAAAAAAATTTTTTTAAATATAATTATTCAAAAAAATATATTATTAAATTATTATTATATTATTATATTTATTTAATAATATATTTATTTATTTTATTTAACAGTTAGCTCACTAAAATATTTATTTTCAAAAGTTAATAGTGTTTACAAATGTATATTATATGAGTTCAACGATTTTATTAAAAAATAACTATATCTCGCGAAAAGGAACAGTTACGATTTTCTGTTTAGCGGAAATATGATTGAGAAAAATATTACGAAAATTATCGCGGAGGAATTTCTTATCATCAAAAAATTTTGTTGAATAGTACTTCCTGACACCCATGCGTCTTTGTTCGTGTTTTTACGTGTGTGTACGCGTTTGTACGTGTGTTTTCGTGCATACACGTTTCTGTACTTGTTTGGGCATGTGTGTACGTATTTGTACGTAAGTGTACTTGTGTCAGTACTTTTGCATGTGTGTACGGGTTCGTACGTGTTTGTACACCTAACGGTAGTTGATTTTTCCAAATTCTTCAAAATGTTTCAATAAAAAGAAAGAAAACAATGGAGCGGTTTAATGAAAGTTCAGTATTTCAAAACATTCAGGATTCATCTATTAATGGTGAGTATACGTGTTGTTAAGTGTGTGCACGTGTATATACGTGTGTGCAAGTGTTAAAACGTGTTTGTACGTGTCTGTACGTGTTAATGCGTACGTGTTTATACATGTGTGTACGTGTTCCTGATTGTGTACGTGCTTTTACCTGTTCGTATGTGTTTTACGTGTTTCTACGTGATTGTACGTGTCTATACGCATTTGTACATGTTTCTTCGTACCCTACTGAAAAAATCCACCTGGATTTCCACGTGGATTACCGATGTGGAAATCCACGTGGGTCTAACATGGATTCTATGTGGATTTGCATAGGAATCCACGTGAAAAATCCATGTGGATTTTATGATAGCCATGTTGATTTTATAAAGCCCTCGAGGATTGTTAAAGAATCCATATGGATTATATGAAATCTATGTGGACTTTCAAGAAACCTGCATGGATTATATAAAATCTGTGTTAATTTTATGTACTTCTCGTGGATTAAAAAAAAAATCCATTTGGGTTTTGTGAAATCTATGTGGATATTTAGAAATCCATGTGGATATTTAGAAATCCATGTATATCTTTGAAAATCCATGTGGATATTTAGAAATCTATGAGGATATTTAGAAATCCATGTGGATTTTTAGGTAATCTACGTAGATTTTTTACTTGGGTATCCACGTGGATTCAAATGAAAATCTATGTGGAAATCCACATGGATATTTTGAATAGGAAATAACTCAATATTTATTTCGCATTCGAAGTGAAAATAAAAAACGAGGCAACGCTCGTAGTTTCAGCTCTTTGAAGATCAAAGAGCTTCTACTAACTAACTAAGAGTATTCTGGCCTAATATATCTGGGTCTTTGAAATTTGTATCAGGGATCACAAAACGCCACCTATAGATTTAAAATAGAATCGACGTAATCAATCATCAATTCGACAGTAAGTCACAAGGTGGCGTTTCTCTAAGTTTTGTGATTCATCATATGAATTTCGAAGTCACAGATATATAAAACTAGAATACTCTCAGTTGAATCATAGAAGCTCTCTGATCTTCAAAGAGCTGAAATTACGAGGTTTACCACGTTTTTGGTTTTTACTTTGAATGCGAAATAAATATCGAGTTATTTTCTATTTCAAACGTCTATGTGGATTTCCACGTGGATTTTCATTTAAATCCACGTGGATATCTAAGTAAAAAATCTACGTAGATTACCTAAAAATCCACATGGATTTCACAAAATTCATATGGATTTCTTAAAAATCCACGAGGAGTACATAAAATTATCACAGAATTTATAAAATCCATGTGGATTCCTTGAAAATCCACATAGATTTCATAAAATCTATATGGATTCTTCAACACTCCACAAGGGTTTTATAAAATCAACATAGTTTTCATAAAATCCACATGGATTTTTTTACGTGAAAATCCACGTGGGTAATCTGCGTGGATTCCTATGCGAATCCACAAGGAATCCATGTGAAATCCACGTGGATTTTTTCAGCAGGGTGTTCTTACGAGTGTCTATACGTGTTTGCACATGTGTGTACGTGTGTGTGTGTGTGTGTGTGTGTGTTTGTACGTTTTGTACGCTCGTGTAAGTGTTATTACGTGTGTGTAAGTGTTTGTACGTAATCTTACAAGCTTGCACGTTTTTGTACATGTCTTTACTAGTTTGTACATGAGTGTACGGATCCGTACGTATTTGTACGTGCGTGTACGTGTTTGTATGTGTATCTACGTGTGTACACGTGTTTCTGCTTGTGCCCGTGTTTTTACGTGTTTGTATGTGTTTGTACGTATGTAAACGTGTTTGTACGCAATTGTACGTGTATGTACGTTTGTGTACATGTTTGTACGTGTCTGTACTTGTGTACGTATTTTTACGTGTTTGGATGTGTTGGTAAGTGTGTTTAGGTGTTTATACGTGTGTTTACGTGTTTGCCTGTGTTTCTACGTGTTGCTACTTGTCTACGTGTTTTTACGTGTTTGTATATGTTTGTACATGTGTACGTATTATTTTCGTTGAATGTGCTTTTAATGTTCTGTGAAGTGTGTGTATGCTTAAAAGCATATTTTTATAAAACTTAGTTGTAAGGACAACGTTTTGGTTTAATTAAGGCTTTTGAAATTATTTCAAATAGACTGTGCCTTAGACGTTTCTACTAGCTTTTTATTTATTTTCGTTGATTATACAATATGTTGATAAAATTCTGAAAGTTACTTTAAACATATAAGTTTCGTGACTGTATAATTGTAATCATCTGTTAAATTTACGGTTTATTCGTGTGCAGTCATATATGATATATTTCTGATTTGCAATTGATTATCCTGCTTTTGTTCACTACACGTGCCTTTACGGTAATTCTACAAAATTGGGATGTTGTAAATTTAATAGAAGTAAACATAAATATAAAACTCGTTTAAGTTTTGATGTAAGAAGTTATTTTAATTTATTTTTACAACTCTCTTGATTTTAATTTTTTAAAACATTGTATCAATTTTTTTTAAACTTACTTTCATAAACTTTCTTTAAACTTACTTTGATATCATCTTCTTCATTCCTTGTTAATATGTAGTTAATATTTTCAATTTTTTGGTCTCAACTTCCTCCAAACTTGGTGTGCGTGATCGTTTTAACGTGTTTTACTTCACGCGTAATTGCGAACACTTAGATTTAAACTTAAAGATGAAACAATTAGTATTATAAGCGTCTAAATGTATAATTTTTTAAAATAGGTTTAAAATGTATCTAAGCGGTCTCCCAAAAGCTTAAGTCAGTTACACGCTAAATAATGTGAAATAAATTGTATAACGTGCAGCAATTCTGTACCTGTAGACACTAAGGCCCGAATTCATAGTCTTGAGTATTAAGTATGACTTAAAACTTAAGAATCGGTACTTGAGTATCAGCTGTTTCTTCAATTGAGTGCTACGTGGAGAGGTTATCACAGTTAGTTATGAAACAAAATCACACAGATAAGATACTCGTCGGTAAAGATGTAAAACTTAATTGAAGTAACAGCTATTTCTGAAGTTATGATACTTAAGTTTCAAGTCATACTTAATGCTTAAGACATGACTACGAATTAAATATATAATTGTTCCTCATTCTTATCAACACATAAAAGCCCAAATATCTTTTAGTTCTATTTTTCAAAGTAATTCTTTATAATTGAACTCTGAAACTTTATATTTTTAAAGTTATTTCTAAGATTTATATGGTTCTTTAAAATTTTCTATATTTTTCGATACGAAGCTACACTGAAAGACTTTAAGAGTCACACTCACTCCCTGTCGGCGTAAATCCAACTCTTAGTAGAGGAGTAGAGGGGTGAGAGTCATGATAACGCTGCCTTGGAGAGTAGGAGATACTCCCCAACTTTTAAAGCATAATTTACTTGCAATCTGCGATATAAACACAATTATTTAGGGTTAGAACTGTTTATGAGAGATAACACTGCAAGCAGAATCTTTATTTAAGACTATTAATTACATTGTACTACATAAAAATGTACATAATTGGAAAATCCTAACCTTATTTTTAAGAAGCTTATATTTAAAGAATAAACGTATAAACAAGCAATATAATACTTTTTAATAAGTTCCTTTTTTAATTATTTCTCAATATAGTTTTGTAAATGCATTAAATACACATTTTGCTTGTAAACTTACATTTTTTATAATTTTATAACCTAAAATACTTGTGTTTACATTGCGAATTGCAAGTAAATTATGCTTTAAAAGTTGGGGAGTATCTCCTACTCTCCAAGGCAGCGTTATCATGACTCTCACCCCTCTACTCCCCTACTAAGAGTTGGATTTACGCCGACAGGGAGTGAGTGTGACTCGCAAAGTCTTTCAGTGTAACTCGAAAAGATATGGCCTAAGATTGAAATTTTTTCATCAAGAGGCCAATCAATTATTAAGAAGAACTCGAAAAGATAAAGACAGACGTTCAGACCAAACATATACTCTACTTTACAATTCAACTTTTTGGATATAAAAATCCATTGGTAAAATGTCTAAGCATTCATAGATTGTCATCTTTAAAGTTGAATTCTGGAAATTTATATTTACCATTATTTTACATTACAAATTCTAATCGTGTGAAGAAATTTAACCGAACGACATTAGGAGCGAGGTATTTTACACTAGTATATATTAATATTCAATTTATTTTTCCTTATAGTTAGTAATATAGAACTAAACTCATATCTCTCTGTATCTCAGTACGTTGAAAATCAGTATAAAGCAATCTTGAAAAGTGGTTTTTTCAATGTTTTAAATGACTTTAGCTCAGCGAGTGGCTACATAAGCACTTTTAAATTAATTTTTTCTCAAATTTAGAATATTTTGAACAAAAAAGTTTTCCACTAATAAATTTCTAAAATGCAACCCTACAGAGTAATTTAAGCCTAAAATTAGTCAAAAATATGGTTTAAGGCCAACTTTGAAGCTTTTTAGTTCTAAAAATATATACTAAAGAAATTTAAAAAAATTCTGAGTAGTTCATAATATGGAAATAATCATTTTACCGATATATATAGGTATGTATGTACAAGGGCGTGTTTTTGTATATGTGTGATCTCATTTTCATATAGGTTTTGTCAAAACTTTCATTCGATAATGATATTTATATATATAATTATGATTCCTAATAATTTTTTTTTAATATTTCAGTAAGACAAAGTGTTTATAGCACTCTTCATTTCTACATCGTTAAAGGTTTATTTCAAGTAGGATATCATAGGTAGGAATCACCTCTGAAGATATCTTCATAGGTAGAAATAAAGTTTGTTCAGAATATAATGTGAATGTATTTGAAATATGAACTTATACAATGAGAAATTGGTGATAAGATTTAAAAGTAAACATGATAACAAATAAGTATTAAGCTACATAATCTTCACATCACAAAGTATTTCATAATATCAGATGTTAAAATATATATATATATATATATATATATATATATATTTGAATATATCTATAAATATGTATATATATATATGAATATATCTATAAATATGTATATATATATATATATATATATATATATATATATATATACATTTATATTCATATTCATATATATATATTTATATTCATATATTTATATATTCTTCTTTGGTATAATTGCAGAAAATTGAAGAATAACAAAATCATTTTAGTTTACATTTTGATTAAAAACTCTAATTACTTTTGTTTCTTCTTTTGGCGTATGTTAAATACATTTAGAAACATTTGCGATGGACTATTCCAGGTCCAGATTCGTCATATTCTTGTTTAGAAATCCACATTTGTTGGAAAGTTGATAAGGAAGCAAGAATGGATCCACCAATCCAAACAGAATATTTCCTTTCTGGAGGAGCAATAATTTTTATTTTTATTGTAGATGGAGCTAACGCAGTAATTTCCTTTTGCATTCTATCAGCGATACCAGGATACATAGTAGTTCCTCCTGAGAGTACTGTATTAGCATATAAATCTTTACGAATATCAACATCGCATTTCATTATAGAATTATAAACCGTCTCATGAATACCACAAGATTCCATGCCTAAAAATGAAGGTTGAAATAAAGCTTCTGGGCATCTAAATCTTTCATTTCCAATAGTTATAACTTGTCCATCTGGTAATTCATAACTTTTTTCAAGCGAAGTACTTGCAGCTGCTGTTGCCATTTCCTGTTCAAAATCCAAAGCCACGTAACAAAGTTTTTCTTTAATATCTCTTACTATTTCCCGTTCAGCTGTAGTGGTAAAGGAATATCCTCTTTCTGTTAAAATTTTCATAAGATAATCTGTTAAATCACGACCAGCTAAATCTAGACGAAGAATTGCGTGCGGCAATGCATAACCTTCATAAATAGGTACTGTATGAGAGACACCATCACCAGAATCTAGAACGATGCCAGTAGTACGACCAGATGCATACAGTGAAAGCACAGCTTGAATGGCAACATACATAGCTGGACTATTAAATGTTTCAAACATTATTTGCGTCATTTTTTCCCGATTGGCCTTAGGATTCAAAGGAGCTTCTGTTAAAAGAACTGGATGTTCCTCGGGAGCAACTCTCAATTCGTTATAAAAAGTATGGTGCCAAATTTTTTCCATATCATCCCAATTGGTTATGATACCGTGTTCTATCGGATATTTTAAAGTTAATATTCCTCTTTTGCTTTGAGCTTCATCACCAACGTAACTGTCTTTTTGGCCCATGCCTACCATGACGCCCTAAAAAAAAATATAATTAATAAATATTTTGTGTTATTAGATATTGTTAAATTGTGTAATCATTTATGTAAAAAACTTAAGATACTAATTGATTTCTATTTAAAAAATTATATCATTAAAATTTTTTTTTGTAAAAATGACAATTTTTTTATATTTATATTTTAAATTAATATTTCACTATTAAAATACTCTATAAGCAAAGTAAATCATTATAAAATTTCTTCAACTAACAATTAACTGTATTTAAATCTATATTTTTGATTATGTTAGTAGAGAGGTTTGAAATATCATTCTTGAAAAATTGTTGTACTACATCTCTTAAGAGTGCTCCCCGCTTTTAGTATAATTTTTAGTTTATTTCAATACCATAAAAAATTTGCTTGTTATGTTTTTACCTGATAATATATTTAGATAAGTATAATTGAGCGCCCAGGTTCGATAACTTACCGAGCACCATGTAAAATATATTAGACGCAGTGAGTTATCGAATCCAGAAACTCAATTAGAGTTCACTAAAGAAGGTCGCATATCTTTGTTTTTTTCTAATAAAAAATCAATTCTTTTTTGAAAAAACTGATAATTGTAGCAAAAAATAAGAAGAAACCCCTATCTTGTATTATAAAAAGGAGTATTTTCTTTGTCAAGGAAAAGTTAATTTTATCGATTTGTATTCATGAGAACTTTAAAATACTTTAAAAATATGGTTAATAATTTGGTTTTTTAACGTTTTTTTTTTTTTTAATGGATCGAAAAAATTTATTTTTCTCAAAAAAAACGCTTTTTTGCTTCAATTATTAGTTTTTGTAAGAGAATTAATTCTCCGATAAGAAAACGACAGAGATTTATGATCAGCTATCGATTAAGGAGATGTAAAACGGACACTACACCTGCACTTATAGATATTAGCTTCCTTTCCATTTTATTGCTGAATTTCCAGAAAAGAAATGCATTAGCTTGTAGTATGTATCATGATGATTATTTAGATAAATTTTCAAATAAATTCATTCATTATCTTTTAAGATATTTGGATTCCTGTACAAAATTGAAAAATTTTAATAAATAATTTTGGAACCCAAAATTCTCAATAACTAATGAATGAATTTATTTAAAAATTTAACCGAATAATCTTCATAGTACATACTACAAGCTAATGCATTTTTTTATTGAAAATTTTGCAATAAAATGTAAAGATAGTGAATATTTATGAGTACAGGTGTAGTGTCCATTTTACATCTCCTTAAGATAAAATGGTGAGTTGTTTAGAAAATTCAAACGTAGCGTGGTAGTTATATTAAATATTTTCAATCGTTTCACAAAATACAGTTTAGCTTATCAAATTTACAAAATGAAACTTTTTTATTAACAAAATTGAAAATTTAATATTTCTAATAAAATTTTATTCAAGTTTTAAATACCTAAAAAAAACAATTAACAAAAATGCGATGTAATTTACGTTTGTGTTCTGATTATCACAAGCAGTACTCTTTATTTGAAAATGTTGCTACAATTTCTTCGATTCTATGCTTTCTCTTAGTATTATCTAAACGAAAAAAAATAGAAATAAAATATTTTTCTAATCTGAAATACATTTATATACATTATTAATTATTTAAACTTTATGCCTTTACATGTCGAACTTAAAAAAAATGTTTGTTTCTGTTCTTAAGACAATAATTTTCATGATAAAAAATATTTTATATAAAATATTTATAATTTTTGTTTTATTTCAAAAATATAGTAGAATTATTAAACATACTCGAATACAGAATCAAAGTCACAAATTTTTTAAAAACTTAAACAAAGCTTTGATTGGCGATTCACGAAAAATAATATATCAATAAAAATTTTAGGATAGATATATCGAACAAGACGGACTAGGCTATTTCGGCATGAGCAGTAGGAAAAATTACAAAAAAATTTTAGTAAGAAAGATTGGGACTAGTTATCAATTTTTTTAATTTAGATTTTTTATGCAGAAACTATAAACTATTTATAATAAATACTGTTATTAATGTTATACATAATTTTTTTAAATTATTCTATTATAAAAAGATGATGGGCGGAAGTTTGAAACAGGAAGTTGTGTCGTTAAGATAACTCGCCTTGTAATTGGCCAAATCCTTAACGGGATGTCGTAGTTGTTGGAATCGAGTTTTGCTTTTTTTATCTTACTGATATCTTTTTAAATTCACTATTTGGACAAATATAATGACTTGTCCGCGCTAAAACTATATTAATACAATAATTTTTGTTAAATTAAAAATTCAATTTAGCTTCATATTTTTTTATGAACCTTGAATGAAAATTAGATATCAAGCTCGATGAACCTAACCTCAAAATAGTATATATCGAAAGTTTGTTTATAACTTTTTATGTATATTATTTTGATAAATTTCTTGACTTGTCCGCGCTAAGGATTAATCTTACGAATTTTCTTACAGAAGTGAAAGAATTTGATTTGACGCACTGTTTACTCATGAACTTTGAATAAAAATATTATTAGGAGGAGCAGAACTACGATATCCTCTTAAGGCGTTCTAAAATTATAAATAATGGCGCTACATATGAATTTCTATATTTTCAATGTAGAATAAAAATAATGTTTATGTTGTAAAGGTGCAAAAAGGTTATTATTATTGAATTGAAGTTAGAAATAGATGGATCCAACCAAAATATTTTTTGACTGTTCTTTGACTGTCATTTGAGAAAACCTGTGTATAACTTTAAAATGACAGTGAGAAAGTATTAAAGAATCTTACCGGCGATTGTATAATATGATGATAGAAATTAATTTTTAAAACGTACAAAACAGTATTTTTTATTATTCATTTTTCTCAGCAATTATTAATAGACTTCATTCAGATATTTTTATAAAAATTATATTTTTAACAACATATTGATTTTATAGTGATTCAAAAAATATTCAATGATACTTTTTCATCTTAATTTATATAACTTCTGTTCATTACACGATCGAAAGCACTTTACAGTCATTATTTCATTAAAATTTAATAAATGAAAAAAAGTTTTCATTGCTCTCCTACAATTACAAAAAAATATTATTTTATTTAAAAATTTATATTAATTCTGTTTGTTACATGATCGAAAGAATTTTAGAGTCATCACTTTATTAAAATTTGATAAATGATAGAAGGTTTTCAGTACTCTTTTAGAATTAAAAAAAAATTTTACTTCATTTGAAAATTTATTTATATTTTGTTTGTTACGCAATTAAAACCACTTTACGGTCATCATTTTATTAAAATTTAATAAATAAAAAAAAAGGTTTTCATTACTCCCTTAAAATTAAAAAAAGATTTATTTTATTTCAAAATGTATTTTTATGAAATTCTATCTTGCGCTAACAAATTCGAATAACATGAATCTGCCGCGCGCGAAGCGCTCAACGAATTCAAGTTATTAAAAAAATTCATTGCGTATATTTAAACTATAATTGAAGCTTTACACTATAGTGCAGTCGATATTTTTTTTTAATCTTAGAATCGAGTATTTAATACAAATAATTTGAAAATTAAACAATTTTAATCAACAAATGATGAAAAATTATTTCAAATTATTCTGCACAAAAATGGCTAGAGAAAATGACTTGTAATTTTGTTTAGTGAGTAAGTAAACAAAGTAACTATATTTTTAGTATTTTACAACTGTATGTTTGGTTGCATTTTCAGTATTTTAAAGCTGCATGTTTGGTTGCAGTATTTGAAAGCTGCATTTTCAAGAGTTTACATTAACAAAGATTATTTTTAAGAATTATTTTATAATTTTCCGAGATAATAACTCGTTAGTTATTTTCCTGTCAAAGAAAGTATAAAAAATGAGGAAAACCTCTTAGTGTCAGCTTTCCGAAGATCCGAGAACTTCTACGATTTAACATTAAGTATTCTGGTCTTATATACCTGTGTCTTCAAAATTTGTCTATGAAATTATAAAATTTACAGAAACGCCACCTAGCAACGTAAAGCTGAATTTACCTGAGTTCAATTATTGATTGGTCCTTATTTTGCTAGGTGACGTGTCTGTAAATTTTATAATTCCATAGATAAACTTCGAAGACACACATATAAGGCCAGAATAATTTATTTCAAATCGTAGAAACTCTCCGATCTTCGGACACGGTGCACTCAAAGCAAATCCAATGGTCATAAAAATGTCACGCGCCCTCGACCGACTGCTGCTCAAGCGACAAGTACTTTAGTCAAGCCTGGATTCAGTATCCTTCGTACTCCCAAGTTACGTAGATAAGTTTATGTTGTTGTAGGCCGTATGAGGTACATTAAAGATAATTTTTTAAAATTAATGATATATATTTTATTAAAAATAAGTAAATGATGCTATTATTTACTTATTTTTTTTTACTTATTAACTGTTTAACTTTAAAAATTTGTTTAAACAAAACATTCTTCAAAGTTAAGATTATATATGAATTTGTATAATCATTGACATATCCAACGACATTCTTTTGTCTTCACTAACCTACGAATCAATATCACTCGCGTCATATACGGCCATGCTGAGCGATATCTCGATCAAGAGAATATCATCGAGATATTAACATGAACGTATGCAATGCCTATACAAATTTAACGTGGTCTATAGGTATTTCACCCAATACGGCCTATCGCGACATAAATAAATATATATATATATATATATATGTATATACATATATATATATATATGAGATATTCTAATACTATTTTGTAAAAGTGTATGCAGGGGGATTTTATGACTAAGAACCAATTATTCTATAAGTAAAAATGATTACTAAAACAATTTAACATACAAATTGTCCTGCTGATAGATAATGCTCCCAATAATGTTATTTTTTAGGAAAAAAATCACATTCATCAGTGGCATACCACCCACACTATTTAAATGTTAAGTACTCGAACTGTAACTGTAAATATACAGGTGAAACAAAACATCAATTTAAAGATAGATGTAACGAACATAAAAGTTGTAAAAATGCTTACCCTCTTGACTCTCTGCGTATGAGTAAGGATGTTGCACATGTGTTTGGTTAGAGCAACTTTAAAAATAAATTGATAGAAAACGTAGAATTTTGGAATTAATGTTTATAAACTTTCATAAACATTCCATTACTATCTAATCAGACATATACCAGCTCACTAGGAGAGGACCCTTTGTTTGGGTCACGGATCTTGCTGTAACTTGCGGATATGTTTTTATACATAAAAGCATGAAAAAACCCGCGAGCATTCGGTCTAACGCTTGATCATTCCAAGATTATGAGCTACTTTGTTCAATTTCTTCAAAAAATCATTGTTTATAATATTGAATATTACTCTTCAATGGGAGCTTTTAAGTTAATTCTGCTAAATTTTAATAAAAGTAGAGATCAAATGTTTTTGATTAAAAAAAAAAACTTGTTCGAAAAGTTCAATCCGTTTCAAAGTTATAGCAAAATGAAAAACATGAAAAAATCAGCACAATAATTCAATCGAAATTAAAGTTTAATTTGATGCTTATTTTTATAACAATTTTTAAAACAATTTTTATTTCGCTATAACTTTTAAACGGATTGAGCTTTTTGAACACTTTTTTTTTAATCAAAAGGATTTAATTTCCACTTTTACTAAAATTTAGCAGAATTAACTTAGAAGCTCCCATTGAAGAGTAATATTCAATATTACAAACAATGATTTTTTGAAGAAATTGAACAAAATAGCTCATAATCTTGGAATGATCGAGAGCTAGACCGAATGCTCGCGTCTTTTTTAGTTAGTCAGTAGGACGCATTAATATCCTTATTAAAGTCTGGTGACTCTTCGAAATTATGGTGGCATAGAATGTCCTCATTTTGAGTATGTTCTATCGTTTCATAAGTAGTCGCTTGATTAGGAGTCGGCACGGCGAGCTCCCCGGGCAAATGTTATCTTCCAGGGTCCACGTACCGCTCCTAGGCACCTTCATTGTATGAATGCTCTTTGCAGCAATGCTATAACGAAGGTGGCAAATGGGAAGCTCTGACTGGTGGATGACGCAGGTATAGTGGTAACTGCTGATGCCTACAACCACTCCGACACTATTTTCACACACAAAATAGACAAATATACTATACACTACACGTACACAGCATACATTTGATATAGAAAGGCCAAGTGTGAATAAAATGGGGGCCCCATAGATGGGTTTTGCCCTTAGTTATGGATGGGGGAGGGTGTCGCGGAAGCGCGTATGCATCTTAGTATGCATGAGACACTGTGGGTTCTATGAACGGGTATCACCCGGTGCGTGAGAATGAGATAAAGAAGATTTGAATGGTATGTCAAAAGTGAAGAATGAAGGAGGAAAAATGGTGGTGATTACACCCCCTTCTTTTTTCTTCTTAGTTTGCCACAAGTATAGGTTTAAGTAGGGGACTTAGGTGACGGCCGTAGGTAGGTTCATTCAGGATAGGAATCGCGTCACTGGTGGAGGATGCAGGGGATAAAACCATGTGGATGCTGCGGGTCACCGGATAGTACAGGGGCCTGGTCGGGACTGGTCACTCTGAACTGGCTGCTCTATTAGCTGGCGAAAAATCCATCTCCTCGTTGTTCGGTGACGGTTGGCACCCGGACTATGCGCTGATAATGTGGGATAGGGGTTCCTCTGAGGTCACCGGCTGCGAGCGATCCTTAAGGGGGTAGGCTGACAGAAGGTGTACGGGCTGGACCATACCGGAAGTAGATTCTGATCACGAACACTTATTACACGAGAAGCAAAGATGCGAAACAAAACAAAACATGAATTTGTCGATGAAAACAAAAGATCGTGGACTTTTAACATCCATCAACGCTCAAAGTACCCCAGGCCCACATATCTCAGAGGTGGCTGGTTAAGGCTGGAAGTTATAGTCGTTACTTAGTTATCAGTTCTCAAGTATTCTATCCTTGTTCTTTTTATGGAAATAGAGTAAGAAGAATAAGAATGGGATTATTTCAGAACTTAGAACTGAGTAACGACTATAACCTCCAGCCTAAGGTCTGTAAAGTAGAGTGGTGGGGGATGTCATTATTTTTCGGGTATGTTTTTTCGTTTCATAAGTAGTTGTTTAAAGTCTGTAGTTTATAATAACGCTAGAAAAGTACATGGGATAGGTAATGATATCAAGCGACTACTTATGAAACGACAGAACATACTCAAAATATAATTTCGGAGAGTTGCCAGACTTTAATGACGATATTAAAACGTCCTACTGAGTTGGTATGTGTCTGATTAAATAGTAATAGAATGTTTATTAAAGTTTATAAACATTTATTCCTAAATTATACGTTTTCTATCAATTTATTTTTTATGTTCCTGTAATCAAACACATGTACAACATCTCCACTCATATGCAGAGAGTCAACAGAATCAGCATTTTTACAACGTTTATGTTCGTTACATCTATCTTTAAGTTGACGTTTTGTTTCACCTGTATATTTACAGTTACAATTCGAGCACTTAAAATTAAAAAAATGAGGGTGGTATGCCACTGATGAATGTGATTTTTGCCTAAGAAATAACATTATTGGGAGCATTATCTATCAGCAGGACAATTTTTATGTTAAATTGTTTTAATAATCATTTGTACTTGTGAAATAATTGGTTATAAGTCATAAAATAAAAATAAAAAAGCATATTAAAATATAGATAAAATGCTAATTTCTTATGGTTGACTAATTTTTTCAAAGTAGTTTTTTATTTATTTATTATATTGTCTTATAAGGCAATTTTTCATTATTTTTAAAATTTGTTCCGTCACTTGTATATTTTCTATGGTTAATGAAAAACTTTCAATCGGAGTTCGGTTTTGAAATTTCTTTTAGTGCATATAGAAGAATATAACAATTTATTCGAAAAGTCAATTTGGCTGGATGACCTATAGAACGCTATGTATAGGAGCATATAGTGTTGTAAATGTCTTAAAAAAAGCAATAACTAGATCCACGAAAAATAATCAGAAAATCCAAAAACAATCATCTGGGAACGGTTTAATTTCATATATTTATACTAAAACTAACAATTTATGAGCTTGGGAAACTAAGCGAGTGATTACAAATTTTATAAAGAATACTTATTAGAATAAATGCGGAATCGTTTGCAGATTTCGCAATATGCATTACAATAATTGTGGAAACAATCGTTTTCGAGAAAAATAAAATAATGTATTTTAGGAACCTCAAAAAGAAAATACGGCTACTCCTTACAAATCGTGCATAAATATAATAAAAATCATTGGAATCGATTGCAATTTAATTGCGGATTCCATAGATGTTTTTATAATTAGCGTTACCCTTGTAATTGTAGAGAAGATAATTTTTTTTAATATTCATTTAAAAACAGTTAGCTAAAGTTTAAATAATTCCAACATGAATTCTTTTAAATCATTCAAGTTTTATCCTCATTTTGTAATTGTTCTGTGTCTGACAGGTAGATGGAGTCTCATGAGAGTGAATAACTTATTCTGCTATTTGTTTTTAATGCAACAACTTTATTTATATCGTTAAATTGAATTTTTATATGCGTTTGCTTGTTTTGCTAGGGATTAATTTCAGAAAGAGAAAAGAAGAGTCCAAAGAGAGATTTTAAAAGAACATTTTTAACGGGATGTCGGAGCTGCAGCAATCGAGTTTTGCTTTTTTTATTTTATCAATATTTTTTTTAATTAATAAATTTAACAAACATAATGACTTGTCCGCACTAAAGAAATATTAATACAATAATTTTTGTTAAAATAAAAAATCATTTGGACGTGTTAATTTTTTATGAGCTTGGATTGGAAATTAGATATCAAACTCGACAAACCTAACCTTAAAATACGATATATTGAAAGTTTTTATTATAACTTTGTTTGTATAATATTTTGGTGGATTTCTTGAGTTGTCCGCACTAGAGTTTAATCTTACAAATTTTTTCTTTGTAGCAAAAAAACTTGATTAAACACATTGTTTATTCATAAGTTAGGATTGGAAATATTATTAGAAGGTGGGCAGCTTCGTCATGCTCTTAATGTGGCTACTTGTAGAACGAACATACACATTTTTAAACTTTCAAATTCTTTTTCTTAATGTAAAATTATTCTTTTCAAGTATTTAATTACAGTTCATTTAATTATTCAATAATCTGTTTCATTTGAGTGTATTATTTTTTCTAATATTTTTTTTTTCATTCTTTAACCTTATTTATTTTTAGTAGCATAATTAATTCTATGAAGTTAAATGAACTCCATATTATTATTATTTCTGGTGAGGGGTAATATAGACTAATTATCACAATGTCTATATCATACGCAATTAAATTGCTATCGATTCCAACCATTTTCATTATTTTTATGCACGATTTGTAAGTAGTAGTCGTAAATTTTTTTTCTAGGATCCTAAGAAGTATTATTCAATTTTTTTCAAAATTAATGTTTTTCACAATTATTTTAATGCATATTGCAAAATCTGTAAACGATTCCACAGTTGATTTTTTTATTTATACGGTGCAACTGGTGGGGGTAATAGTAAATGAATGATAAAAAAAATTATTTTCTTCATAATTACGAGGGTTGCGCTAATTACACTGAAAAAAATAGAATCTGGAACCAATGAGAATCCGCTTGGTGGTAGAAGATTTTCGTTTTGTTTTAAGCCATAGTAGAATCCCACTTGACTCTAGAGGAAAATCTGCTTCAATGATATCGACTTCCTTCTAATAGATATTCTGCTACCACCTAGCAGAAATATTTTTGAAGCAACTAAACTTTAATATGATGAATATTCATCTTGATTATAGTTATTAGGTACAACTAGATTTCTATTTGATTCAAGAACTAAGAATCAAATAGATTTTTCCTCTTACTCCTAGATTTTATTTTTTTCAGTGTATGAAAACATCTATGGAATCCGCAATTAAATTGCAATCGATCCCAATAATTTTTATTATATTTATGCACGATTTGTAAGCAGTAGCCGGGTATATCTCTGGAACCTTTAACTTTTTACGAACAGGGTTTTATAGAAATTTAAAAGTTTATAATTCAAGTTCCTAAAATTGCACAGGCTCTAATCAGTGCTTAAAATTTTCGTTTTAAAGTGTAGAATATGTACTCGAACTTTGGTGTCAATTGAAAAGTAGTTACTAACGATATACAATTTTATACGTCAAAAATAATGCATTTTTCATAATTTTCTACACGTGTTTCTTACGATATATAAAAAGTAACTTACTTTCAATCGTATTTTAATTTTTATATCATAATTTGCTTAATAAAAACAACAATTTGATATTACGTCGATTAGTGTGCTATGCTTTATTAATTAGTTTTACCATTTTTAAGATGTTTGTAATTTTTGCATGGATAATTACACGGTCCTTAAAAATAGTGAAATTTATTAATAAAGCATAGCACATCTATCGGCATAATTTATTATGTAAATTATGATGTAAAAATTAAAATACGATTGAAAGTAAGTTACTTTTTATATATCGTAAGAAACACGCGCAGAAAATTATGAAAAATGCATCATTTTTGACGTATAAAATTGTATATCGTTAGTAACTATTTTTCAATTGACACCAAAGTTCGAGTACATATTCTACTCTTTAAAACGAAAATTTTAAGCACTGATTAAATCCTGTGCCATTTTAGGAACTTGAATTATAAACTTTTAAATTTCTATAAAACCCTGCAAACGATTCCGCATTTATTCTAATAAGTATTCTTTATAAAATTTGTAATCACTCGCTCAGTTTTCCAAGCTCGATTATGCCATAAAAAGAAGATACCTTATTTTGAGCTTTAGGTGCCCGAAATGTGCCTAAAACGCATTTTTCACGAATTTCATGAAATTTAACCCTAAATAACTTCTTCAATTTTCAATATTTTTGAACGATGGAAACGTCAAATTAAAGAGAAATCCAACGCCGTTTGTCGATTGTAAAAATATAAAAAAATTCGTAATTTAACAGAAGAATTAAAAGTAGAAAAAATCATAAATACGCCCCTTTAAGGTTCTATAGCAAAGTCCTTTTCATGAATTCTAACGCACTGATAATTTTTTAAGAGGCTGTCGGGACTATTTGCTGCATGGGAGCGCTGGGGTCAGGTGAGAGAAAAATGTAAAATAATTTTTACATAGCGATTAACAATTTACTAAAACAATAATATACCTTTAATTTTGTCAATAACTCTAGCCATATATATGTAGAATAATTATTGATGTTAATCTTGTTTGAAAAGTCTAAAATATTGTTGTAAATCGAAAAATGCCGCGTGAGATAGAGCCGGCGTGAGCGTATGTATTCATCATTCTTTAGTATTACTTTCTTTGTCGCACTAAAGAAAAATACACATGTTTACATCGGCTCTATCACGCGCAGCATTTTTCGCGTTACAAAAATATTTTAGACTTTTCAAACAAGATTAGCATCGATAATTATTCTACATATATATGGCAAGAGTTATTGACAACGTTAGAAGTATATTATTGTCTTAATAAATTGTAAATCCGCGTATAAAAAATATTTTATATTCTTCTCTCACCTGCAGCGCCCCCATGCGGCAAATAGTCTCGACCGCCTCTTGAAAGTTTAAAGCGAAAGAAATGCTGTATCGTGAGTCTGATTTGGTGCAAAATTCAATTAATAACGAGTATTAAGAGCAGGCCAATTGTCTATCTTTGTCTAATAGTGTTTTTTATCATTTATATGAACACCATTGGCTGTAACGCTGAAAAAATGGCAGCCACCGCTAGATATTAGTATAATAGATAAATTTTATAATAAGAACAAAAAAATTTAATCACGTAGTTTCTGAATAATATCAGACCTACCAAAAAAGATAGGTTATATTATAGATTGTCAGTAGGTCTTATTTTATTAAAAAACTACGTGATAAAATTATTTTATTCTTATTAAAAAATTTATCTATTATACTAATATTATGTTATAGCGAATAGTGTTTACATAAATGATGAAAACACTATAAGACAAACTAAAGAAAAACAGCTAAAAAAGAGCCCATTTTCCGACTTTGTATACCCATATCTTGACGTCTTTTGGGTCTAGGAGGGTGGAATTTTGCATAGGTTTATACTACAACAAGATGCCAGGATTAAGACCCCCACAGGCACTTTTTCAAAACAGTATTAGAATGGTTTATATATATATATATACATATCCCTACTGAAAAAATCCAAGTGATTAATTACTTGATTTATCAACTAATTTATCTTCTAATTTGTCATCTGATTTATCATATGATTAATCACCTGACTTTATGAAATGATTTTACACCTGATTAATCAAGTAATTTATAATGTAATTAACGGCAGGCCGGAGTAGAACCTGATACCGACCGAGTAACAATTGAGTTGTTTGTTATTTACTCAAGTATTGATTGGTGTATCTTCAAATTAAAGGTTCAGCGCAATAGATATTATTATTATGAACATCTATGCACAAGAAAAAAAAATCTACTGCTTTGTTTTTGAGAAAAGTAAGTAACGCCAAAGTAAAAGTTTATGTTTATAATATTTTCGCGTTACTTACTTTTCTCAAAAACAAAGCGATAGATTTTTTTCTTCTTGTGCATAAATATTTGTAATAATAATATCTATTGCGCTTAACCTTCAATTTTCAGATACACTGTTTGATACTTGAGTAAATAACAAAAATCTCACAAGGACAGCGAATCCGGCCTGCTCTTAATCAGATGATTAATCATATGACTCATTTCAGATGACTAAGCATATGATTAATCACATAATAAATCACTTGATTAATCAAGTTTAAAATAATAACATAAAATCGGGTACATGACTAACCATATGATTAATCATATGATAAATCATCTGAAATTAGTCATATGATTAATCATCTGATTAATTACATTATAAATCATTTGATTAATCAGGTGTAAAATCATTTCATTAAGTCATGTGATTAATCATATGATAAATCAGATGATAAATTAGATGATAAATCAAATGATTAATCACTTGGATTTTTTCAGTAGGGATATATATATATATATATACACTAGGGGCCAAGTGCGCCAACCTCCACCTCGCTTCTATAACTTAAAACTAATTTTCAGGAATTAGCAATTTTTTTAATAAGTTTTATTTAAAATACTAAATAATTTTAATTATTTAATAGTTCTTTTCAGATAAATATTCAATGATTTTTTAATAAAACTAATCATTTACACAAATTTCTACAAATGTATTTGTAGAAAAAATAATTATGATTTTCATGCGTAGATTATTAAATAAAATAAATACCTACGTTGACTGTAAAATAATAAATTAAAAAATAGTTTTATCAATCGAACGTTTTTTTTCCATTTTTTTGTCTGTTTTAATGTTTGTTATGAAATTTTTTTTTTGAAGTTTCAATGTAAACAGTATTCAATTTTTTTGTCTTCAAATAAACATATTAATCGTTTCCATAACAAAATTGATAATACATGTGAATTATATCATAAAATTTTTAAACATTGAAAACATTATTTAAGAGGCGGTCGGAACCATTTGCCGCTTGGTGGCGCTGCGGTCAGGTGAGAGAAAAATATAAAATATTTTTTATATAGCAATTTAAAATTTACTGAAACAATAATATACTTTTAATCTTGTCATTTCCTCTAGCCATATATATGTAGAATAATTATTAATATTAATTTTGTTTGAAAAGTCTAAAATATTGTTATAAAGCGAAAAATGCGGCGCGAGGTAGAGCCGACGTAAACATTAGCATACATCATTCTTTAGTATTGCTCTCTCTGTCGCACTAAGGGAAGGTGCACGCATGTTTACATCGGTCCTACGTTGCATCGCATTTTTCGCTTTATAACAATATTTTAGACTTTTCAAACAAGATAAGTATTAATAATTATTCTACATATAGATGGCTGGAGGAAATGACAACATTAAAAGTATATTGTCGTCTCAGAAAATTGTAAATAGCTGTATAAAAAATATTTAATAGATTTCTCTCACCTGACCGCAGCGCCACCCTATATGTAGCGGCGAATAGACCCGACCGCCTCTTAAGAGCAGGCCAAAGCAGATTAGATATCGACCGAGGATCGAAAATCTGTTGTTTAATTTTCTCCTACTATACGTAATGGAATGCACTCAAATTTTAAATTCATTCCCGAAGTATATTTCTCTATTGCGCTTGCCAAAAATAATTGAAGAAAATTAAAATAGATTAAAAATTTTATACTACAGTTGTTTATTAAACTCTAAGTACGGTTACTTTCTTTTTCTTTAAAATATGGTGAATTTTATGAAAAAAACATCTATTATACAATCATGTATGTATACAAAATTGCGCTCGATAACAATTTTTTTTTAAAACAGTATAATTATTTTATTTATGATAAAATAATATTTTTACTTCGCGGTTGGTAATCAAAACTGCTCTGACGTACTCCTGAGACATACAAGAACATAATGATAAAATTACATTTACATGTAAAATTTGTAGGAAAAATTTTGAGAAGAATTTTTAAAAGATAAACTTTGACATGCATGTAATAAGAATTTTATTATTTTATTTAACAATATTATTATTTTTCAAAATAAAAAATTGTTTTATTTAAAAATATTATTTTGCAAAATTAAATAAAAATAAAAATAAATTTATAAAGGCTCTATATTTAAGTGTTTGATTTTGGTTTTGATTTAACAAAATTTTAATTTAATCATTTAATCATTCAGCTTCAATTTAGTTTCTTTCCAAATGATATTTTCAACTATTTACTTTAAATATAATCATAAAATTAATAATTATTTTATATGACCAAATTTCATGATGATTACAGGATGATAAGCTAATTGTAAAATACATATTATTACCTATTTTTCATCTATTACTAATTTTAAACTTATATGTTATGATACATCATTAAATACAAAACTTAAAATTAGCTATCACCAAGCTCACTACAAGCTCCATTTCAGCTAAATATAACTAATTTCCAGCTATTTTAAAACTTAAATTCAGCTAAATTCAACTAATTTCCAGCTATTTTAAAGCTTAAATTCAGCTAAATTCAGCTTTTTTCAAGCTAACAAGCTTAAATTTAGCTAAATTCAATGGTCTAATGAGGGACATATTTCTGACGGCAATAGCAGCGATATATTTTTACACGCTTTTTTAATAGTGCAGAGAGAATATAATAAAAATAAATCTAAAATCAGCTAAAATCAAACCAAATTTTACCTGAAATTGCTTAAAATTAATATAAATTTTGTTAACTTTTAACTAATTTTCATCTAAATTTTGTATAAATTTAGCCAACTTTTATATTAAATTCAGCTAACTTTTGATTTAGTGTAGCTAACTTTCATGTAATTTTATTTGACTTCAGCTAACTTTTAGCTAACTAGGGACACATTTTATTCTTATACACGGCGGCAGCATCGACAGCGACGGCGAAAAATTATATATATATATATATATATATATATATATATATATATATATATATATATATATATATATATATATATATGGATCATTCTTTCTAAACGTTCTCCCTGCTCCTGCTCATTTTTCTTTTGAATACAAAAATTTTTGAAAGTACGCAAAATTAATGAAAAAATCAATAGACGGAGAGCTGGCAATCAAAATCGAACATGCCTCGGTCCACAGAATGTTTTACGTGAAAATGGCTTGATTGTTGCCACTAAAGCTAAAGCCCGATCATTAGAAGGCGCTCTGCAAGCTATATGCGTGGGAGGAGAATCAAACTTGTAAATTTTCATTCGATTTAACATGATAAGGTCCAAAGCTCAAAATTCACATAAGTATTAGATGTTATATTTAAAAGTAAAAAAAAAAATTTTCAAAAGGTTGAGTGAAAGCTAGGGTTGTCAGAAGCTATTAAAGTTGCAAAAAATATCGGCAAATTTAAATGTTTAGGGGCATTTCTGACAATTTACATTTGCATTATTTAAGCATAAAATAAACTATCTGAAAAATATCAGAAACTAAAGTGGAAGAGATTCTGAGATGATCGAGTCTGAAGTGCGTAAACGCATGTCGGCGCGCGATGTATGAGTGTATTTCGTGTCACGGCGCAGTTCCGATAATTTTCCTTTTGATTTACGTATAGTTTATACACTCGATTAACATTAAAACACGTAGAACGTTTTCATTATTCTCCAATGAGAGTAGCCTAAACAACGAAATAATCCAATAGCATTGTATAATCTTAAAATGTTCGATACGATTCCGTGTATATTTTAACATTTATAACATTTTAATAATTATTGAACTATTATTAAAGTATCATTATATTATTATTAAACTATTATTATTTTAATTGCAAATGCTTTGTAGTCATTTATGATGACTTACGGTAAGCTTGAACCACCTTTAAATGAACTTGAAAATAACTCCAAATTTTCTTGCAGGAAATATTTTCTTAAGAGCATGACGAAGCTGCCCGCCTTCTAATAATATTTCCAATCCTAACTTATGAATAAACAATGCGTTTAAGAGCAGGCCGGAGCAGATTCGATATCGACCGAGAATCGAAAATCCGTTGTTTAATTTTCTCCTACTATACGTAATGGAATGCATTAAAATTTTAAATACATTCATGAAATTTATTTCTCTATTGTGCTCGCCAAAAATAATTTAAGAAAATTTTTAAAAATTAAAAATTTTATACTACATTTGTTTTTTTTTGAAAACAGTATAATTATTTTACTTATGATAAAATAACATTCTCACTTCTCGGTCCGTAATCAAAACTGCTCCGGCCCACTCTTAATCGAGTTTTTTTGCTACAAAGAAAAAATTTGTAAGATTAAACTCTAGTGCGGACAGCTCAAGAAATCCACTAAAATATTATACATACAAAGTTATAATAAAGTCTTTCAATGTATCGTATTTTAAGGTTAGGTTCGTCGAGTTTGATATCTAATTTCCAATCCAAGCTCATAAAAAAATAACAAGTCCAAATGATTTTTTATTTTAACAAAAATTATTGTATTAATAAAGCTTTAGTGCGGACAAGTCATTATATTGGTTTAATTTATGAATTAAAAAAAATATTGATATAATAAAAAAAGCAAAACTCGATTGCTGCAGCTCCGACATCCCGTTAAAGCATTATCTATCTTAAGAAGATGTAAAATGGACACTACACCTGTACTCATAAATATTAACTTTCTTTCCATTTTGTTACTGAATTTCCAAAAAAGAAATGCATTAGTTTTCAGTATGTGCCATGATGATTATTTAGTTAAATTTTCAAATAAATTCATTCATTAGTTTTTAAGATATTTGAATTCTTGGTACAAAAATCGAGATACAAAATCGAAAAATTTTATTAAATAATATTGGTACCCAAAATTCTCAATAACTAAAGAATTAATTTATTTGAAAATTTAACAAAATTATCTTTATGGTACACTTGGCGGAAAGGATATTTTTCCGAATGTTAACCTCAAATGGCAACATTGCATATTTTACCACAGACATAAGACAATTTCAAATTGTAGAGCAAATTTCACATCATCGTTACTCAATACTTAATGACATAATTTTAGTAAACAAACAATATTACTTTCTTTTTTCATGATCCGAATTATCATTTTATTAAATAAAATTTTTATTTCTTAGTTCAATAATCACATAGAATCTAATATTCTGAATTTCAATTATATAGGCAATAATATTTAAGTTGTTATCATTTGAATTTTGCATGAATAACCTATAAGAAAAAACAAAATAATCATGATGTGAAACTCAATGCATAATTCGAAGTTTTCTTATGTCTGTGGTAAAATATGCAGCGCTGCCATTTGAGGTACACATTCGGAAAAATATCCTTTCCGCCAAGTGTACATACTACAAACTAAAGCATTTCTTTGCTGAAAATTTTTGCAATAAAATGGAAAGATAGCCAATATTTATGAATACAGGTGTAGTGTCCATTTTACATCTCCTTAAAGCTAAATCGCGAACTATACTATTTCTTTATTTCAGTAAAATTACTGTTTTTTCTTGAAAATTTTTCAATTTTTCAGATTTTTTGTCAATTTTTTTCCCTTGCAGGGCACTTGAAAATTTTTAAAATTATTGGACAGTACTTTTCGGTGTAAAATTTCTTGCTGAATTTAATTACGTTAACAAAATAAGCCTAAATATTAAAAAAAAGCTGGGAAATGGAAAAAACTATGTCTTTATTGAAAAATTGAACACGGAAAGATATTTGCAATTTAAAAAACAAAACTGCGAGGAAGTTTCGTCTGAAGCTTAATTGATATTGATATGATATAAAATTCTTTTTTCCACGTGTCTTCAATATTTTTTTCATAAATATATTAAGAGCAGGTCGGATTTGCTGTCCTTGTCTAATTGGCATTTTTGTTATTTACTCAAGTATTAATCGGTGTATCTGCAAATTGAAGGTTAAGCGCAATAGATATTATTATTACAAATATTTATGCACAAGAAAAAAAAATCTATCGCTTTGTTTTTGAGAAAAGTAAGGAACGCGAAAATATTATAAACATAATCTTTTACTTCGGCGTTCCTTACTTTTCTCAAAAACAAATCGGTAGATTTTTTTTTCTTGTGCATAGATATTCATAATAATAATATCTATTGCGATCAACCTTTATTTTGAAGATACACCGATTAATACTTGAGTAAATAACAAACAACTCAATTGTTACTCGGTCGGTATCAGGTTCTACTCCGGCCTGCTGTTAAGGGAGTCTCATATGCTAGCTATAGTTTGCTATAGTTTGTTGTTCATAAAATCAAAAGTTTAAAAAATTCTTCAATATTTTGAAAAACATTAATTTATACCTGGAAAAAAATCTCTACAAATTTTTAGTTAGCCTTATCGACTGATTTTATTATTTATGCTCACTTAAAGTTTATATTTTTACTACTATGAGATACAAAACACGCGGACTTCGAGTGAGCACATATAAAAAAATTAGTTGATAAGACTACTTGAAAATTTGCAGAATTTTTTTTCTAGGTATAAATTAATTTTTATCAAAATTTTGAAGAGTTCCTTAAACTTTTAATTTTTATGAACAACAAACTATAGCTGACATATGAGACTCCTTAAAAACGATAGAAAAAATAAATAGCCAAAAATGTTGAAACAAAAAATTAAATTACAAGATGTATAACTGTTTTATTTTTTAAATATCTAATAATTAATATACATTAACACTTTAATAATTTTTACATCAATAACTTCTCTTTGATAATATATCATATCAATTACAACTAATATGTTTTTATGACCATAGCATAAAGTACAAGTTTTAAACAAAAATTTTAGTTTTACAATTCCAAAGCATTTGGATTTTCAATAATTATAATTTAATAATAATTTGTGTGGTTGAGAATGAGAGTGGCATAAGTCACATTTTCAAAAAAATTTAGTTAGTAATAAATTTTATTTTTTTAGCATTAAAATAGTGTCTGTTTTGTAAAAGGGTTATGAAAATGGCATTGGTCACATTTTAATGGAATTTTAATGTTAAGTCACATTTATTGTTTGAAGCTGTTCTAAATAAATTTTAAGTTTTCGTATATATTATTTCATAGCCTTTAATAGAGGACACGTGAAATAAATATGCCGTCCCGCATTCCTAGACAGGACAAACATGATTATATTCATAAATAAGATTACTATGTATAGTACGGTTAGCAGTAATCAATAATATCTCGACGATATTCTCTCTGTCAATACTCCCTTAGGGAGTATTGATAGATCTATACTCGCTCAGTATCGCCGTATATGACGCGAATGACATCGATTCGTATAAGTTGGTAAAAACAAAAGAATGTCATTAAATATGTCAGTACTCATACAAATGCGTATAAAATCTTTAAGTGTCTGTTCTTTTCTAATTGCAAAATTTTTTTTTCTAAAAACTAGCAGCTAAAGGCAGAAATGAAGAGATGGTTTCGATTTGTATAATGAAAATTGATACTTTCTTTTATAAAGATAGGTTAATTTTATCGCTTAATTTTCGAAAAAACTTGGAATAACTTATAAAATTGGAGATTAGAGGCAAAAAATATGATTTTCAAGTTATTCCAGCTTTTCTAGAAAACAAAGCGATAAAATTAATTTATTCTCATCAGAGAAAATATTGCTATTTATCATACGCATCGAAACCATCTCTTAATTTCTGCCTCCAGTAACTAGTTTTTATAAAAAATGAATTTTAAATAGAGTTGGTAAAAGATGTATCTGTGTCGGTATACGGCAGTCTCTTAAAGAATGTTTTGTTTAAAAAAATTTTCAAAGTTAAACAGTTAATTGTTAAAATTCAATTCTTAAAGTTAGTTGTACGTAAAAGTACAAATGTATTGTTATTATTAATGCATTAATTATATGATAATAAAATATATATTATTAATATTAATATTGTAATAGTTTAAAAAGTTTAATAAAATATTTAAAATATGCATAATGACATTATTTACTTATTTTTAATAAAATATATATCATTAATTTAAAAAAAATCATTTTTATAGTTCCTTATACGGCCTACAACGACACAAACTTATCTACGTAACTTAGGAGTACGAAGGATTCTGAATCCAGGCTTGACTAAAGTGCTTGTCGCTTGAGTAGCAGTCGGTCGAGTGCTTGTCGCTTGAGTACCGACTGCTACTCAAGCGCCAAGCACTTTAGTATCGCCTGCATTCATCCTTCGTACTCCCAAGTTACGTATATAACTAATACTTAATTTCAAAAATAATTTGCCGATTTTTGGTAAAATTAACAAAATTTTTGTGGTTGATGATGAAATTGTGTTTGAGTACATACTTTAATAACTGCCGGTTTCAAGACGCATTGTTTTGCTTATAGTGTTTCTATGAATGAAGAAATGAATAAAACAATAACATATAAATTCTTTAGTCCTAAAAACAGCAGGTTTGATGCTTCAAAAAGAAAAAAAAAGCATTTTTGATCACAAGATATAGCTTATTATTACTATAATTTTATAGTAATAATAAGATTTTATCATATTTTAATAAAAGTTGAAATGTTTTTAATATAATTTTGCTTCATACCCGTGCCGGAACTTCGCCTAAAAGTGCCTTTCGTGCGGCATGGAACAAGCAAATTACATTCGTGTTTTTCTTTACAGTCACATGCTCAGAAGCCACTGCGCACCTTCATACTACAACAGTTTCGGTCGCTTCACTGTCTGCTGCATGTTCTGAGTATATCTATATATACTCACAAGTAACCCTACCCAAGTGTCACTCAACGATTTCAACCACACTTGACACATCATTAGAACACTATAAAATATTGAACCCGTGTTTTTTTATTTTGGCGAAATCCACTTCTTAGGAGTAGAAACCACCCCTGATAAGCGTAAAATCGTTGTATATGAATTTTCTTAAGTTTTTCTCGTTATCCACATTTACGATTATGAAGAACTTAATTTTGTTGCATAAAAACTTTATTCTTTTACATAAAAGCTGGAAAATGATGATAGTTGCGAAGGTTTAGAGCCCAGAATTCATCTTAACACCTGCTTAGGGAATGAAAACTCGCACAAATAGCTTAAATAATTTGTTTGCGCAAAAAAGTTGTTTGTTCAACAACCTACACCACTAACAAATATATGTTTTCGGGTTTTCTGAATCTGAATCTAGGGTCTAAACTCCGAATTTGGTTCGTAGTTCTCCAAAATGTCTAAAAATAATCGTAAAAATGATAAAACAGCGATTGTTCAAGTATTTTTGGTTAAATAACTTTTTTCGTGTGCAGTAGTATTATATTTATATAATTTTGGTCTTTAATATCGAATTCAAAGTCTGAATTACCAACTCAGGTCAACTTTCTGAAAAACGCACTATATTTTCATACCTTTTAGGTCTCTGAATCCGAATTTGAAGACAAAAACCACTCATATCATAGTTTGCCTTAAAAACATCAACATAGGCATAAACATCATTTTTTGAATTTTTTTGATGATTTTTGAATGTCCGGTAGACTTCATCACCATAACTAGAAGTTTTTCGAGTCGCTTAATTCAAATTCAGTGTCTAAATAATTTAATTAGGTGACACGTTGTCAAAAAAAAAAAAAAACGCATATAAATATCAAGAAACTTCAGTATGTTTTATATTAAATAGTAACTTTAATTTCTAAAACTTTTATATCCTAAATTTTAATTGAACATAAAATTCAAAAACCGTCTTCATCTACATTTAATATGTATCAGCTTTACAATTAGAAATATCCCGTTTCAAATCCGCAAACTTAAATTTTATATATATGATAAACTCTCAAAATTTAATTTTACCCCCACTTATTGTTGCAAAGTTAAACATTAAAGTTTACTTTTCTCAAATAGCTTGCCATACAACACAGATAATAATAATTTATGTGTGTCTTTTATAGAATTTATCTTTTATCGCATTGTTAGTTTATATCATCATTATGCTTTTGAATCCGAAAAATATTTTGAATTTATTGCATTCTGCTTTTCAAGATCCTGAATACAATATTGAATCTATGATAACCGATGAAGAACGATCCTTTGCTGCCAATCTTGTAGTTCTTATAAAGACAACATGCGATTGTACATTAATTGTTGAAAGTTATGATACTTTATGCTATAATGAAGACAGCGTAGTGACTGAAGTAAAAGAAATTGACGAAGATTTATTGTTAGACGAAGAATATGATGATTCTGTTGAAGATGAATGTTCGCTATCAGAAGATACTGTAGATCTTGATTATAAGCAAAAAGCAGTAGCTTTTTGGCATTCTACAGCGAGAAAAAATAGAAGTTTTGAGTCTGTACGAATAAAATTTAAAAAAGTAAAGCATCAGAAAATGATATACAGATGGAAACAACGAATTGAGCAAAGAGGATCAAGATTAGAAAAATTACGATATATATTAAAATTTGTTTTAGAACAGTTTAATAATGCGTCTAATAAATGTTTACCTGTTCATGATGCTAATTAGAGAAAGTGGGGTCTGAAAGCTAGGGAAAATATTCAGTTATCTCCCAAATTATTCAAGGCTTCACCGAAATGGGTACATAATCTTAAAGCAGCCCATGGAATAGTTTCCAGGAAAATTAATAAATTTGTCACTACTGCACAGTTGTCAAATGCATCTGAATTATTACAAAAAGCTTCTACATTTGTAGAAGAAATAGGGTTAATCATCAACGAAAAACGAGCAGCAAATGTCTACAACTCTGACCAATCAGGATTCAATTTAGAAGCTCATGGCGGGCGTACATTATCAATTAAAGGAACACTGAAAGTAGAATGTATTGCTTAATCATTAAATTTACTAACCCACAGTTACACGATACAACCGATTATTTTAGCAGATGGTAAACTCCACTCACCTCTTCTTATAGTATTACAAGAATCTGATGGGAAATTCGGACCAATCGTCGAAAAGAACTTGGTCAAAGCAAAAAATATTAGTGTTTTTCCTTCTAAATCTGGAAAACTAACATCTTGGATTGCCGCTCGATGGTTTGAAAAAGATTTCTTATCTGTTGCCAGTGAAAACTCTTCACTGCTATTGGACTCTTGGTTAGGGCAAACTGAAAAAGTATTTGAAAATATAAATAAAAGAAACAAGGCCGTTAAAATTCATACTATACCTACTGAAATAACTGGAACAACTCAACCGTTGGATGTCTATGGATTTAGACCGTGGAAAAATTTCATTAAATCCTTTTCAGATATGGTAATTTTATATAATTTTGGTATAAATTTACATTTACGAAACAATATTTTAAAACTACAGTCACTAACACACAATCAGTATTCATCCTCACGATTCACTAATATGTTTAAGAAGGGGCCGAACTATTTGTCTTTGTCTAATAGCGTTTTTCATCTTTTTTATAAACACCATCCGTCCTAACAAAAAAAATAGCAGCCCCCGCTAGATATTAGTATAATAAGTAAATTTTGTAATAACAAACTTATTGTTTTACCGCGTAGATTTTGAATAATATGAGACCTACCAAAAAAGATCGGTTATATTCTAGGTTGTTAGTAGATCTCATATTATTCAAAAACTACTCGATAAAACCATTTTCTTATTATTATAAAATTTACTTATTATACAAATATCTAGCGGGGGCTGCTATTTTTTTCTTCTTAGAACGGATAGTGTTTATAAAAAAGATAAAAAACTCTATTAGACAAAGACAGATAGTTCGGCCCCCTGTTAAGTATGCATGGTGGAAAAGTGGTTATATATCAGAAAAACCAGAAAAATGTCCAACACTGGTACAGTACTGTTTTCAGAATGTTGATACTGACAATGAATGTGTATTCTGCAGTAAATTTACAGTTATTAAGTGTGCATGATGCGGCAAAAATCTTTGTATACAGCATTTCTTTGTTACAAATGAAGAGAATTCACCACATTACTGTGAAGAATACACACAAAAATAAGTGGCAAAGGGACTTGTTATAATCCAGCACCCTCAACAGTGAGAGGCAAGGGGACTCACTATAATACAGCACCCCGAACAGTGCAAGGCAAGGGGACTCACTATAATACAGCACCCCGAACAGTGAGAGGCAAGGGGACTCACTATAATCTAGCACGCCAAAGGGGACATACTCCTATTACGTCCACGCCGTTGTCCCTGGGTAACGCTAAATATAGGATACTTTTTTTATTCTTTTATCACAAATAATTCCATCAGACTTTAAGCTTGAGCTGGCGAATTAATTTTAATGACAGATTTGTTGTGATAAGTGATCCACAAATGTCTATGTACAATTTTTCATAAAATTAAAAAATTTTTGATCATATTTCATATTTTGGACAGCCATATTGATTTACGAATTTTAATTCGGAAACCAGATGCATTTAGGATATATTATCTAAATTTTTTCATGTATTTTTGATTTATAAATTATGAAATTTCATAAAAATGACATGATTTAGTTTCATACGTGTACCTACCTGTAAAAGTCGTGTTGTTATTATTATTTAAAGCATTTAGATCCTCGAAATCGAAAAGGTTAAGTGGATCATGTGGTTCAACAATTGGTAAAATATTAGTTTCATACTAGCAAAGTAGAATATCAAATAAATATTACACTCGTTTTTTTAAAAAAAAAGAATATTTAATAGCACAAAAATTATTTAAGGGGATGTAAAACTGACACTACACCTGTGCTCATGAATTTGGCCTATTTTTTCATCATATTGCAAAACTTGAGGAAAAGAAATGCTTTAGTTTGTAGTATTTACCATGAAGATTATTCAGTTAAATTTTCAAATAAATTCATTCATTAGTTTTTCGGAAATTTGGGTTCCAATATTACATATTAAAATTTTTAGATTTTGCACAAGAAATCTAAAATTCTGAGAAACTAATAAATGAATTGATTTAAAAATTTAACTGAATAATCTACATGGTACGTACTACAAGCTAAAGCATTTATTTTTTTTAAATTTTGCAATAAAATAAAAAGATAGTAAATATTTATGAGTACAGGTGTAGTATCCATTTTACATCTCCTTAAGCTATTTGTGCGAGTTTTCATTCCCTGAGCAGGTGTTAAGATGAATTCTGGGCTCTAAACCTTCGTAACTATCATCATTTTCCAGCTTTTATGTAAAAGAATAAAGTTTTTATGCAACAAAATTAAGTTCTTCATAATCGTAAATATGGATAACGAGAAAAACTTGAGAAAATTCATATACAACGATTTTACCCTTATCAGGGGTGGTTTCTACCCCTAGGAAGTGGATTCCGCCAAAATAAAAAAACATGGGTTCAATATTTTATAGTGTTCTAATGATGTGCCAAGTTTGGTTGAAATCGGTGAGTGACACTTGGGTAGGGTTAATTATCAGTATGTCTAACCTCTGTTATTATACATCTAACATTGTTAGACTTGATTGCTAAAATTATGAAATACACACACACATGATAATTACACACGTTTTTTTATATCAATTATCATTTGAATATTTACTGTATATCCTATGTTATCGGCTATAGGATACATATGTTCGGGTTTTTCACATTTCTTTCATGCATACACAATTTCTTTTCAACTCACGAAATTTTTTTCACGACACTCACAACACGCTTTTAGATACTAGAAATAAAAATACAATAAAATACTTGAATATTCATTTTCTTTTTTTTGTTTCTTTACACATTTTATTTATTTAAATTATTAAATAAAACGAATTATTTATTCTTTGTTAACCGCTATAGGACTTTTATTTGCGATTCTCTCTCTCTCTCTCTTTCACGCTCTCAACGTATACTATAGTTGCTTGCGCATGCGCGCTACAACAAACTAAAGCATCAAATTACTTTTCACTCGAAGTCGTTTTCGATGTATTTTTTTACTTAAAAATGAATTTTTATCTTTTTGGGATGGCGAAGTTCCAGCCGAGCATGAAAGATATACGCTCCTCGGCACGAAAAAGGCTCATCATATGCGCGTGTTTTAAATTGAAATCACATTTTTAAAAATAAAATGAAATTACTCAATTCAATGAGCTCTATGAGAAAGCACTTGGCACCATTTTTTTTCTGCGTCCTATAATTTTGAGTGGTTAATTAATATTTAAGGCGACTTCGGATTTTAGGTTGGGTTTTATTTTTGAGTTTACAAATAACTCTTTCGATATGTAAAATTTTTCAGATTTTTTAATTTTTCACCATTCTACGGATTATAATAAATGGTAGAAAATTAAAAAATTCAAAAAATTTTAGAAACTGAAAGAGTAATTTGTAAACTACAAAATGAAATCGAACCGAACTTCCGTAGTCGCCTTAAGATGTATTTTATCGTGAATATATATATATAACCGTTGATAGTAACTAATATTTTTTTATGAAAAATTTCAATGAAGAAAGTTTAAATAAATAATAATAATAGTATTATTATTTATAGTATTATTTTATTGTTTTATTTTATTTTTTATTTAAAAGCCGGCTGGATTCGCTGTCCTCGTCTAATTGAGTTTTTTTTGTTATTTATTCAAGTATTAATCGATATATCTGCAAATTGAAGATTGAGCGCAATATATATTATTATTATAAATATTTATGCAAAAGAAAAAAATTCTACCGAATTGTTTTTGAGAAAAGTAAGGAACGCAAAAATATTACAAACATAACTTTTTACTTCAGCGTTCCGTACTTTTCTCAAAAACAATGTGATAGAATTTTTTTTTCTCGTGCATAAATATTTATAATAATAATATCTATTGGGCTCTACTATCAATTTGCAGACCCTGTTAAAAATTTCTATGTGGATTTCCACGTAGATATCCACGTGGATATCCTGAGACATCCATGTAAATTACAATGATTTTCATGCCAATATCCATGTAGATATCTACACGAAAATCAGAGTGCATATATACGTGGATATTCACACGGTTATCTAGCTGGATCAGCTACGTAAAACTCTACATAAAGATCTATACGGATTTTTACAAAATCTATGCAAATTTTGTTAAAATTTATACGTAAATATCCACAAAATCCACGTAGATTTTGTAAAATTTCATGGAGATTTTGTAAAAATCCACGTAGATCTCGTGAGAAAACACGTGGATTTCGTAAAAATGGACATAGAATTTGTAAAAATCTACGTGGATCTTTACACAGACTTTAAGTCTGAATTTATAGTTGATGCTCAAACTCAATCTCAAACCTCATTCTGTCTTTGTTCCTTTCATGATAAAACCTCATTCTCTCTTTGTCTGCTTGAGTTTGAGCATCGACTATAAATTCGTGCCTTACGTTAATGATCCCCTGGATATCCGCGTGGGTATCCTCGCTGATTTACATGTAAATAACCATGTGGATATATACATGGAAATCATTGTAATTTACATGGATATCTACATGGATATTTATCTGGATATCCACGTGGAAATCTGCATCGATATTTTTAACAAAATTTTTTTCTTACAATAGAACAACTTTTTATGAAAACAATATTTTATTAATTAACCTAAATATTAATAATTTAATTTTTCTATGCAATAAATCTTCAATTTCCAATATAAAAAATAGTATATTATCCTACGTGGGGTAAAAATGCGGCATTCTAGGCCGGCATGGATTTAGCTCTCGAGACGAAGCCGAGATTTTTATCCCAAGTGGCATATATGATTTTTTCTCATATCGGGCTAAAAACACGTACAACTTAGACTTATTAACAATTCATAATTCATTAAAAACCAGCACGAAAAATCATCTGCTACTTTCGACCGAATATGTTTCCTCTTTGTCTGCTACTCTCTCACTAATGATAATTCATTAAATAAACCATCAATATCATTATAATACACTCTTATTATACTTTTATTATAATACACTATGGATTATAATTCATAAAAATAAAACAAATATAATTCTAAAAAATACAAAACTAAATTACATAATCAATCGCATCACACATGCTAACTTTTTATAACAAAAAATATAAACTTTTTTATGATAAATATGAGAGAGTCGATGTTTGTAACCGATGAATAGATAGTCCAGGGGCAAACTACATAAGTCGTGGCCAATTGAGGTCCTCGATTCTACCCAGGTTTTTTTTATGTATTTTGACCTGATGAATCCGAATTTTTTGGGTAGAAAGTCCGAAAATGGCGCATTTAATAATTATTAACAATTTTTATAAACAAATTTTAAAAATGCGTTTTTTCCAGAAAAAAAAATTTTATCATATTTTTGAGGTCATTTTGAGCAAAAAAGGTTCTCATGAACATATTGCTAAAATACACTGAATCGGCAGAAAAAAATCGCAAGTTTTGAAAAAACGCAATTTTTCAAAACTGACAGCTTATTGCTTAGCTTCTACAGCTTTAATTTTAACTCACGATAGCTTAAATTGTTTGTTAAAACGTAAACTTAAAGATTACAGTATTTGGCAATAGTATTTGTAATGATTACATCTCTCATTAATCGCTCAAAAAAGTACCGTTTACAGCTTATTTATGTACAGACCCTGGCGTCGCACGGGTGCACGTAAACGGTACTTTTTTGAGCGATTAATGAGTAATGTAATCATTATAAATACTGTTGGTAACTACTGTAATCTTTAAGTTTACGTTTTAACAAGCAATTTAAGCTATTGTGAGTTAAAATTAAAGCAGTAAAAACTGAGTTATAGGCTGTCAAAGATTTGAAAAATCGCGTTTTTTCAAACTTTTCGATTTTTTTTTGCGATTCAGTGAATTTTAGCAATATGTTCATGAGAACCTTTTTTGCTTAAAATTACCTGAAAAATATAATAACATTTTTTTCTGGAAAAAACACATTTTTATAATTTGTTTATAAAAATTGTTAATAATTATTAAATGCGCCATTTTCAGACTTTCTACCCAAAAAATTCGGATTCATTAGGTCAAAATATATAAAAAAAACCTGGGTCGAATCGAGGACCTCAATCGGCCACGACTTACATAGTTTGCCCCTGGACTAAGAACAGGATAGACTATAATACATATAAATAAAGAGAGAGAGAGAGAGAGCAAATGTTTGTAGCCGATGAATTGAAAAGAATAGGCTACAAAATACATGAAAGAAATAAAGAGAGAGACAGTTGGTGCTTATAACCAGCAAACAGAAAAGGATAAGCGTGTACTCCCCACTCTTAAAACGCACGAAAGAGACTCAAAAACAGAAAAATAAGTCGGAGCGTGCCAACGGCCACGACACGTTTACACCGGCCTGAAAGCATAAATTTTTACTGCTTGTGTTCGATCATTAATGACGTGTTTTCAGCTGGGGTATGAGAAAAAATAATTTTATATGATTTTGTATTAAAAAAATAATTAATTAATACGTTCATATATTTCTTAATAAATTAATATTTCTTGTGTAAAAAATGATTTTCAGCAAGAAAAAAATTGTACATGCTAAATCAATTTATTTTCTTGATAAGGAGGGTCATCAGAGGTTACATCATAACAAATTTTTTATATGCAAATGCTTTCAAATTCTTATCACAATTGAAAAACAACATCGAAAAAAAGTGTTAAAAATTTCAAAACGATGCACCATTTCTAAATTGAGATATTACAAAAATTATTTTTTAATAAATAATTCCAATTTAATTGCAATTATAATTGCAAAGTTCGATATCTCCATTTAGAAATGTTGAATCGTTTTGAAATTGTTACCATACTTATTTATGATGTTATTTTTAAATTATGATAAAAATTTGAAAGTATTCGTAAATCAATAAATTTTTATGATGTAACCTCTGATGACCCTCTTTAAAACAATATAAAAAGAGGTTAAAATCATTACCTTAGCAACGTATGAAAATGTTTACTTTACCGACGTATACTGAAATCTTGCTAAAATCCTTGCAGAAATCTTTTATTAAAGGTTTCTTGTAATGTTTCAAATACTTCTTTGAAAACTTTGCAAGAACATTTCATGAAAGATTATTTGAGTAGTATGCGAAAATTTTGATGAAAAGTTGCTGCAAGGTTGTAGAAGGTATCTTGAAACCTTACAGCAATTATTTTTGTAATAACTCTGAAATCTTGTGTGAAACTTTGCAGGAACATTTCATGAAGAGTTTCTTGAATGGCTCGTGATAGTTTCAATGAATGGTTGCTGCAAGGTTGCTAGAAGGTATCGTATAACCTTTTAACAGCTCTCTTTGTAATGAAATCAAAACCTCTCGTAAAACTTTGTCAGAATATTACATGAAAGATTTCTTGAATGATTCGCGAAAGTTGAGATAAAGGCTTGCAGCAAGGTTACTGGAAGAACAACTGTTTCATTAATGTCTTTACAATCTTTTATGGAACTTTGCAGGATACTTCTATGAAAGGTTTCTTAAATGGCTTACAAGAGTTTCAACGAAAGGTTGCTGGAAGGTACCATAAAGAATTTCAACAATGGTGTTTATAATGTCTCTGAAATGTTTTGTAAAACCTTGCTGGAATATTTCTGCAAAGATTTCTTGGATTGTTTGTGAAATATTCGATGAAAGATTGAAGCAAGGTTGCTGAAATGTATTATGAAACATTCTGAAAATTCTTCTTGTAAAGTTTTTAAAACGTTTTGCGAAATTTTGTAGGAATATTTCTGGAAATGTTTCTCGAACGATTCTTGAAAATTTTGATAAAAGATTGCGGCAAGGTTGCTGAAATGTATCGTGAAAACTTTCACAATTTTGTTTTTGAAATGATTCCTGAAAGAATTCTGCACCGTTGTCATAACCTTTCACAGAAAAATTTCATGTAATCTTTTGCAATGTTTCTGAAAAGTTTCTGCAATCTTTTCAGTATATGTTTGTTTTCCATAAGTATTTTATCGATTTTAGTTCGATGAGAATTACGTATAAGCGTTGAATGATCATGCGATTCTCGTAAAAAATCGGTATAAGACAGCGTAAATTTCGCTGTGCGCAGAGTGATAGTTCGTGTCCTGCATGGTCCCGTACCAGTCGCAACAGCTTGCGTCGACTACATCACGCATTAGCTTTTACAAAAAACGATTCTTGACAAAATTCATGTCTGTAGCTTGAAAAAAAATCTTCAAACATTCATAGTTTCGCTGTCAGACCACGCAGGGACTTCTATAAACTTTCAAATCAAAGGTCTTGAACAGGACCATAACAACTCAACATCACCTGTGGTATAAAAGACTATGGAAATTGTCTACAGCGGCGAAATTATTAAAATCATATCAGATAAAGCACGATACAAACTTCAATTTGGGGAATCAGAGTGAAAAAAAATGTTTGGACTTTTTCTAACGATGGATTAAGATTCTGCGATTAGAAATCTATAAAAAACGTCTATAAAAAGTGGAAAAAAAATTTTTTCTGGGCTATCCAGCACACACCTATCTTCGAAAGGTTTTGAGATTTAATAAAATGGAGCAAAAAAATCACTACAACAATTCAATTTTATATTAAAAATATAATAAATTGCAGCATAGCGCGATTCTATAATTCTAAATTTTTATTACATTATGACAGATTATTAGTTCGTTTATACGTATGTAGCTAATTCGTGGGATAGAATTTAGAAAAATTATTTCATCATAAACAGTAAAGTCTTGAAACTTAAAAACAGAAGGTTGCAAAATTTTAAAGGTCAAAAACTAGAAAGAAATATCAACAGAATTGAGTGAGATCAATAAGTCAGAATTTTCAAAAATATGTATTTTACTACAAGATGTGGTTTTATATTTACATACAAATTTTTCAAACAAAAATATAATATTATACATAAACATTATATTATTAACAAAATTATACACAAATATAATATTATTAAAAATGTTGCACAAATAAACGTATAAATAGAAATTATAAATATTTTGTATTAAATATGCTTTGATGAAGAATCAATAACCACATTTCGTAATCTTCAGGCATACCTGGGATTATCTATTGAACTAATTTTGTAACGATCCCAGTATTTTATGAACTCTCGATGCGAGGATTCTCCGGCTTGTTCAGACCATACTGCCAACCTTGAACAGTCTAAATATTGCACACTTTGCTCAATATGATAAAGAAATATATGTATTTTTAAAGTCTCTGAAACATCAGTTGCATTGAAAGCTTCTTTTAATTTTTTAAGAAAAACAACATTTTACGACTTTTTTCATATTTGTAAAAGCATAAATGATGAGCTGTAATCGGAATTCCCCAAGTCTGTATATATTTTATGATCATTAAGTATGTCAGCCTTTTTTTAAAGTTAGCGACATGCATTTTTCTCGAATATTTTACCACGATAGCTCTTTGGTATAACTATAAGATTTTTTTGGCCAAAGTAGTGCTCTTTCTTCACCAACTATTTAGACTAGATCATTCCAAAAGAGATGATTTACAAAATCTTGTAAAATGTGGAGTCTAGAGACAGAGCATTTATCTATCACAGTAATATTAGATTTTTCTACTAGCAGAGATTCATTAACTGTACTACGAAAAAATTTAGCTTTTTTCTTATTGCCTTGATCAATATAAAAAATTTTAACATAATCCTCGTTCAAATCACCAGAAATTTTTCGTCTTTTTCATTCATCATCTGCTTTAAAAGAATCAGTATCTGTACTAACAATATTTTTTTTTTATTTTTCTCTTCCAATGTAAATTCCCTGCAGCCTAATTTCAAATCTGACAAAGTAACAAAGTAATACGGACATGGAAATGTCGCTGAAGCTGTTTGCTGTCCATTGATAATTAATAAAAGTTTTAAATCAGAAACGAATTTAAAGCTTATGTTATTTAAATTTGGTTGAATCAAACAATATTTTAATATTTTCATAGCTCTCCTTAATTTTTGGGACTATACATGATAAAATAGTTTTATAAACGCTTGACAATAATCACGTGATAATCACATGATCATAATATATTTTTTTATATTTTCTATCTTTAATTACGTGATTATCACTTGAAAATAAAACTTTTTCACTTTGTTTTTAAATCTATTAAAATACTTTATTATTATATAACTTATTGACCTTCTCACAAGAGTTGTACTATACTTTTTCTGAATATTTTTTTATGCTCCACTATTGATTTTTGTAGAAATTATATAAATAAAAAAAAAAATGGTAGGTTTACAATTCAAAATCCCTGTGCATTATTTCTACATAATTTCTGCATAATGCTCAGCATAATTTCTTAATAGTAGAATTTTTTATTCGGTCAATAACCTTAAGTAAAATAAACATTTACTTAAGTCTAATATTTCAGAACTTTTTAGTAAGTAATTATTTTCTTATTTTTGTTTACTATTATCAAAACATTGGTTTACTATATTTAAGAAAATCATCTTAAAATTAAAACATTATTAATTTGGTTAAAGAAAATATTTTTTTAACAAATAAAACATCTCAAATGAAGTTAAGAGGAGGTCACGTATCTCTGTCCTTTTCTAATCAAAGAAATAAGTTTTTTACAAAAACTAATAACTTTAGCAAAAAATGAAGAGAAAGCCGCATCTCGTATCAAAAAAAGCAATATTTTCTTTGATGAGAAAGAATTAATTTTATTGCTTCGTTTTCAAGAAAACCTTGAAAAACTTAAATCATAAAGGTTAGGTTGGACAATTTGGTTTTTCAAGATTTTCTTGAGAATGAAGCAATAAAATTAATTTTTTCTTATCAAAGAAAATATTGCTTTTTTTGATACAAGATGCGGCTTTCTTTTCATTTTTTGCTAAAGTTATTAGTTTTTGTAAAAAAATAATTTCTTTGATTAGAAAAGGACAGAGATACGTGACCTCCTGTTAATATGTATTTGGAACAAGAAATACATTTTTATAGTAAGACGAACTTATTTAGTACATTCGTTTTCTAGTAAAAATATTCATTCGATTCAAGAACACTTTTTTTTATTGTATTACTTTCTTAATTATGATTAAAAAATCATTTCCTTAGTTTAAATAAATACTATTTTAAATATAAGTGATTAAGGTAGTTCTATTGGTCCAGTGGTTCTCATTGTGAAGTAATATGTTTCTTACAAATTCACACTATACGAAAGAGAAATTGGTTGAGTTCTGTGCTTGCACAATAATTCAAAAACATGTTTGTGCGCAGATTTTGTAAGTATCACAATGCGAATCGTAAGACAGCATGTTTACGTGTAAATTAATATAGAGTAAAGACATTATTTTCCTTTCATTTCGGAATTGAGGGTCGATTGCTATAATCTACAAGGTACCATTTTAATCCTTGAGATCTGAAGTATAATATATTTTTATTTCTTTGAAATCTATAGAAAACTTTTTACACAATCTTATAAAATGTTATGTTTCAAGCGCTTCGCCCATATACTCTCATGTTAAATTCAGCAAAGTTTAAACTAAAATATCTAAAAGATGAAGGTGGATATCCACCCAAATCAAAATACCATTGTAAAGCGTAAATCTTAATTTAAAACATATTTTAATTTCAAAAAATTCTATAGAAAAGTGAAAAACCAATAGAACTACCTTAAGCTTTTTAGTCAATCCATATGTTGATTGATATCCCTACCAAAAAAAGTCAGGTGAGAAATCACCTGATTTCTCAGATGATTTGTCATGCCAAAATCGCATGTGATGATTTTTTTTGTTTTCAAACCATACATAGTCAATTGAGAACTATTTTTGAAAATTTTTGAAAATTTTGAACTTAAAAAATTTTTTAAAGAATTTGGTCTTAGAAAAAATGTCGACTAATTTTACAAAAAATTTTCTAAGTTCAAATTTTCAAAAATAGTTCCTAATTGACTGAGTATGGTTTGAAACGTATGAAAACAAAAAAAAATCATCACATGAGATTTTGGCATAATAAATCATCTGAGAAATCAGGTGATTTCTCACCTGATTTTTTTTTAACAGGGATTAAAAAAATATTATTCATATCAATTCAAAAAATTGTTTTCATATCAAGTTAATAGTTATTAAAATAAGATTAAAATAAAATTTAAATTTAAATCTTAAGGTTTAAGATTTAAATCTTGGATTCAAGTGAATCTTTTTTTAGAATCATTTTTGAAAATAAGTAACTTTTTTTTATTTTAATAAATATTTTATTTATTTAAGAAAATATATTTCTTTTTTCAAGTAAATATATTCTGTCTTCTCAATGTAAGATTGTTTCAGTAGTCAATATTTTTAGATAAAATAAACATTTACTTAAATCAAATATTTTAAAACTTACAAGTCAGTAATCATTCACTAAGTTATTACTACCTTAGTTGAAAAAACTCAATTATATTTTTAAGCATATAGTTGCTAGATTTGAGAGATTAAATTATTAATATTAAATTATTTTGTGCTTGATTATGGTTTTTTTTTAAAGTTTATCTTATTTTAATGAATCATTTATTAAATTATGATAAAAACAATCATTTTCTTAGTTTAAATAAATACTGTTTTAGATATAAAAGATGGAAATTTTAAGCTTATCCATATGTTGTTTTACATTAAGAAAATATTATTTACTTAAATCAAAAAAATTATTGTTTTCATATGAAGCTAATCGATATTTGAATTAAAAATTTTAATCTTGAATTTAAATTAACGCTTTCTCAACCCGGCATGGTCACCGGGGGTCCACTGGACCCCAGGCAATTTGAAACTACTGTAATTGCAAGGTATCGATTCAAATTGATAATTTTTGTTATATAATAATGAAGTTTACTATTAAATCTAGAATATTTAGAGTTTAAATAAAATAGGATGATAAGGAAAAACATTGTAGTTTACACTTGCCCATAATGAAACGTACGAATAATTTATAATAATAATAATATTTTAGAGTAAGAGATGAGAACATTGTAGCTCACATACTGAAATTTATAGAGTGGGGAGTGGAGGGGAGAGGTCAAGGACAAGATTGTTTGGGCCCTCTAAAACGCAACTTCGTCTTATCTCTGTATGACGTCACTAGCATTACACTTTGTCGCACGCATCGCGTTATAAGTATAAGCATTACAGATCAACTGTCTAGCTAAAATGCAGTTTCTTCTTATCTCAGTATGACGTAACACTGGAAAGAACATACATTACAGTTTCTATGCAGCTTCGTCTCATCTGGCATCACTGTGTGTGTGTGTGTGTGTGTGAAAAATGATAAAAATTATTGTTTTATAATAATAAAAAAGTATATAGAAATTAATTTTGTTATATAATAATGAAGTATACTATTAAATCGTTGAATATAGATAATTTTATGGGTTGATATTAGCATCTTATAGTAACTGAATGAAATTTTTATTTTACATCGGTTTTAACTTGACGATAATATTTATTTGTGAGTTGATACATTCGGTTAAAATAATTATTTTGACACATGTGTATATATAAAATAAAATAGGATGATAAGGAAAAACATTGTAGTTTACACTTGCCCATAATGAAACGTACGAATAATTTATAATAATAATAATATTTTAGAGTAAGAGATGAGAACATTGTAGCTCACATACTGAAATTTATAGAGTGGGGAGTGGAGGGGAGAGGTCAAGGACAAGATTGTTTGGGCCCTCTAAAACGCAACTTCGTCTTATCTCTGTATGACGTCACTAGCATTACACTTTGTCGCACGCATCGCGTTATAAGTATAAGCATTACAGATCAACTGTCTAGCTAAAATGCAGTTTCTTCTTATCTCAGTATGACGTAACACTGGAAAGAACATACATTACAGTTTCTATGCAGCTTCGTCTCATCTGGCATCACTGTGTGTGTGTGTGTGTGTGAAAAATGATAAAAATTATTGTTTTATAATAATAAAAAAGTATATAGAAATTAATTTTGTTATATAATAATGAAGTATACTATTAAATCGTTGAATATAGATAATTTTATGGGTTGATATTAGCATCTTATAGTAACTGAATGAAATTTTTATTTTACATCGGTTTTAACTTGACGATAATATTTATTTGTGAGTTGATACATTCGGTTAAAATAATTATTTTGACACATGTGTATGACTACATTAAGATAAATATTTCAAAGAATTCAACGCCATCTACTATCCTATTAAAAGGGAAGATAAGTAAGGTTACGATTCAGTTCGTATTTGACTTTTAAAGTAAAAATTATGGCTACGTTTGACTGTAAAGAATTAGTTAATAAGATGCTAAATGCTTATTCGCGTTTAACAAATAAGAAGACCAATCCTGAAGAAATAATTGCCTGTCTGAATCTTGATAAAGAAAATTTAAGATTTTTAAAAAATGAATTGCGTAAGTGTACAAATGTTTCTGAGAAGCAAAAGTTTTTAGCTGCTATTGCATTACTCCAAGGAATCCAGAGTAAACTAAAGTGCTTACTAAAAAGTGGTCGAGGTATCCAAAAACGTGAAAGACGAAGTGATAGAGTTAATTGGCAAGACTTGGAAAATGCATTTAGTAATCGAATTAGGACAGGTGTAATTACAAATTTAAAAAATTTAGACATAATAAAATTTTTCAAAGATGCACAAGCATTATTTCAAATAAGAATTAAAAACATTTTAAAATTACAAGATGCAGTAAAAGTGTATACAGTGCTGGGTGCCGAATATGTTATTATAAAAGCTGATGTTGAGACTAGTGAAATGAAATATTTTAATACGAAAGCCGAGCCAATTCTAAAGACAACAGATTTGAAAGAATGGTTTTTAAATAATGTACAAGAACCTATACAAAGAGATATGGAAGAATTTCAACAAAAAGATTCAGGATGGTCATTACGTGCTATTATTAATTTGTGTGTTCATATAAACAAATATAATCCACTACATAGTGGCTCATATATTCCTCTTCCAAAAGTGATAGAATTAAAACATGCATGTATTAATGTGAAAAATTTTGATGATGCATGTTTTAAATGGGCAATATTGTCAGCATTGTATCCAGTTAAGTCAAATATTAGTGCAGTATCTTCATATGAATTACATGAAAATAAATTAGATTTTACTGACATGGAATTTCCAGTAATACCAGAGAAAATTGGAAAATTTGAAAAAAAGAACAATATATCAATAAATGTATATTTTTTGAAGAAACATTCTGGTAAATTCAGTGTTTCACCTCTACGTATAACATCATCTGAAGAAAATAAACATATTAATCTTTTATTGATACAAAATTATTATATAGATGAAGGAGAAAAACAGCAAAAAAACTATGATACAAATGTATCGATAATATATCATTATGTATGGATAAAGAATTTATCTCGATTAGTTTCTAATCAGATATCAAAACATAGAGGACAAAAATATATATGCAATCGATGTTTGCATTACTTTGACACTGAACAAAAATTAAAATTTCATCATGAAGATTGCTCTAAAATTAATAAGTGCAGAGTAAATTTACCAGAAGGAAAAGACAGTATATTACATTTTAAAAATTTTAAAAATAAGGAAAAGGTTCCTTTTATTGTATACGCAGACTTTGAGGCCCTTTTGATACCCGTTCAAGACAAAAATATTATTCAAAAACATGAAGTATTTAGTGTTGGATATTATTTGAAATGTAGTTATGACGAGACCATATCATGCTACAATAGCTACAGAGGACCTAATCCTGCTGCATGGTTCACAAACGAACTTAAAAAACTTGCTGAGAATATTGAATCTGTATACCAACATGAAATACCAATGAATGCTTTAACCTGGGAAGAAGAAGAAAGATTTCAAAATGCAATTCTTTGCCACATTTGCCAGAAACCTTTAAGAGGAAAAAAAGTTCGAGATCATTGCCACCTTACTGGCAGGTAAGATTAATACATTAAATAATATTGTAATATTACTTATATTAAGTTATATATATATATATTATGTTTCAGATATCGAGGGGCAGCTCATGAATCATGTAATTTATCATATAGAGACTCTCGTAGTATCCCTGTAGTATTCCACAATTTTACGGGTTATGACTCTCATTTTCTCATCAAAGATGTCGCCAATAGTTTTCCAGGACATGTGCAACTGCTATCATTGAACAAAGAGCGATTTATTTCACTTACAAAATATATAGAAAATAGTCAGATTAAATTCAGATTTATCGATTCTTTCCGATTTATGTCATCATCTTTGGATAAATTAGCTTCATATCTTACAGAAATGGATATTTTAAAACTGGAATTTACTAAGCAATCACCTTTAACGGAAGATAAGTTTAATCTATTAAAAAGGAAAGGTATCTTCCCATATGAATACTTGAATTCTGTAGATAAACTAAATGAATCAAAACTTCCATCAAAAGATGAATTTTATAGTAATTTAAATAACAGTAACATATCTGATGAAGACTATAAACACGCTAAAAATGTTTGGAAAGAATTCAATATATCAAATTTAGGTGAATATTCAGATTTGTATTTGAAAACAGATGTATTATTATTAGCTGAAGTTTTTGAAAATTTTCGAAACAATTGTTTAAGTACGTACGATTTGGATCCAGCTCATTACTACACAGTTCCTGGATTTACATGGGATGCTATGCTTAAATATACGAAAATAGAGTTGGAATTGTTAACTGACATTGATCAGGTGTTGTTTGTTGAGCGTGGAATAAGAGGTGGCATCAGTCAGTGTTCCAATAGGTATGCGCAGGCTAACAATAAGTATATGGGTAAAAACTATAATGAAAATGAGGAAATAAAGTATCTCATGTACTACGATGTTAACAATTTATATGGATGGGCCATGATGCAATCATTACCCTACGGTGGTTTTGAATGGATTGAGGATGTTGATAAAGTAGATTTCAACATTGGCGATAATTCACCATTTGGTTATATTCTTGAAGTAGACTTAGAATATCCAAAATATCTGCATGATGTACATAAAGATTTACCATTCTGTTCAGAACATGAGAAGCCTCGAGGTTCCAAATATTCAAAATTATTGACTACAGTAAAATCCAAAGAAAGATATATTTTACATTACCAAAATTTAAAGCAAGCTCTTAGAAATGGACTCAAACTAATTAAAATTCATAGAATCTTAAAATTTAATCAAAGACCCTGGCTAAAAGATTACATTGATTTAAATAGTAATATGAAAAAAAGCAAAAAACGAGTTTGAGAAAAATTTATATAAACTTATGAATAATGCTGTATTTGGCAAAACCATGGAAAATGTTAGAAAAAGAGTTGATATAAAGCTTGTAACGAAATGGGATGGGAGATATGGTGCTGAGGCTCTCATTGCTCAACCAAATTTTCATAGTCGAACCATTCTAGACAAAAATCTAGTGGCAATTGAATTATTAAAAACAGAAGTTTCTATGAATAAACCAATATATGTAGGTCTGACCGTGCTTGATTTATCAAAGACATTAGTTTATGATTTCCATTATGATTTTATGAGAAAAAAATTTGTAGATCAATGCAAGTTACTATACACAGACACGGATAGTTTAATATATGAAATTCGAAATATTGATTTTTATGAAACAATGAAGCATAATTTACAACACTTTGATACATCAGATTAGCCACCTGGAAACGTTTTCGGAATACCGCAAATGAACAAAAAGATAGTAGGTTTAATAAAAGATGAGTGCAATGGGAAGATTATGACAGAATTTATAGGTCTACGTAGTAAAATGTATTGTATACGAATTGAAGGAGAGGATAAAATAAAAAAAGTTAAAGGTGTTAAGACTGGTGTTGTCAAAAACACAATCACTTTTGATGACTACTTGCAATGTATACGAAATAAAATTGTATTTCACAGGGAACAATATATTATACGTCCTCAAAAACATAATGTGTTTACTGAAAAACAATATAAATTAGCTTTAAGTCCTTATGATGATAAGAGATGTTTGTTAGATAATGAAACTGATACTTTACCTTGGGGGCATTATTTGATTGATAAAAAAATACAAATCAATTAATTATAATTTTGTATAATGATGGTTATAAGGTTAATAAATAAAAACAAAAAAATAATTTTCACATATATAGATTTCTTTATTTGTTCCTTTACAAATCTGATTTATTTATCCAACTATTATGTGCCTCATCAAATCCTAACCACTTTACATAAAATTTATTTCCACGCTTTTTTAATATTTTTTCTACAAGATAAACATCAGGATATTTTGCTTTTGATAATTCTTGTTCATAGAATCCACCAGCGATGGGCTGACTTTGATAGTCCTTCAATTTATAAGTGATTGGATCGGTAGCCTTTACTTGACTTATAGTAAATATTTCTGTTGACCAATTAGGAGTGTAACCCTTTTCAAATACATGTTTATTCTTACTTACTCGAACTTTATCTCCAGCTTTAAATTTAGATATTTTGAATGCTTTGATATCCTTTTTAAAACGTTTGAGTACATTTCTTTCGTTTATAGGAGTAACTTCTTTTGGCTTCATTCCAATAGTTCTATGTTTACTATTGTTATATGCTTCTAATAGGGTAGGTAAAATATCCAACCAACAGTAGTTACCTTTGAGGCTAAATTTCATCCACATTTTATTTTTAAGTGTTCTATTAAAACGTTCACAAATGGAAGCTTTAAGATTACTATATGTAGAGTATAAATTAATATCATAGCGCTTCATGAGAGTTTGAAAGGCAGAGTTATAAAATTCTTTCCCTCTATCAGTATGAAGATTTTTTGGTATACGACCTTGCTTTAATATAGATTCCATTGCTGCAGTAACATCTTCACCAGTTTTTCGTTTTACAGGAACAGCCCAAGCATATTTGGAAAAAATATCTATTATTGTTAGCATATACTTAAAGCCTTTATTTTCCCGAGCATAAGGCTGCATTTCTACCAAATCAGCTTGCCATGTTTCATCCAAGCCGCGTATTATAAATTTACGACGTGGATAATTACGTCGAGCAGGCTTATGCAGCTCTTCTACAAGTCTTTCGTGCTCCATGGCTAAAGACTTAATGATTCTTATAATTCTTGCAATTTGCGTTTTATACTCTGAATATCTGTCAGGATTTTAGCATCTTGAAGTGTTTTGACAAGATGCTTAATCAACTCATGTAATTTATGGATGTTTGTATTAACTTTTTTAATTTTCTCATCATATTCATCAGTTAATTCTTGGATGCTTACATCGTAATTTTTAAAAAAATTTTCATCATATTCATCCTTTGACTTTTGTATTTCTAATTCTAATGCATCAAGGTTACTTCTTAAGCCTCCAGTGACTAGGTATATGCTTCGAATTTCAGATGCAACCATACTTTGTAAGGTTTGCAAATTAACTGCATCATTCGATTCTTGAGGTGTGGCAACATTACATAACCTCTTATTTTCAATATCATACTGCCCATCTTCTGTGATTTTATACCCAACACCTGGAGGACCATGTCGGCCTCCAGCCTGGTGTAATTGTCGTCCGAATACGTCAACACTCATCTTGCGAATAACTAGAGAAACAGCAGTACTTTTCAATATATAATGTTGGCCTCACGTAGCTCTTCGATTATCGAATGAATCTCATTGGTATGACTTGGATTTCCAGCTTCTGTCTCTGCTACTAGTAGCCGTAAGCGATCAACCAGTTCATTGGGGTCATCCCAGTACACGTAATCCATTTCTGTACCTTTTCGAGCAATTTTGTAACGTGGTAAGAGACCCTTTCCACTAAAAGATTTCCTCTTTCGAGCTGGAGATTTATCAAAAAATGAAGCAATATAATTTTTAAATTTATTACTATTTAATTTGCGAAGTGATCCATCAGCATGGTAATTCTTTCTATATGCATTCGTTATTTCAACAATTTTTCGATAATTTCTCAAATCATCTTCCGTAATAAGTTTTTCATCTGGCTGTTTTCGAAACAGTAATTCTAGTAAGCCTACAGTTTTTGGATGTTGTGTGTCTAGTACAACCACATGATCCTTACTGAAATTTATTGGTGAATCACCAATCATCATCATCCTACCCACTTTACGAACTCCATAGATATTATCTAGATATGATTTTTGATTTTTCTGAAACATCCAAAGATATTTATTGGTAAGCGAATCCGTTTCGTTTCTATCATTACCATCATCATCATCAGTTTCACTTTCTGCAGCTGTCTCGAAACTTGTATCAGATGGTCGTATTGTATCGTCAACATTTTCCTTTACAATCTGCTTATCATCGGAAATGTACTCATCATCAGAAGTGTGCTTATTCTCAGAAATGTGATGATTTTCGGAGGGGGTATGCTCTGTTTTATCTTTTAATTTGAAGTCTTTTTTATTTATTTCAGATATGCTTACAAGTTTTTCAAGTGGATCAACAATAGGTTTGAATGTTTCAGTGAAAACCTTTTCGAAATCAGCTTTACCCTATTTTAGTAGCATATGTTTACGTTTTATTGCCTCTCTAGATTTTACAATCTGATGGAGAATATTTTTTTCACGTTGAAAATCTGCCATGTTGACTATCCAACGTTCTACAATGTACTACTTGATTTATACTCATTTTCCTATATTTATCACAAAACAGTCAAAACCTTTCCTATAACGACCAGCATTTAGCTCTCGTTCTTTGTCAATTGTGAGGAATGCAAATTTATAATTTCCCCAACATGACAAACACAAATCTTTAAATTGTGTATATGACATATCAGAATTCACATGATCATTGTATATGTGCTTGAGATTCATATCATCTTGTCTAAATATTACCAGTAAATTTACATTGTCTCGAATTAAGTGTTTAGGTACATGAGCATATGATTGACAAAGATAGAAACAATCTACATTTTTATGTCTACCCATGCAGAAAAATGCTCTTATATTATCTTGCTTTTCACAAGCCACATCATCAAACACCATGATGGAATTTGGAAGAACATCTTCGGGAGCTACTACGGTTTCATGCTCACTAAATGCAAAATATTGTATACCCTTTATCGGTTTTAAAAGTTCCTCGAGAAACATATACTTTGGCTGATAAAGCGATTTTGAATATATGTAAACGTTTTCAAATTTTAATCCATTTACGTGTATTATAAGAGTAAGCAATGTATTAGTTTTACCACAGCTCGAAGGGCCGCAAAACACGGCTCGTACACTGTCTGGTAATAATTCTCCATGACGTTTCTGTGACGTTTGTTGCTGTGCAATTGTATCAAAATTTGATACTGGTAATTTGACATTTTGCGGTTGGAAATCCATGTTCACTCTTTGCTTTTTGACAACTGACTGATCACTATACTATAAATAAATAATTTATATAGATGTGAGTTCAGTACTCAATCAACCATCATGGTGTAAGGATCATGATTGAACACAAGCGAAAAAGTGGGCGCAGTCTTGTAAACACTCTCATCAATAAGCTTCCATTTGAACTTCATTTACCAGGTTATCAATACTGTGGACCTGGAACCAAAAAACGTCTTGCTCATGGTGATCCTGGAATCAATCCACTCGATGTAGCCTGCAAAGAGCACGATATTGCTTACTCACATAATCGAGAGAACATTGAGGCGAGAAACGCTGCCGATAGAATATTAGCCAAAAAAGCTTGGCAACGAATTTGGGCTAAAGATTCAGGCATTGGTGAAAAGGCTGCTGCCTACGCTATTTCAAACACCATGAAAGTAAAATCAAAACTTGGAATGGGTCTAAAGAATGAGAAACAAAAAAAAGCCAACCATGACACTATCGAAGGTGGTGAAAGCTGCATCTAAGTCGTTGATACCAAATACCGATGCTCATAAAGTCATTCGTACAGCTTTAAAAGGTGCTCGTAGAGCCATTAAAAAGGCTGGTGGTAAAAAGAATATTCGAATTCAACGCATACTACCAGTCCCATCAAAAGTCGGTGGATTTTTACCATTTTTAATACCATTATTTGCTGGTTTGAGTGCTACAGGAGCATTAGCAGGTGGCGCTGCTGGTATAGTAAAAGCTGTGAACGATGCTAGCGCCGCGAAACGACAACTTGAAGAAAGTCAACGTCATAATAAAAAAATGGAAGCTATTGCACTTGGTAAAGGTCTTTATTTGAAACCACATAAAAAAGGCTATGGTATTCATTTGAAGCCCTACAAAGGGGGACGCATAAATAAAAAAAAAAAACTTCGATGTAAAACTACCTAAAAGGGCTCTAACTGATGTCGATTTAGTGAAATATGCTCGAATCTTAAAAATTCCATATTTCCGTGGAGTTTTCATGCGAAACGCTTTACCAATTGGTGGACCATATAACCGGGAATCAGCAATAATTAATCTAGATGATGAAAGTGGACCAGGTACGCATTGGGTAGCTTACCGCAAACGTGGTAACGATGTTATATATTTTGATAGCTTCGGGGACTTACAACCACCTATAGATCTTATGCAATACCTCAAAGTTAAGAACATTAAGTATAATTATGAGAGATATCAAAATTATGATACTTACGAATGTGGACATCTATGTTTAAAATTTTTATGTAAAAGCTTATAAAACAAATGTACATTGGTGAATCAAAGTCAGTAGCGTTCGAGCAGTCATGGAAGATTCATTGACTCTGAGTTTATCAGGAACGTCATCAATATTGGAAGCTCAATATTTTCCACCAATTGAACTTTCACAGAGTAAAAATTACGTTCTCGGATTAGTAGAACTTTTAACTTTCAACTCAGTACCCAACATTGATTCAAGAAACAATAAGATTTATGTTGGTGAGGAAGTAATCACTTTACCGACTGGGAGTTACGAAATTGAAGATATTGAGAGCTATTTGCAAGATATTCTTCTACTAAAGGGCATTGTTCTTAGCCTCAAACCAAATAATAGTACTCTTCGTAGTAGAATAAAGTGTAGTCACACGATTAATTTTCAACCACAAGACTCTATTGGCAAACTGTTGGGTTTCAATCGACGTATTCTAGCTGCAAACACAGTCCACCATTCTGATTTACCTGTAGCTATTTTAAAGGTAAACGCTTTACGTGTTGAATGTAATATTACTTCCGGCGCATACATAAACGAACATAAAGTACACACTATACACGAATTTTTCCCAGCTGTACCTTCTGGCTACAAAATTATTGAAGCACCATCGCAAGTCATTTATCTTCCAGTCACCAACAATCATATTGAACATATACAGCTACGTATTGTAGATCAAGACGGAGATTTGGTTAATTTCCGTGGTGAAACTATAACGATTAGGCTGCATATTAAACCCACATCATAATTATGGATATTGTGTACAATGCAAAAGTTGGTCTAGGCTATACAAACAGTACACCATGTCCGCAGACAGTCAGTCGTCATCGAGTTCTCAAAGCGTTAACACGTCAAAACATCCAGTTTCTCAAAAGTCTCGGTCTAAGAGTCATTCCTGGAAAAAAGTAATTTGCACATTCTTTTGCTGTATTCAAAAAAATGGCCGAAATACTAAGCATACAATCACCTGTAACTTTCGATGAGTCTGTGGTACATTATGAAATTCATGCTCATCAACCATACACTCCATCAGCGTACAATAACAGCGATGAGATTCGCATATCAATACAACATCAAGATCTTTGTCTTCTACCATCACGCAGCTCCTTACACATTTGTGGAAGACTGCGTAAAACTAACAATACTGCTGTCACGAATACAAAACTAGTCAATAATGCCATCTGTCATCTCTTTGAAGAGATTCGTTATGAATTAAATGCCATTGAAATCGACCGATGTAAAAATGTTGGATTGACGAGTATCATGAAAGGTTTTCTGTCATTCAATCCTAGTCAAAGCTATCATTTAGAGAATGCTGGTTGGCTTGATATTGAGGAAACTCAACAGCTTACAAACAATGAAGGTTACTTTGATGTATCAATACCTCTAAGTATGATTTTAGGCTTTGCTGAAGACTATCGTAAAATTGTAGTGAACACCAAGCATGAACTCATTCTCACTAGGTCCAGAAATGATGTAAATTCTGTTATACAAACATTGCCAACTGGTCAACAAAATCTCGAGGGTTTCAAGATTGAATTGATTAAAATAGAGTGGTTAATGCCTTATGTAAATGTATCAGACAAATTTAAAATACAGTTACTTAATCATTTGGAAAAGGATAAACCTATTTCAATGAGTTTTCGCTCATGGGAGATGTATGAATATCCGTTGCTCCCCAGCACCACGAAGCACGTTTGGTCTGTAAAAACATCAAATCAGTTGGAGAAGCCACGTTTCGTCATTATAGGTTTTCAGACCAATCGTAAAGGACAGGGAGGAGCTAATGCTAGCCGTTTTGATCATTGCAATATAAGCAACGTCAAACTTTTTCTCAATTCTCAGTATTATCCTTATGGAAATTTAAATCTTGATGTTGAGCATAATCAATATGCTCTACTATATGATATGTATATCAATTTCCAAATGGCATATCACAATAAAGAAGCAGAACCCTTGCTCAAAAAGAAAGATTTTTTAACTCATGCTCCTCTCATCGTCATAGACTGCTCCAAACAAAATGAGTCATTGAAACAGGCTCCAGTGGACGTACGTCTTGAATTTGAGGTTAAAGAAGACTTTCCAGCTGGAACTTCAGCCTACTGTTTGATCTTACACGATCGTATTGTTGAATATAATCCCATAAGTGGGGGTGTTAAAAAACTCATTTAGAGGTGGTGAGATCGGTATAAATTAAGTTATGATGCTGCAGCAGTAGTCAGTCACAATGGAATACGTGTTGGATGTACAAGGTTTTAAGCAGCCTATCAACGATTTCGTTGTAAAAGAATTGGCAATAGTTCCACTTCGTGAAAATTCTAGAACGTTGGTATCTATGTTTAAACCACCACAACCTTGGTGTAGTCTTTCTGCTAAGTATAAATCTACGAACTTGTGGTTGGAGCGAAATTACCACGGATTGTCTTGGAGTTCAGAAGAATTGCCATACGAAGAACTCGAAAATGTTCTACAAAAAACATTAAGTGATGTGCAAATTGTATACGTCAAGGGTAGTGAGAAAAAGCAGTGGCTTGAAAAGTTTGGCTTTATCGTATGTAACCTTGAAACTCTTGGTTTTCCACCATTACAAAAACTGAAATATAATATATTGGAGAAGTTATGTCCATATCACAAGTTTTCATTCAAAGTGCATTGTGCTCATCGAAATGTGCTTCTGTTAAAAAAATACTTTCTTGATAATACACCATCGCTTGAACGATCAATCAGAATGTTCTTTCAAACTGAACACCTGTCATTCATGAGCTCTGCTGACATAGCTTACTTACCCAAGTCTTTTCTCACAACTTTTGGAGCAAAAAGTATTGAACAGGCCTGGGATAAAATTCCTGAACAGTTAAGATGTGATCCTGAAATTCAAGCTTGTTTGCGTTGTCGTGAACACACAGGGGAGACTCCATTTCCACCATTGAAAAGATATTGTTTAGAATGTACTAAGTGTTTAAATACAAATATGATGAATGTAAAAAAAAACATATCATATTAAATTCTGTATATGTATCTGGTTAATAAATGATTATTCATTAATTATCTTTTTTATTTTATTTCCTTTATTACATTCCTTATTCCAATAATTGACAATAAATAGTTTTATTTCATTATTTTAATTATATTAGAAACAATAAAGTGAATAATGTATTACTAAAAATAAAACTCTCTTCAAATGATCATCATGTTAAATATATCTTAGTGAACTCGAGCATAATTTAAATAATAATTTTAACCGGATGTATCAACTGACAAATGAGTATTATCGTCAAAGTTAAAACCGATATAGAATAAAAATTTCTTTCGATTACTATAAGGTCCAAATATCAACCCATAAAATTATTTATATTCAATGATTTAATAGTAAACTTCATTATTATATAACAAAAATTAATTTCTATATGTAGCGAATAGCGTGTAAAAGAGAATTTAGAATTAAAATAGTTGGAAAGATTCTAAGAATTCGAACGCTTATCGTAAAGCAACTGATTTTCTCTCTGTCTCTTTCTCGCCTTCGTAAAGCCACTGACTTTCTCTCTATCTCTTTCTCGCCTTCACAAACAAGTAACTTTCTTTCTATCCCCTTATCATCTTTAGGCTCTTATAGAAGAAACATATGTATATATATATATATATATATATATATATATATATATATATATATATATATATATATATATATATAATGCATGATCTACGTTATAGTTTTTTCTATCCTTCTTTTACTCGTTTAAAATGAGTTTATACCCAATAATATAAAATAAGACTCTCTTCAATAATCATGTTAAAATTTTTAAAGATTTAACATTTACTCTCATCAGCGGTGGCGGGCGGGCGGGCGCGGGCCGCGGGGGAAATTCGCTCATCAACGCGGATCGTGGGAACTCGCTTATCCACGCGGGCGGTGATTCGCCTATCTACGCGGCGCGGGTCGCGGTGATTCGCTTATCGACGCGGCGCGGATCGCGGTGATTCGCTTATCGACGCTGCGCCGGAGCTCGCGCGCCAATGAGCGCTAACATGGCGCGCAGGCGCGGAGTGAATTTCTTATATCGCGCGACTGGCCATTATTTTTTGCACCTGCACAGGTGTGCTGATGGGCGGAGGAGTGGGGGTTTCCAGAAGTCTCTTTGTCTACCTACTGCCATGAATTTTGTAAATTAAAAATAATATGAGACATTAATTTAATAGAAAAAAGACAATATTTTTATTCTATAAAATTAAATTAATGTAAGGCAAACACTACATCTGTACTCATAAATATTGCCTAACTTTTCATTTTATTGTAAAATTTTAGAAAAAGAAATGCATTAGCTTATAGTATGTACCATGAAGCTTATTTTATTAAATTTTTAAATATAATATGAATGTTGGAGTCCAATTATATACATTAAAATTGTTCGATTTTGTACCAGGAATATAAAATTCTCATAAACAAAGGAATAGATTTATTTAAAAATTTAACTTCATAATTTTCATGATATTTACTACAAGCTAATGTATTTTTTCTGAAACTTTGCAATAACTTTCCGTGAACATTAATATATCCTTCCTATAATATTCTGTGAAAGGCTGCGGGAAATTTGAATAGAATCTTCCGCAAAATGTTACTGTAAGCTTCCTGCAAGATATAATCTTCCAAAAAACATTCGGATATAATTTTTCGGAAGCTTACTGGAAGCTATTTTGTAATATTCCATTTGGCCCTCATGGAATATTACATGTAAGCTTCTTTGAACCTTCCGTAAAGCTTACATAAAAGATTCCAATGGAATCTTCCCAAAACTTTTATTTAGCTTCCGGGAAGCTTACAGGAAATCTTCCTGATAAGTTACTGGTAACCTTCCGTAAACAATTAAATATTTTTCCTATAACATTCCATGGAAGGCTGCAGGAAGTTTGAATGGAATCTTCCACAAAATATTACTGGAAGCTCCCTGCAAGATATAATGTCATCTTCTGAATAACGGTTCTGTAATATTGCATGTAATCTTTCCGGAAGCTTACTGGAAGCTATTTTGTAATGTTTCATTTAGCCCTCATGGAATATCGCATGTACGCTTCTTTGAACCTTCCGTAAAGCTTATATAAAAGATTACAATGGAATATTCCCGCAACTTTCATTCAGCTTCCAGGAAGCTTACAGGGAATCTTCCTGACAAATTACTGGCAACCTTCCGTGAACATTGAAATATTCTTTCTGTAACATTCCGTGGAAAGCTGCAGGAAGTTTGAATGGAATCTTCCACAAAATATTACTCGAAGCTTCCTGCAAGATATGATGCAATCTTCCCAATAACGTTTCTGTAATATTGCATGTAATCTTTCCGGAAGCTTACTGGAAGCTATTTTGTAATTTTTCATTTAGCCCTCATGGAATATTACATGTAAGCTTCCCTGAACCTTTCGTAAAGCTTACATGAAAGATTGCAATGGAAGCTTCCCGAAACTTTCATTTAGCTTCCGGGAAGCTTGCTAAAAGCTTACATTGGAATCTTCCTCGAATCTTTCGATGGAAACTTCCCGAATCTTCCGTGCTATGTGGGAAAATACCGACATTACAGTTTTCCAAATATTTGATTCTTCATCCAAAAGTTTTAAATATATCTCTATATTACATCCTTCTATTTTTATTAATAAAAAGCCTAATATAGAGCTATTTTGGAAAATTTTCAAATAAAGATTAAAAGTTTAGAAAACTGCAATGTCGGTAACTATGTATAAATCATATACTCTTTTACATTCCCTTAAAAAAATATTATTTGCTAAAATCCAAAAAAATTATTGTTTTCATATCAAGCTAATCGCTATTTTAAAATAAGATTTATTGGATTTGAATAAACGTTTTCTTAAAAATGTTTTTGAAATTAAAGAACTTTTTTTTAAATTTAAACAAATATTGTCTTTATTTAAAAAAATGCATTTCCCTTTTTTAAGTAAAATGTTTTTTTTCTTTAATTAAAGATTGTTTTAATCCGTTGATATACTTATATAAAACAAACATTTACTTAAATCAAATATTTTAAAATGTAATTATTTACTTACTTTTTGTTTCCAAATTTAAGAAAATTCAGTTACTAGTTTTAAACAAATGGTTTACAACATTCAAAAAATTAATCTTAAATTCAAGACTTTATTAATTTAGTTGAAAGAAATATTTTTAAGCGTATAAAATATCTTAAATTAAGTAAATATCCCTTTGAATCAAGAAATATATTTTCAAAGTAAGACAAACCTTTTTACATTGAGTATAGTCATTTTCTAGTAAATAAATTGGCTTAATTCAAGAAATTTTTTTTACATTGCCGAACATTTTTGATCCTTTAGAAATGCGCACAGATTTTTTCCATGACGAAAAAAAAATTATACAAGAAAACATACTGCCAACAAATTTTTCATTTTTGCTCTCTCATAGAGAAAGCATTGTCATTGTGTAGAGAAACATTGAAATTATTTTCTTATTTTTTCACTTATTTGTGTATATTTTGACTCAATGAGTCGAAAAAAGTGTTTTCCAGAAAATAGCTGTATGTGTGTGTGTGTGTGTGTGTGCGCGTGCATGCGTGTGTGTGTATTCAGTAAGCCAACTGGATTTCGAAAACTATTCGATGGATTTGCTTCAAATTTTGCATAGAATTAATTTTTTTGTCTAATTTGATGGGAAGCTATTGAGAATTGGTTTTCTTAGCGTAATTTTAATTTCAGTCATTTAAAAAAAATTTCAATTTTTCATTTTTTTGGTACTTTTCTTAAACTATCCCGTGAACCTGCTTTAAAATTTGCATGGAAATAATTTTTGATCCCCGAAATAAAATAAACTTCTGAAAATTGATTTCCTTTGAGAAAAATGTTTGTATTTATTTAGTCAATTAGATCTTGAAAAGTAATCGATCGATTTTAGGGCTTCCACAAGACAAGACAATACGATATTTTATCATACATTGTTTTGTTCTTGAAAAAGTCTCGACAGCGTGCATCTTGCCTTGGTCTCGATAAATCTTGAAAATAGAAAATCTTGTCTTGTCTCGAAATTTTTTAGTCTTATCTTGGTTTTTCTCGATCTTGTGTTGGTTAACGAACAAAAAATAATCACTTTTATTCTTTTCATATATTTAAATAATGACAGTAAAGAAATAATATTATTAATCCTTGAACTCCGAATGTAGAATATTTGCTAAATAATGATTTCTCATTTTTTTCAATTTTTCTTAATGATATAAGCAAAATATGAGATAATAAAACGTAAAAAAGTATATGTGTATAAATGAGTATTTAAAAAAATACGATAAATTATATATATGCATACTAAGAACACACGTGTATATAATTATAACATAGTATATCTCCATGAATCGCTATTAATCGCCACTATCTCTAATTAGACGCATTTAGTTCTTTGTGCGATAGATATATAATTCTTCTCAGGTATCAAGCTGTACGGAAAAAATTATGAATCGTTACGACTTTCTACTACGCTACAGAGTATCAGTTGATTCAGCAATTCGCGCGCAGGTATATTGCGCATATTCTGCTATAAAATTTAAACGTCTTTTTAGCAAGATCTTGTATAGGTACATTATTACAGTTCTTTGAGAATTTCCAATTTTTCTATAACAGTAAAACTTATATAAACTTGTTGTCAGATTTCTTTTTAATTATTTTGAATGCCACTAAAGTAAATTCAAACCCAGTGCGAAAAATGAGAGAGAGAGAGAGAGACAGAATTATCGCCAACAACCTAACTCAACGGATTTCGAATTCTTAGAAGTGGGGGAATAAATTTTAAAAGCAAAAAAGGAGAGCTAGCGCCGCGTTCAATTATCAAGAGTTGGATTATGTAGATTTGATTGTATTTGTAGAAAAGTGTATAGTCAATATGTCTAAACTAGATAAAGGAAAGCGAAAGTGCGAAGAAAGTACGAATGTTATTTCACAAACTAAAAAAACAAAAAATAGTGAATTTGGCAATGACGATGAACAAAGCGATGCAGAGCGAAATCCTCAGACGAGTGATGCACAAAATCATACTGATATTTTTAATAAACCGACGTCGAGTGCAGAGAATGCAAATTCAAAAGAAAAACCTGTGTATGAGAATTATTTTCGTTACAGAATTACAGATGGTGTTAAGGAAGGAGTTTGTTTAATATGCGAAAAAAAACTATTGAAAAAATAATAAAAAGAAAAAATTCCAATACAACTGGGTTAAAAAATCATTTGAAAAATATACACCCCGAGGAATTTAAAAAAAATATTTCCAACAGAATCAAAACATACATCAAATCAAAATAAAAAGATAGATCAATTTTTTTTAGTAAGTATATACTTAATTCTGTATACGCTATCGCTGTGAAAGTTTAATCTGAACAAGAATTTTCTAGAGGAACTAAAAAAAAATTATCAAATTAAAGATCAAATTTTTTATTTCAAAACATTATGAAACGTGAACATATTTTTGTTGAATGTAACATAACCTGAAAAAATCATGAGAGCTACAAACAGTGTCTGCGCACGTGACTTTGCTACACTTCTATTTATAATTTTTATTTTAGTAAATTATCCCTGGTAGAAATTTACCCATTTAAAATGGTTATAAGCCAAGAAATAGCATTAAATCCATTTTTACTAGGGATTAACTAGCCATTAAATGGAATCATTTCTACCAGGGTATAAATCATAATAATTACTTCACGAATAACACATTTTATAATGTTTGTTATATATAACTGTAAACTGCTGTTCACAAATTTAGAATCAATTATAAAAATTACTTTTTTGTACATTAAATAGATTTTTAAAATTTCAATTTCAAAATTAGAAAAATATAAATATCAAATGTTTTAAATCTGCAATCTTGGTAAATATTGTGAACATTATTACTGTTTATTTACAAAAGTATTTTATTTTTCAGGGAAAAAATGAGAAACCCGATATGAATAGAGTTTTGGTAACCTGGTTGGCATACAAAAGTTTGCCCTTCAATTTTTTCGACGATGAAGTCACTCAGAATTTTTTTACTATATTGAACAGTAGTTAAAAAATGCCTAAAAAAACATCGATGCACGACAAATCTGCAAGTGAATTTTCAAAAATGGAAAAAAACGTGAAACTTATTCTGCAGAAAAATGAATCAAAATTTTCATTCACCGTTGATGCTTGGTCATCAAAAAGTTTCAAGTCCTATTATGGCATAACAATCCACTTCATCGATCATGATTGGAATTTACAATCTTCTGCACTATATCTTGTAGCATCAAAAGGAAAACATAAAGGAAATGACATTTCTGAATTGTTTTTTAAATCACTAGAATTTTACGGTATTCACAATAAGGTTATAGGTATCACAGTTGATAATGTCTCCGCAAATACAACTTTTATGCAGAAGTTGAGCGGTTTGATGGAAAAACATGATATTATGTTTAGTAGCGAAGATCAACATTTTCGCTGTTACGCTCATATTCTTAATTTAGCAGTTCAGGATGTACTCAAATTGATTAATCTTCCAACAAATGAAAATTCTGCCCTTACAGTAATAATTGAAGAAGAAAATATATCTGAAAATGACGAATTCAGTGATTCTGATGAAGAAGTAATAGAAAACCCTACTGAATTTTCAGATATGATTTCAAGGGTACGAAATATTTGTAAAAAAGTGAGGCATTCAAAAGTTTTAACAAATAGATTGATTAATTTTTGTACACAGCAAGTATTAAATATCGTAAGCCAATTCTGGATGTAGTAACAAGATGGAATAGTACTTGTGAAATGTTGTAAGTAGTTAGTCAATTGAAACCAGCGCTTGTTATGCTTGCTGAACATTGTCCTGAACTTAAACAATTCAAACTCACTGAAAATGAATGGAATATCATTCAAAGAATCCTCAATTTTTTGCAGTATTTCAAACAAGTAACTAAAATTGTTTCTGGAGAAAAAAAATCTACATTACCCTCGGCAATTATAGAAATGAATATGCTTCTTGACAAAATTGAGTCAATAATCAAAGATTTAGATCAAAAGGAAGATAGAAATGGATTGGATGAAAAACTTTTATTGGCATTTCAAGCCGGCAGAGACAAACTCATTAAGAGGAGGTCACGTATCTCTGTCCTTGTCTAATCAAAGAATTGAGTTTTTTACACAAACTAACAACTTTAGCAAAAAATGAAGAGAAAGCCGCATCTTGTAATAAAAAAAGCGATATTTTCTTTGTTAAGAAAAAATTAATTTTATTGCTTCGTTTTCAAGAAAACCTTGAAAAACTTAAATCATAGAGGTTAGGGTGGACAATTTGGTTTTTCAAGGTTTTCTTGAGAACGAAGCAATAAAATCAATTTTTTCTTATTAAAGAAAATATTGCTTTTTTTGATACAAGATGCGGCTTTCTCTTCATTTTTTGATAAAGTTATTAGTTTTTGTAAAAAAATCATTTATTTGATTAGAAAAGGACAGAGATACGTGACCTCCTCTTAAGCATTATAAGAAATGCAATTGGATATATATTGTGGCACTTATTTTAGACCCTCGGCACAAAAAAAGCACTTTTGACATAACACCTAGGGGAAAAAGTTTGAAATCCGAAGCTATAGCTAAATTTGAAAAAATATATAGAGAAAAGTATTTCCAAGAGAGTTTAAGTGTCGGAAACAGTGACGAAGTCGAATTAAAGAATGACGATGTTTCAAACGTATATGCATTGTACATGAAAAGTGATTCCTCTAAGAATTGGAGAAAAGAAATTGACGATTACTTTGAGACACCAAGAGCATCGGCAGAAATCAATATTTTAGAATGGTGGAAAATTCATTCTAATATGTATCCTAACCTTGCTAAAATGGCACGAGAAATTTTGTCTATTCAGGCTAAGCTTCCATTGAAAGCTTCCAGGAATATTTCAGGAATATTTCAAAGGAATATTCAAAAACTTTTTCAAAATATTCCATGAAATATTTACGAAAGATTTCTGGAATATTTCATAGAAAGATTTAAGTAATCTTCCGGTGGGATGTGTCATGCAATATTTTAGGCAGATTCCATAAACATTTTGCTGGAAGATTTCGAAAAACTTTAAAATCGTACAGCGGAATATTACATAAATTTTCCAGGAATATTCCACGAAATATTTCATAAAAAGATTTAAGTAACCTTCCGGTGGAATGTTTCATGAAAGATTTCAGGAAGATTCCATAAACATTTCACTGGAAGAAACAGAAAAACTTTAAAATCGTACAACGGAAAATATATACACTTCCATTTCATTAGTTCCGTTGCATGTACCGTCACCGACCGTCACAAAAACAATTCACTCCTGTATAATTTTTTTATACGTCTCTCATGAGAGATGTATACCGTCAGTAAAGAAGTTACACTTTGAAAAATTTTATTTTTTTAGCCAATTAGATTAAGAAAAATAATCAGTAGATTTGCTTTAAATTTTGCATACAATTTATTTCTACAACCAGGGGAAAATATACTGAAAATTAATTTTCTGTATATAGCTGTAATTGAATAGTCATTTTAAAAATTAAATGGACATAAAATATTTTAAATTAAAGTATGAGTTATATAAAAGATATTGGAAAATTTGTTGATGAGTAGTTTTTTTACATTAAAATCAGCACTTGGCAGCGTTTTTTCTTATCATTATTCGACATCTCTATTTGATTTTGGTAATTTTTCAAGTCTTCACAAGAAAAGAAAACAGCTGATTTTTTGTTAGAATCTAAACAAACCTTTAGTTTTTGTGGACTTTATAGTGAATTTACTTTGTTTATATATGTATATTTTAGATTATTTGATTTTAGTAAATATTCACTGATAATAATAAATGATATCAATCAATTAGATGGAAATGATGGTTTTATTTATAGGTGGAAAAACTAGTCAATATACAAAGTATAACATAATGTTCGCTAGCGAGCCTGTCGTGCGCAGCCTAACAATTTAAGAATATTTATGAAGCGTTGTCTTTTCTTATACGCTTATGCGAACGTGTCACATGCGTCTTATTACTTTTATTTTAGAGAGAATTATCCTTACTCGTTCATTATGCGAATACACTTTTTTATACAATAATATAACCCTGTGGAGGGAATTTCAATACTTTAAAATATGCTCTCGTGCGAAGTCTCACGTTACCTAATATAAGATGATGCGACCGCTCGATCCCCAGGACGCCCTTGTCGTCTGGCCCACAAATGAGATCCGAGAAGCCGCCTTGAGATCTTCTAACCAATGTTGTTTAAAAAGAAACTATACAGGAGTCAGCGTTGACCTCCTGGTGTCGCAATATAATTATGAGAGATCGGAGTCAGCGTTGACCTCCGTCTCGTGGGACGTCTCCACAGCGTCTGACGCTCAATGGCGTCGTTTTCTTCTTGCTCTTCGTCGTCAAATGGCGCAAGTAGCGCCAGCGCCACGCAATGGCGTACAAATACAAGCGCGAAATTTAAATAAATAATACATATCCTATAGGATCTATTACAACTTCTAGTTTGTAATGTTATTTCTTTTCTTTATTTCTCAAAACTATTTGCGTCCTAATTGATTTGAAAGCTCGAGTCATATTTATTACCTTTTTATTTTCCTTACTACTGCTTATTCTTGCTTCTAAAAAAGTATAACAATTACATAAGTCACTAGATGATCTCGTTATTTTTTGGAGAATAATGCTTTTATAATTTGGCATTATTAAAGATAAACGTTTGATGCAATTTTTATCACTTTCATATAGCAAATTTCGACTAGTATTACAAATACTTTTCGGAAGAAATTCTTTTCGACATATACTTAATAATTAATTTAGCACAATTCTCACTTATTTTATAGCGATTTATTTTTCTTTCACCAGGAAAGATTTTTTTACCACAACAAGCGCAAATATTTTGTCTATTTTCTTCATGGCTGGACTGAAAACCACTTATAATCAACCAGGCCGGAGTAGAATCTGATACCAACCGAGTAACAATTGATTTTTTTGTTATTTACTCAAGTATCAATCGGTGTATCTTCAAATTAAAGGTTAAGCGCAATAGATATTATTATTATGAACATCCATGCACAAGAAAAAAAAATTCTACCGCTTTGTTTTTGAGAAAATTAAGGAACGCCGAAGTAAAAGTTTATGTTTATAATATTTTCGCGTTCCTTACTTTTCTCAAAAACAAAGCGGTAGATTTTTTTTTCTTGTGCATAAATATTCGTAATAATAATATCTATTGCGCTTAACTTTCAATTTGCAGATACACCGATTAATACTTGAGTAAATAATAAAAATCTCAATTAGACAAGGACAGCGAATCCGGCCCGCTCTTTGTCGCAGAGATCGTAAAGCACGCATAGTGTAAGGTGCGAGGTAAGCTTGATTCGCGAGTTTCAATAGTCCCGATTTTCATATTGTTTAATAATTTCGTACACGATAATTCAAGTTTCAAAATTTTACTGTGTATAATAAAACATATTTTAAATTTTGATCCTATGAATTAGCTTATACAAATTAATAATCTGTCATAAAATAATGTAGCTAATTAATGTGATCAAAATTTTAAATTCATGGATTATCTCGCAAAAATAAGCTTATATAGAATCGTGCTATGCTGAAATTTATTATATTTTTAATATAAAATTGAACTGTTTAGGTGTGAGCTATAAATATACTTTTTTTACCAAAAATTCATGTGTCGACCATGTTTGTTGGAGGTGAATGTGATTATTATCTAATGGGACTATTTTTCCCTTATTGGCATTTTCATCACCTTTAAATTCTATTGTGTTTTATATCTCCATCTTATTCCGATCGAGAGTTCTATGATTTTAATTATCAGCAGGGTTAAATCGTACACTGTGTGTCGCACTTATCTTATCTCTCATATGTAAATTGGTCTCAGCAGACTCGAATAAAAGCTGATCTTTGTTATCTAAAAGTGGATTTGCACGAATAATTCTAGATTTCTTTTTGAGAAAAAGTACAACAAATGATCAGACTCTTAGATAAAAACTAGCTTTTCTTACAACAGGAAGAATGATATAATGAATAACAAGATGTACAGAATAAAGATGGATATATCTAGTTATTACATCATGACATATCTTACATAAATGTCACTTAGAAAAAAAAACATATTAATGTAAATTTTAAAACAATATGGATAATCTGACTGACAAGGAGATTGTTTGACACCCAGAAATGGATTCGGTTGAAACTGTAGGATATGATTTTTTGATAAAAAAAATGAACCCGTCTGTGTTGAAAATAATGACATGTTTCTAAGACGTCTTTGAAAGACGTCTTCAAAGACGTCATTTTCTCTAAATTTAGGAAAAAATAAAGTTATTTTTCATGAATTATGACATTGAAAAATGTCTTTACATGATATTTATTTGCCATTTAATTTAAAGGAAAAAACAAAAACGAGGTAAATCTCGTAGTTTCAACTTTTCGTAAAACGAAGAGCATTTGCGATTAAACTGATAGCGTTCTGGCCTTATATATCGGCGTCTTTAAAATTTGTATAAGGGATCGCAAAACTTGAAAATCGCCACCTGATGAGTTAAAATTAAATTGACGCAATCGACCATCAATTCGACTGTAAGTCACTAGGTGGCGTTTTTTTTTAAGTTTTCTGATCCTTGATGCAAATTTCGAAGATGCAGATATATAAGGCCAGAATGATCTCAGCTTAATCGCAAATGCTCTTCGTTTTTCGAAGAGTTGGAATTACAAGGTCTACCTCGTTTTTATTTTTTCCTTTAAATGGGTAATGATTATCATGAAAAGTCATTTTTCAATGACATAATTCATGAAAAATGACGTTTTTTTCCCTAAGTTTGGAGAAAATGACGTCTTTGCTCGTGTCTTAGATTGGAACAAAAAAGACGTCATTTTTTCAACGTTTAGAAAAGCTATTTAACAAATAATATCTTTTCATAATTTCAAAGACGTATTTTTTAAATAAAAATTCGTAGGAAAAGACGTCATTTTTATAAAAAATACGTCTTTGAAATAATAAAAAGACGTCACTTGTTAAATAGCTTTTCTAAACATTGGAAAAATGACGTCTTTTTTTGTTCCAATCTAAGACACGACCAAAGACGTCTTCAAAGACGTCTCTCAAAGACGTCATTATTTTAAACAGGGGTGTTTTTTTTATTGTCCAATAGGTCCACTAGACAAGGATATAGATATTTTTCCGAAAATATGGTGAATAAGAGCCTTTATAAGAGCTTGAATAACTAAAGAACTAAGACTCTTAAAAAAAATTGCATAAAAAATAAAATAAAGCATGAGTTGAATGCTTTAATTTAAGCTTTATTGCATTAAAAAAGCTTTTGTAGTTCGAAAGTTATTCTTAATTAAATATTATTACATATTCACTTAATATTTTTAGCATTTGGACAAAAAGAAAAAACACGGGTTCATTTTTTCCATCAAAAAATCATATTCTGTAGATTCAGCCAGATTCGTTTCCCGGAGGTCAAACTTTTGGCTCTCTTTGTGAGTAGCCAAAAGCAAAGTCATAACTTAATAACAATGCAATGCAAAAATCAAAGACGTGATAAGAGATGTGGAGGCAGATTAGGAATGTTTTTTATGATGTTTATAGTGTTTGAAATCGGTACTTTTATTAAAAGTTATACCACATCAAAGCTGACTAGGATGTCACCTGGTTGCAGTTAGATATTTTGGAATTTGTTGACCAAATCGTAAAAGTTTTTGACATAAGAAGATAAAAGTCCTGTGAAAGGTGTAAGTTTTTCTTTAAGAGGATGTTGGATCTCTCTATCTTTTTCTAATTGAAAAATGTAGGTTTTTGGAAAAACTAGTGATTATTGATAGAAATCAAGAGTTGCCTGCAACTTGTACAGTAAAAAGCAATATTTTTTCTGATGAGGACAAATTAATTTTGATGCTTTGTTTTCAAAAAAAGCTTGACATACTTACAAAATCATAAGTTAAGCTAGAGACTATGATGTTTAAGAACGTCAAACTTTTCTTCAAAACAAAGTATCAAAATTAATTTGTCCTTATGAAAAAAAATATTGCTTTTTACTCTACAAGCTGTGAACAACTCTTAATTTCTACCAATAATCACTAGTTTTTTCAAAAATCTACATTTTTCAATTAGAAAAAGATAGAAAGATCCAACGTCCTCTTAAGAGGAGGTCACGTATCTCTGTCCTTTTTTAATCAAAGAATTGAGTTTTATACAAAAACCAATAACTTTAGCAAAAAATGAAGAGAAAGCCGCATCTCGTATAAAAAAAGCAATATTTTCTTTGATAAGGAAGAATTAATTTTATTGCTTCGTTTTCAAGAAAACCTTGAAAAACTTAAATCATAGAGGTTAGGGTGGACAATTTTGGTTGTTAAAGGTTTTCTTGAGAACGAAGCAATTAAATTAATTTTTTCTTATCAAAGAAAATATTCCTCTTTTTTATACAAGATGCGGCTTTCTCTTTATTTTTTGCTAAAGTTATTATTTTTTGTAAAAAAATCATTTCTTTGATTAGAAAAGGACAGAGATACGTGACCTCCTCTTAAGGTATCACACTAGATTAAACATAGATGAACTGATGGCCCTTACTATTGGTCTTAAAGGTATATTAGAATTGTGAATCTTTGAAAGGCGACAGAGTCTAGGTGTCAAGGATTTTTTTGGAGTTGGTCTCTTTTTCAGTTCGTCTGATAAGTTGGATTCTTTATGTAAAGAGTTTGTTGTAATAATGATGGTAGTAGGATCTTTTTTTAGTTTTTGTTAGAACCGTCGTTCAGTAGTTTTTGGATTTTTTTGAAATAATTTTTTTCGTCCATAATGATAGTTGTGTTGTCTTTGCCTGCTGGGACAATAGTAGTATTGGAGTAAAATTGTAAATAGCTGTATAAAAAATATTTAATAGATTTCTCTCATCTAACCGCAGCGCTACCCTATATGTGGCGGCGAATAGACCCGACCGCCTCATAACAATTTTTCATTAAATTTTTATTTTTTAAACAAAAAATTAATAACAACAAAATTTTTTACATAAAAATTCAATTATTTTTTAAACTCAAATCATCATAACTTGATTAAATTTCGATTGATTTTCATGAAATTTTAAATATATCTTCTAAATATCATAGGGAAATTGACGATCATCCCAAAAAATGTTAATCTTAAATAACTAGTCATGTTCGTATACTAATTAATGCCAATTAAAAATTATGCATTTTTAATGTTTTTGAAAAAAAAAAATTATTAAGGAAACTTTTGAGTACAAAAAACTTATAGCAAGAAAGTTTTTTATTTTTGTTCAAAAAAGATTCGTGGAAAGTTTCACGTTGATTGATGAATAATTAAAAAATATATAAAAACATTTACAAGAAACGCGCATGTTGTCGAACACTGCAATTTTCTTATAAACAAGTTTCTCGTCCAATGTTCCATCAATTAACGGCTTTTTGAAAGAATCATTTGAAAAAAGCATTAATTCTAATTTAAAAAGACGAAACGTAATATTAGTAATATAATATTTATTAAAATAAATAAATAGGTAAATAAATAAATAAATGAGTGAATGAATAAAAAAATCTGAAATGTAATTATTTAATAAGTTTGACTCGTTTTGTGATTATTTCGAAGGTTTCCTTTTTTGTTTTCGTTCTCTTAGAATTTTTTTTTCGCACTAGTAATACAAGTGTTATAAAAGCATAAAACATTATATTTTCAAATAATATTATTTTAGTTTGTGTATATTTATTTAAAAGTAAACATATATATAGATGTGCATGTTCACTTTTCTTCTATATAAAAATTGTTTCTGGATTTGTCTAGTCTCAAAATTTATGCATTTACACTTTATTATTTACATATTCATTTATATTATTAAATATTATATTGCTTAAAATAATACATTTCGTCGGGTTGGGGGGGATAGATTTTAGAAAAACGCCACCTAGCGACATAAAGTCAAGTTTGACTTTAAGTCGCTAGGTGGCGTTTTTCTAAGTTTTGTCATCCCTTACACAAATTTGGGAGACGCAGATATAAGAGGCCGGACAGTAGAAGCTCTTCGAAAAGCTATAAAACAATATGTGAAAAATACACCTGAAAAATACACGTGAAAAAAACACGTGAAAAATATGCGTGAAAAAACACGCAAATTTTACATGTAAAAAACACGTGTAAAAAATACGTGTATTTTACACGTGTTTTTTTCACGTGCAACAAACACGTGTTTTTTTTTAATAGGGGTTGGAAGATTGATGATTTCTATGTTTTTATTTTTTAAACTGATTATCTTGTTTTGAATTTGGTTGATCAACGTGTTTGTGGAGTATAACTTGTTGATGTTTTTAATAGTGCTGGCTGAATTTGTGTATATTTTCCAGTTCTTTTTGTCTGAACTTTCGATTATCTCTATGGCTTTAAGTAGTAACCAATCATTAGCGAGTTCAAGGGTGTGAACTGAATATTTTTATTGTGAGTCGTAATGGCTATTCCGATTTTATTGTTTGAGCTGTGATGACAGGTGTGAATGAGGTCAGAATCTGTTCCTTCAATATTGTTTCCATGATTTCTATTGTGTGTTTTGATTTAAAGAATGTCTATTGGGTGTGAGCTTGAAGAGTGAATGATAATTTGAGGTATAGTTACGTTAATATCTATTAAAAGGTTGTGCAGTCTGTTGGGGAATGGAATGGCTCCATTTGAGAAATTTTGGAAGGCTACATCTTCATTTTCAAATATGATGGAAGAGGTTATGTTTCCTGGTAGAGCGGCTATTTTACAAGCGTAGTTAATCATCAATTTCATTCTTCTAAGGTTTAGTGGTGTCATGTTGCTTTCAGTCAGTATACTGTTTGTAGGGCTAGTATGATAGGCGCCTAGAGAAATTTTGATTCCTTTATTGTGGATTGGATCGAGAGAGTTTAAGTATTTAGATGAGCCGTAAATTATACTATCGTAATCAATTTTCGATAAGACTGTAGCTTTGTATGTATTAATTGGAATTGTTGTTCGGCTCCCCAGGTTTTAGCTGCGAGGGTTTTGATTAATTTTAATTTGTTATAGGTTTCTTGTTTCAACTTTTTGATGTGGTTTTTCCACGAGAGCTTTTTTATCGAAGATGAGGCCTAATATTTTGATTTTTTCTACTTATTGTAACTGTTGATTGTTTAATTTAAGTGATATTTCAAAATTATCTTGTTTGGTTGAAAAATTAATTTATTTGGTTTTATTAGGCGAAAACTTAAATCCGGTAGTTGTGGACCATAAGAAGATTTTGTTTATTGTATTTTAAAGAATTTTTTATGTGATTAGGGGGTCCTTTCCTGTAGCGTAGATGGTCAGGTCGTCTGCAAACAGGCAGAATCGGACTGGAGATTCTATGAGCTAGATTCCAAGAGGCTAGCTCGTTGATCGCTATCAGGAACAGAGTGACGCTGAGGACTGATCCTTTGAGTACACCATTTTCTTAGAGGATTTTTTCCGATATTACGTTGTTAACTTTTTCTTATATGAGCCGGTCTTTTAAAAAGTTCTCAATGAATGTTAGTATTGGGCCGCTTATTTGTTTCTTGAGTATATGGATCACTCTTTTTTTCCAGATGGTTTTGTAAGCTTTTTCCAGGTCTAATGCCACTGCTACTAGATGGAGGTTTTTTCTAAACGCATTACATATTTCATTTTCTAACAGAATATGGTGGTCATTTATGGATTTGTTTTGTCTAAAACCACTTTGTTATTGCGAGAAATAGTTTTTTGATTCAAGGAATATTTTTAGTCTTTTGTTAACTATTTTTTCCATAAGCTTGCAGATGTTACATGTCAGTGATATTGGTCTGTAGTTTTTAGGAGTTGAGATTCCAGCTTAACTAGGACATCCATTGATAGCTGTTGGCTGTTTGGTAGGTATACATTACATATAGTAATTTTTTCAGGGAGAAAACTTTCTACTGCAACTGCTTCTAATTCTGTATTGAGAGAAATTTCTCTACTGTATATGTGGTTTTTTATATATGTAGCCACGCCTCCACTTGCATGGTTGGATAATCTATTAGTGTGGTAGCACTTGAAGCCTCTGATACTGGCATGATGATCGTTTTTTAAGTGCGTCTCTTGGAGACATATTAATGCTGGCTGTCTTTCGTATACAATTTTTTGTAAATTCTCTAACCGTTTATAGTAACCATTGAGGTTCCACTGTAATATTGTTTTATTATCTTTGTTTGTATTTATATTATTGAGATTCATTATTATTCGTCTTACTTTACGGAGTATTGTTTATTTCGGAAGCAGGATTCGCAGGTGATTCTGTTACGAGATTTTGTTCAAGTTTTATTATTATTTTTGTAAACTTACTTTTCATACGTTTCGTTTCCAAGTGAGGGTGTACAGGTCTTTTAGCATTGGTCTGCTATGTTCGTTGAATGTTCTTTTGCTATTTCGATTGTGTGTTGGCTTGACTAGGTCTTATCCAGGAAACTTTTGAAGTTTAGAAAGCTTATTGGGAATTCTTGTGGTTTATCATTAATAATCTTTTCGAGTGGTAGTAGAAGTTCGTTTAAGTTAGGATGAGTAGTTGCTGTTGCCGAGACTTAACGTTTCTTCTTAGTTTTCTTTACTTTAAGAGGAGGTCACGTATCTCTGTCCTTTTCTAATCAAAGAATTTAGTTTTTTACAGAAACTTATAACTTTAGCAAAAAATGAAGAGAAAGCCGCATCTCGTAATAAAAAAAGCAATATTTTCTTTGATAAGAAAAAATTAATTTTATTGCTTCGTTTTTAAGAAAACCTTGAAAAACTTAAATCATAGAGGTTAGGATGGACAATTTGGTTTTTCAAGGTTTTCTTGAGAACGAAGCAATAAAATTAATTTTTTCTTATCAAAGAAAATATTGCTTTTTTTGATACAAGATGCGGCTTTCTCTTAATTTTTTGATAAAGTTATTAGTTTTTGTGAAAAAATCATTTCTTTGATTAGAAAAGGACAGAGATACGTGACCTCCTCTTAACTAATGTTTCTGTAGTCGACTTGTCTGACAATTCTTCCTCTTCGATGGAGGTCTCGGAGCAGGATTTGACCTCCAACATTACTATCACTTCAGTAGTGTTACATAATTGCGAGGATTATATGGACTCGGGGTATGGGCGTTTGAAAGTTATGAAATTAGTTTCCATATTATTATCTGTGTTATCTAATCCCGTATTTAATTGTACACCCACCGTTAATGGATTCTTTCCGAATGTTTTGAAATCCTGAACTTTCATTGGACAATTCCGTTGTTTGCTTTGTTTCTATTGGAACATTTTAAGAAATTCGGAAAGAATCAATTGACGTTGGATGTACATTGAATAAGTTTGATGAACTGTGTAGGCTATTGTTTACTTTTTCGACATCGTTCGTTTCGTTGGCTGTGCTGTCTTTGTAGTTGAGACCATTCTTAGAATTAACAGCTATGAAATTTTTGTTTGATCAATTAATAATATTAACTGTTCGAATTTGGCCTTCCTTCGGCTTTGCTTCGTTGTTAGTTACTTGAGAGATAGGAATTTGCCTATTGTTTTGGCAAGTCTTAGCGATGTGTCCCTCCTGTTTACAAATAAAGCATTTTATTGTATCTGTGCTCGGGAAAATATAGTATGATTCTTCTTCGTAGTTAACTTTTGAAACCTCGGGAAACTTATGCATATCCTCTGGTTCTATATAAACTTGTCTTTTATCGCTCAGAACATGATTATAACGATCAGAACAGAATTATAACCATCGTTTGTTATAGCGGCTTTTAATGTTATTATAGGAGATCCTCTCTTAATTTTTAAACTATCTATACAATCTTCTAACACATAATGAAGAATGCTAGGGCACACATTGGATAAAATGATTCTCGTTAATTTCGACACCAAGGGTCTTTTAAATACTTTTATTCATCGGTTGAATCATTCACGAGTTTTTTGCTGGATAAATAAATTATAACGCCATTCTTTGAGATTTTAGAACAGTAAATAACATTTTGAGCCTGAACCAAGTTACCAACGGCCACGGTGAATTCAGACCTTCGACACAATCTAATAAGAGGCCTTGGTCCTTTTTCGGGAAAAGATTATGTTTCATGATTCTAGAATAACTACCTTGATTGACTCTGTTTGAACCATCGGAATTTTTTTTTACTATCACTGATTTCTTTTACTTTAGTTGCACTATCATTTTTAGCGAAACTATCATTTGTAACTGTATTCATATTGAGTTGAACGATCCTGTTGTTGGATCGTTGAACGAATTTATTTTTTGATATGCCCTATATACTTGCGTTGGAGCAGTAGGGACAGAAGCCCTGTGTAACTTTACCAATTGTATGAACGTTTGTTCACTTGGCGGAGAGAGCCACAGTAAGAACGTCTGCTCTCTGTGAAGTCCCAAAGCGAACCGGTTATATATATGTTTACAATATTTTCGCGTTGTAATATTAATATCTATTACTTTTAACTTTTAATTTACAGATATAACAATTAATATTTAAGTTAATAACAAAAAACTTAATTAGGTGAGGACAGCGAATCTGGCCTGCTTATAATTTTTTCCGTGTGTTTAAATTTAACGAAGGATACATGTTTTATAATTTTGAATGTTCTTAAGAGGCGGTCGGAACCAAATCGGTGACTTAGTTCAGTGCTTACTATAAATACTTATAATGATTTATTTATTCATTTGCACGGCAAAAATATAGTCATTTCCTCTAACCATAATCATAATGAATAATTTGAAACGGTTACAGCAACAAAAAAATATAAAATATTGTCATGGAGCGAAAAATGCCATCTAACAGTCGATGCGGCTGTTATTTGCATGCAATAGATTTCAATTTGGCATTTTTCGCTTTATGACAATATTTTATAGTTTTTTGTCACTGAAACTGTTTCAAATTATTCTTTATATACATGGTTAGAGGAAATGACTATATTTTTGCCGTGGAAATGAATAAATAAATCATTATAAGTATTTATTGTAAACATTGAACTAAGTCACTGATTTGGTTTCGACCGTCTCTTCATGTCACAAAAATTTTTGTTAACTAACATCAGTAACACCTCAAAAACGCGTTTTTTTTTCATTTCGCTGTATTTTATATCTTATTAAGGACTGACTGGTACCGAGTAAAATATCTTATTTCTCGGTACACGCAAGCGATCGACTTAAAACTCAAAAAATATTCAGAAAACGTTCGAAACTTCGAAAACATGATAGATTAGATATGATTTGAGAAAATGTGGATTATACTTTTATTTTTAAGAACAGCCCAGATTCGCTGTCCTTGTCTAATTGAGTTTTTTCTTATTTGCTCAAGTATTAATCGTTGTATTTCCAAATTGAAAGTTGAGCGCAATAGATATCATTATTATAAATATTTATACATAAAGGAAAAAAATTCTATTGCATTTTTCATTGAAACCTTGCAGTAACCTTGCTGCAAGGTTTCAATGAAAGGTTGCTGCAACCTTTTTATGTCCCTTGAACATACCTTGCAGCAATGTATTATGAAATCTTGCTGTGAAGTTTAAACAATATATTGTGGCAAACTTCCAATGAAAGATTTCTGCAAGGTTGCTATGAAAGGTTCTTGCAAGATTATATGGAACCTTGAAATCTTGCTGCAAGGTTGCTGCAAGATTTCAATGCAAGGTTGCTACAGCAACTTTTCATTGAAACCTTGCAACAACCTTTCCAACCTTGCAGCAAGATTTCATATAATCTTGCAAGAACCTTTCATAGCAACCTTGCAGGAATCTTTCATTGGAAGTTTGTCACAATGTATTGCTTAAACTTCACAGCAAGATTTCATGAAATATTGCTGCAAGGTATGTGCAAGAGACATAAAAAGGTTACAGCAACCTTGCACTGCAACCTTACATGCTGTGTGGGGCAGAATCATACCAGGATCAGAATATCTGATAGGGACCGAATTTTAAATTGGAAAGCTCTACCAGAGTTCTTCTCAGTTATTGTCAAACAAGCATCATCTTACAATATTTCTGAAACCATCTTACATCTCTTTTTTTAAACATCGATACATTTTCATAAAAAAACTTAATTTCTATTTAAGACTACAAACCTGATGTCTAGGTCGACCCACAATCGATGGAAAGACAGCTCGGGGTGCATCATCACCAGCAAATCCTGCTTTACACATTCCAGATCCATTGTCAACTACAAGCGCAGCAACATCGTCGTCACACATCCTGTACCGTTAGTATAGATACTTTTTCCTAAAACTAAATATCGTAAATATAAAAAATGTATTCCATTGATATTTAATTTAAAAATAAAACTCAATCTATGTACATTGAATTTTCAATATAAGTTAATCGACAAGGAAGTCGATAAAAAACTTTGAAAATAAAGTAGTCCAGGCGGGATCTGTTTTAAAATGGGTAGATTTGAATATTTTGCATGTAGTCACTAATATTTGCTTTAACATCTCCAATATCATGTTAAAAATAATAACTTTAATATGTGCCAATAGAAAAAATTGGGCTAAATTTATTATTAAACACATAATGTAAAAATCTCTTAAAATACGATTTTTCCATCTTTATTTTATTTATAGCTCGTTAAATATACCTTTTAGAAAGGAATGTAAGAGAAAAAATGTTGCGTAATAAAATTTTACATAAAATACTATATGTTTAAAACAAAAAAATTTCATTGTCTGCGTTATAAAAACGACAACAATTAAGGAAAAATTGTCCTAAAATTAATTATTTTTTAAATTATTTTTTTTTAATCATTCAAGTTTATTATACAATTTTGATATAGAGTCACAACAAATAGCAAATAAAGCTTTCATATGATTGATATTTTTATATACAACCGTTTGTTAAGAGGTGGCCGGAATCATTCACTGCTTAGTGGCGCTGCAGGTGAGACAAAAATATAAAATATTTTTTATGCAGCGATTTACAATTTACTGAGACAATAATATACTTCTAATGTAGTCAATAGCACTAGCCATATATATGTAGAATAATTATTCATGCTAATCTTGTTTGAAAAGTCATAAATATTGTCATATGTAAACATATGTATATTTTTCTTTTGTGCGACAGAGAAAGTAATACTGAAGAATTATCGATACGTATGCTCACGTCGGCTCTATCTCACGCTGAATTTTTAGTTTTACAACAATATTTTAGATTTTTCAAACAAGATTAACATCAATAATCATTCTACATATACAGTGGGGTCCACTAAAACGGAGTCCCTCTTGAGAAATGAAGTGTTAAATAAAGTTTTGTATCTCAGTAAATTTGAAACATTTTTCGAAAAATGATGATGGAAAAATTTAACACATCTGGTTTTAAAGGTATTTTGCTGAATTTTAAAATTATATTTTGTTTTATTTTTTAGAAATATGGCGATTTTTGTACATAAATTGGCTTTTTTTTTATTTTTCCGATAGCTCCTTAATTATAGGAGATACAGAAAAATGCCAAATGAAAAAAGTTTATTTTTGTATGTATAATAACCCTGAATTTTTCCAAAATTTTTTGAGCACCTTTTTTTTTTGCATGGTTGCGGTATTGTTATACGCGTATATACGAATAAGCTATATACGTGTATAAGAATACCGCAACCATATACAAAAATTAAAATGCTCAAAAAATTTTTTAAAAATTCAAGGTTATTCTACATACAAAGATACACTTTTTTCATTTGGCATTTTTCTGTATCTCTTATAATTAAGGAGATATCGGAAAAATAGAAAAAATCTATTTTTGTACAGAAATCGTCACATCTCGGTTAATTTTGGACTTAGAAAATAATACAAAATATATTTTCAAAGTTCAGAAAAATGCCTTTAAAACCAGATGCATTAAATTTTTCTACCATCATTTTTTCGAAAAATGTTTCAAATTTTAGTATAGGCAGAAAAAACATTTTTTTTCAATTTTTAAGTTGCGATATTTCCCAGATATTTAAATTGCCAATACATTATTAAAAAGTCCTTACAAACACCTTTAAAATGAGTGGTCGCACAATTCTGCACGACCATTATTTACTGAGATCCAAATTTTTTTTTTAGTATTCCATTTCTCACGGGTGGCTCCGTTTTAGTGGACCCCACTGTACATGACTAGTGCTATTGACAACATTAGAAGTTAGAAATATATTATTCTCTCAACAAATTGTAAATAGCTATATAAAAAATATTTCATATTTTTCTCTCACCTGACTGCAGCGTCGCCAAGCGGTCTGACCATCTCTTAAGACTTTCAAATGCACTTTAAAAAATTAAAATCTGTTAAGATTGGGTTTTCGCTGAAAAAGTCTAGTCTTATCCTCAATATTTTTTGACTAGCCATGTCCTTCCATTTGTGCTGTCAGTTGATGTTGTTAAGATTTTTCTGGTGGGTTTTTAGGTCACGGTAGTAGACCGCTGTATTTGTGTTGAGGTCGATGTTGGCTGCCCTTCTCGCTTCTGTTTAGACTAGTTTTTGGTCAGACATGTTAATGCCTAATGGTACCCGTAGCAGCTTGATTGAATTATTTGAGTTTTTTTGTAAGATGTAAACTTTTTCTTTTATTTTGTTGATGAGGTGAGGATCAACCTCTTTGTTGTTAAGATCCTTACAAATTTTGAGTGAGTTAGTAACTATTCAAAATTGACTATTCGAGCTTGCAATGGTGTGGTCGAGAGCGTTAAGTATAGTGATTACTTCTGCTGAATAGTATGAGCAGTATTTGTGTAGTTTAATTTGTTTTATATAATTATTTGGGGCTACTGTTGCTGCTCCCAGCTTGTTTTGTAATTTGTATACACCAGTGAAAATTAGGTTGACATCTTTGTATTTGGAGTTAATTATATGCTTATAGTAGATTGTTGTTGATATTAGATTTTTGTGCTTTATGCTGGAGTCGTTAGAGTTGTAGATTGTATTGCAAGGTGGTAGGTTTAACTGAGTGATTGAGAGAGACTTCTGGTATGTTGGCGTTGATTTCCTTTAAGGCGTTGTATAGTTTGCTACTGAAGGATCGGTTTGTTGTATAAATATTGTGATTCTGTATAATATGGTAATTCGGGTTGGAGGTGTTCCTCGCCAGACAAGCTGTATAATTTAATTTGTTTTCTTCTTATTTCTAATGGTGGTATCCTTGCTCCTGCTAAAACGCTGAGTGTTGGGCTGCTTTTGAAGGCTTCGGTGATGATTCTTGCTCCCATGTTGTTGACTGGATTTAGTAGGCTGAGTGTATGTGGTTTAGCACATCCGTATATTATACATGCGTAGTCTATTTTGTTGCGTACTAGAGCTATATAGGAAAGCCTTATGATCTCTTATTAAGGCGACTTCGGATTTTAGGTTAGGTTTTATTTTTGAGTTTACAAATTACTCTTTCAATATGTAAAATTTTTCAGATTTTTTAATTTTCCACCATTCTACGGATTATTATAAATGGTGGAAAATTAAAAAATCTGAAAAATTTTACATATTGAAAGAGTAATTTGTAAACTACAAAATGAAATCGAACCGAACTTCCGTAGTCGCCTTAAGCATCTTAAATTTTCTTAAATATATTATGGTACCAAAAAAATAAAAAAAATAAATAAAAAGAACCATTTATTTATAAAAAATACTATTAAAAGTGTTTATTTTACCTGTCTCATAATCGAGACATATCGTTTGAGACACATCGGACAAGGCGAAAATTTCGTCTCATATTCTATGATCACATATAAACACCATTTCTTTTTGACATTATTATTTTTTAACGTAGAATTTAGTCAAAAAGAATTGTTCTTGATAAATAGAAAGGCATGGCGTTATAAAATAAGGCTAAAAATCGGAATCATTCATATTAATTTTTTTATTAAATAATAGATAATATTGTATACGCTTTCAACTAGCATCTCATAATAGAAATATACTAAGCAATATAATTTTGGATCTGTCACTGTATCTTTACCTTGTATCTTTTTAAATGTAGTACAAAAAACCCTGTTTGTATTGCTTTAATGTTATTTGTATGACAGTTTTATTTTTAGTGTATGTTAAAAAAATTCAGCGTAAAACGTGCTCAGATTGTTCACTCATCATCGACACGTGACGCTACATATAGAGTGGCACTGCGGTCAGGTAAGAGAAATCTATTAAATATTTTTTATACAGCTATTTACAATTTTCCGAGACGACAATATACTTCTAATGTTGTCATTTCCTCTAGCCATATATATGTAGAATAATTATTAATATTAAGAGTCAGCCGTATACCGACACAGTTACCTGTTTTACCGAATCTATTTAAAATTGATTTTTTATAAAAACTAATAGCTTCGGGCAGAAATAAAGAGATGGTTTCGATTCGTGTAATAGAAAGCAATATTTTCTCTGATAAGAATAATTTAATTTCACCGCTTTATTTTCAAGAAAAGTTGGAATAACTTGAAAATCCCATTATTTGACACTAATTTCTAATTTTTTAAGTTATTCCAATTTTTCTTAAAAACGAAGCAATAAAATTAATTCCTACTAATCAAAGAAAATATTACATTTTATTAAACACATCGAAACCATCTCTTTATTTTTGCCTCTTGCTGCTAATTTTGGGAAAGAGTCAATTTTTTAATTAGAAAAGGACAGAGATACAGCGGACTCTTAATCTTGTTTGAAAAGTCTAAAATATTGTTATAAAGCGAAAAATGCGGCGCGAGGTAGAGCCGACGTAAACATTAGTATACATCATTCTTTAGTATTGCTCTCTCTGTCGCACTAAAGGAAGGTGCACGCATGTTTACATCGGCCCTACGTTGCATCGCATTTTTCGCTTTATAACAATATTTTAGACTTTTCAAACAAGATAAGTATTAATAATTACTCTACATATATATGGCTAGAGGAAATGACAACATTAAAATTATATCGTCGTCTCAGAAAATTGTAAATAGCTGTATAAAAAATATTTAATAGATTTCTCTCACCTGACCGCAGTGCCACCCTATATGTAGCGACGAAATAGACCCGACCGCCCCTTAAAATCAGCGATTTTACTTTTACTTTTCTTCAGTGTAAGATTGTGTCACAGGAGTTGTTATTATTAAATAATAACAATAAATTAAAATGGAACATTATTAAATAATAATAATAAAAAATTAAAATGAAATATATATATATATATATATATATATATATATACATACATAGACCCTTACACATGTTTTTGCCATCCCTAAATGAAAATTTGATAACGCAAAAAGTTTTATGGCTTCATAATCAGTAGTCGTAGAGTGAAAATTCCAACGCGATTTAAAAGTTTAGATAAAAAACTTCAAAAACCCCTTTCTTTTCTATTTAAAACCCACAAACTGACGCCTTAAACAACATTATAAAAAAAATGAAAAAATCGAAAAAATTTTGATGAACTTCAAACTTGAATAATTTTAGGTGCGATTGTCGTAGGATCAAAAAACAAAATTTGTTTGAAAGAGTATTTGAAGTTGTTTGAAAAAGTGTTTTTGGGTATAAGAAACAGCTACTAGAATACAAATACTAGAATATAGGTTTATAGCTTAAAAATGATCCCTGGAAAAAAAATTTTTTCATTTTTCAATGACATGGAAAATTTAAATTTCTAACGTTATGGAAAGAAGAAATAGCATATTACAACCCATGGCCAGTAAAAAAAGAATGTCCCAGATCACATATAAATATGTGATCTGAGGCTTTATTTTTTACTGGCCATGGGTTATAATGCACTTTTCTGCTCGACGGAGCCGGAAAGCGGCAACTTCGCTTTCCAGCCAAAGGGCAGAAAAAAATTTTATTCTCTCAAATCACTGCTAAGCTGTAAATCTATATTCTGTACCCAAAAACACACTTTTTTTCTATCTACACTTTTTTCTAGGCTACTTAATTTTTTAAATATACGCATTTTAAGAAAACGCCTTTTTTTAACAAAAATCAGTATCTTATTGGTTTAGATGGATCAAATTCAATGTTACGCATCTCATTTTAAAGCTGAATAAATACTCTTTCAAACCAATTTCGTTTTTTCACCCTACGACAATCGCACCTAAAATTATTCAAGTTTAAAGTTTATCAAAATTTTTTCGATTTTAAAAATTTTTTTTATAATGTTGTTCAAGGAGTCAGTTTGTGGGTTTTGAAGATAAAAGAAAGGGATTTTTGAAGGTTTTTATCTAAACTTTAAAATTGCGTAAGAATTTTTATTCTACGACTACTGGTTATAAAGTCATAAAACTTTTTGCGTTATCAAATTTTCATCTTGGGATGGCAAAAACATGTGTAGGGGAGTGTATATATATATATAGTTAATCAACGTAAAAAAGATTGTGTTCGCTGCTTTCAGATCTCATTCACGGCTTCGAATACCATCGCATGACTTTCGATAGAATAGCAATCTTGCCATTTTTCAGAAATTTATCTGTCTCTTGAGATTCAACGTTTTATAAACTTTCCGTGAGATAGGTGGTTTTACGTCTCAGGTATCGAGAAGACTAATTTTAGGACAATTTTTCTTAATTGTTACCGTTTTATTACGTGTGGACAATGAAATTTCTGATTCCAAACATTTAATATTTTACGTAAAATTTTATTACACTACTTTTTTCTCTTACATTTTTCTCTAAAATGTATATTTAACGAGCTATAAATAAAAGAAGGATGAAAGAAATCGTATTTTTAGAGATTTTTATACTATTTGTTAAGAAGGGGCCGAACTAGCTGTCTTTGTCTAATAGCGTTTTTCATCAGTTATGTAAACACTATCCGGTATAACAAGAAAAAAATTAGCAGCCCCCGCTAGATATTAGTATAATTAGTAAATTTTGTAATAACAACCAAATTTTTTACCGCATAGTTTTTGACTAATTAGAGACCTACTAGCAATCTAGAATATAACCTATCTTTTTTTGGTAGGTCTCTAATTATTCAAAAACTACGCAGTGAAAAAATTTGGTTGTTATTACAAAATTTACTTATTATACTAATATCTAGCGGGGGCTGCTATTTTTTTCTTGTTATACCGGATAGTGTTTAAATAAATGATGAAAAACGCTATTAGACAAAGACAGATAGTTCGGCCCCTTCTTAATACCAAATTCAACACAACTTTTTCGATAGACGCATATCGAAATTATCATTTCTAACATAATTTCGGTGACACTTAAGCAAAAATTAGTAGCTACATACGGAAAATCCAAACCAAAGCAGAGCTCACCTAGACTGAAGGTTAAGGTAAACAATTTAGTTTTTCAAGGTTTTTTAAAAACGAATTGATAAATTAACTTATTTTTTCAAAAAAATATTGCTTTACTTGATACAAGATGGAAGTTTCTTCTTATTTTTTGTTGCAATTATTAGTTCTTACGAAAATTCATTATTTTATTAAAAAAATACAGAAATATGCCATCTCCTACGTGACCTCCTCTTAACGATTTTAGCTCTGCAAGGAAGCATTTTTCGCCATAAGCTAATATATATTAATATAAATGTGTTGTCTATTTTAGTTTTCAAAATATACTTTTTTTTGAGAAATTTTCCGTGAATCTTGAAAAAGAATATTTTCAAAGTAGTATAAGCTAATTAACATTGATATATGTCCAATTTGAATATTAAAATCTTGAAATTTGTAAGTTTGCTCTTTCCGATAAACATAAAAAAATTCATGGAGCTAGCTTTTTTCATTACTAATGTATTTATATGCGTCCTAGAACAGCAATCGAGCTTCAACTGCAATCTTATTCTAAAAAAATGTTAACGTAGTTTCTTGAATGAAGAGTTCGCCAGCTCCGATGGTCACCAATAAATTCACAGAGATAGATACTTTCGTACTGAAAAAAGCTACCTTCATGTACTTTTTGGTAACTTTCATAGAGGGCAAACCCTCTGTTGTAAGAGATTTTTTTTTATTCTTCTTTAACGTCGCTATATTTATGCTATTTTGTAATGATAATCAGCGACGGAGCTGGCCGAACTATCTGTCTTTGTCTAATAGAGTTTTTTATCATTTGTCGAAACACCATCCGTTGTATCAAGGAAAAAATAGTAGCCCCCGCTAGACATTAGTATAATAAGTAAATTTTGTAATAATAATCAAATTATTCTATCGCGTAGTTTTTGAATAATATGAGACCTACTAACAAACTACACTGAAAAAAATAGAATCTAGAACCAATGAGAATCCGCTTGGTGGTAGAAGATTTTCGTTTTGTTTTAAGCCATAGTAGAATTCCGCTTGACTCTAGAGGAAAATCTGCTTCAATGATATCGACTTCCTTCTAATAGATATTCTGCTACCACCTAGCAGAAATATTTTTGAAGCAACTAAACTTTAATATGATGAATATTCATCTTGATTATAGTTATTAGGTACAACTAGATTTCTATTTGATTCAAGAACTAAGAATCAAATAGATTTTTCCTCTTACTCCTAGATTCTATTTTTTTCAGTGTAGAATATAACCTATCTTTTTTGGTAGGTCACATATTATTCAAAAACTACACAATAAAATAATTTGATTGTTATTACAAAATTTACTTATTATACTAATATCTAGCGGGGGCTACTATTTTTTTTTCTTGATACAACGGATGGTGTTTCGACAAATGATAAAAAACTCTATTAGACAAAGACAGATAATTCGGCCTGCTCTTAAGTGCGTTTGTGGACAAAGCACATGTAACGTACAGTGGTGCATGTATAAAATCAGCATAGAGCGGGATTCGAACTCAAAGTCCCGAGATTAAGAATCCAACGCTCTACCGACTGAGCCACTCACTGGCTCTTGTAAGAGATTAGTAATTATTTTTAGCATAGTTTAATCACTATTTATTTTTTATTAGCAAGTAGAATCGAGATACCATCCTTAAGTGAATGCCCAAACTATTTACTGAAAAAATTTATCTCAATGAATTTTTTGGTAATCATAGAAACTGGCGAACCTTTCTTTCTAGATACTATGTCATCATTTTTTGTATGATTTTACAACTATTCTAATATTTTGCAGAATTTAGAGCTCAATAGCTGTTTTAGGACGTATGCAAATAAATGAAGAATAAAATAACCTATCTCCATGAATTTAGATTTTTAGATGTTGATCGGAAGGAGCAAACTTTTAAAATTCAAGATTTTAATATTTGAATTGGAAATATGTGAATGCTAATGAGTTTATAAGACTTTAGAGATATTTTTTTCGAAATTTACAGAAAATTGCCTAAAAGAAAGTATATAAAAACTTATGGCGAAAAATACTTTCTCGTGGAGCTAGAAAACATTAAAAATTACCAAAAATCGTGAAAATTGGAATGACACAACTTTGAAAATTCAAAACTTCAAGAATAAGCCCGAGAACAATTTTCATCAGAAAAAAAATTTTGGTGAAGTATTTTGTCAGAGAATATATATATATATATAAGCATATCTCCACAATTTTTAATCGTTTTGTGATATTTTTGAAAAGTAATTTTACAGCTGTTATTGGGTTACCGAATGATGCACACTATTTAAACTAGGTTCACACCATTTGTACAATCTGGTTACTCTATTTTTTATTTATTTAGTGAATGTGACACTAACGGTATAGTAGATATTTCTATAATACGTAAATTTTTACATCAATAAAATTTCCGAAATTCTATTCATGTAAAAATTTATGTTTTATAGAAATATCTAATGTACCGTTGGTGGCGCATTCACTAAATACATACAAAATAGAATAACCGGATTGGAACACAAAAGGTGTAAACCTAATTTCAATAGTGTGCATCATTCGTTACCTATGAACAGCTGTAAAATGACCGTCTACTAAGTAGGTTAAAAGTTGTGGAGATATGCTCATATACACACACTACCCTCTAGTCACTTTTGCCCACCCTACATGAAAATCAGTAAAGAGGGTAGTGTATATATATATATTTGTAAAAACAATTAATAATGTATAATTATTATTTTCTAAATTTTCAACTTGAAAAATAATTGAAGCTTATCTCACTTATTTGTGAATTCAATGATGTAAAATAGAATCAATTTTTCAATTCATCAAATAAATAAAATTTAGGAATAATTGTATAACTTGAAGGAATATTTGAAATTCTGAAACAAATTTAACAATCGTTAAGTACTTTTTTGTTTTAGTAGTATTTTTAACAATATGAAATTCAGAAAACGCATATAAAAAATGAAATACTTTAAATTAATACTTAAAAATATGTATATCGATCCCGGTTTTAAAATGCAAGTAAAAAAACAAATTTTTGATCTGTATTTTCTTAATAAAAATTCATAATTTGGAACAATAAACAATTTTATTTATACGCATTTTATGATTTTTATATTGTTAAATATAAAAATTATAAAATGCATATAAATAAGATTCGTTATGCCCAACAATTGTTTAATTTATTTCAGGATTCTTAATAAACTTTAAAGTTACAATTATTATTATAAGTTTGAGGCTTTAGCTAACTAAAACTATATATAAATTGAAGGGCTGGAACGAATTCGGGCAATAACGCTCAAAACAGCGTAAAAGTATTGGTCCGAGCTCCCAAATTTTGAAAGTTGTTAAGTGAATTTTTTTTAATACTGACAAAGAAAGCACCTCACCTCTGGGAGATGGATTTGGCTCAAACTTCAGGATACGATTTTTTAATCAAATAAAATGAGCCCATGTTTTTTCTTTTCGTCGAATAGGTCTGCTAGGCTAAGATATAGACATTTTTTTCAAAAATATGGTAAATAAAAGCCTTTATAAAAACTTGAATAACCAAAGAACTAAGACTCTTACAGAAAAATGCCTGAAAAGTAAAATGAAGCACGAATTAATAGCTTTAATTTGAGTTTTGTTGCAATGAATAAGCTTATGTTGTTCTAGAGTTATTCTTAATTAAATATTACCATATATTTACTTAATATTTTTAGCATATAAAATATGATAAATTTTATGTAATTTCATTAGCATATTTTTTTTATTTTGATCGTCTGTGATTTTTGAACCACAAAAGCTTTTTTAATGCAACAAAGCTTGAATTAAAGCATTTAATTCGTGTTTCATTTTATTTATTATGTATTTTTTGTAAGAGTCGTAGTTCTTTGGTTATTCAAGTTCTTATAAAGGCTCTTATTCACCATACTTTCTAAAAAATGTCTATATCCGTGACTAGAGGGCCTATTCGACGAAAACAAAAAACGGGTTCATTTTTTTTATCAAAAAATCATATCCTGCAGTTTCAGCCAAATCCATTTCCCGGAGGTAGTGTGCTCTCCTTGTAAGTTATGGAGAATCAGAATGTGTATCTTACTTTTATTTACAATTATTTAATTTAATAAAAATCTAGTCTAAAAAAATGAAAAACCTTAGATTTTTTAGATTTTTTCATTTTTATTCTAATAACATGTTAAAACATAAATTTCAAATATAAATTAAAAAATTTTCAATATAACAGCTTAAAATTTCTAATAAACTTGTAAAATATCTTATCACTGCCTATGGTTCCTTGAAAAGTTTAAAAATAAATCATTTAATATTATTAAATCATAAACTAATAATAATTGAAAAATGTGTATTTTACTTGTGATGTAAAAAAGTATCAAGGAAACTTTGGAGTTGAAAAAACTTCCAGCGGGACTTTTGTTCCTTAAGAGCAGGTCGACTTTTTCTGTCCTTTTCTAATCGACGAACTGATTTTTTCACGAAAACTAATAATTTTAGCGAAAAATAAAGAGAAAGCCCCATCGCGTATTAAAAAAGCTATATTTTTTTTAATAAGAAAGAATTGATTTTCCCTCTTCGTTTTCAAGAAAACCTTGAAAAACTTAAAACATAGAGGTTAGGGTGGACAATTTGGTTTTTCAAAGTTTTCTTGAGAACGAAGCAATAAAATTAATTCTTTTTTATTAAAGAAAATATAGCTTTTTTTAATATGCGATGGGGCTTTCTCTTCATTTTTTGATAAAGTTATCAGTTTTTGCAAAAACTTAATTCTTCGATTAGAAAAGGATGGAGATACGTGACCTCCTCTTAAGGTTTAAAAAAGTTGAATTAAAGAATATTTTAATCAGTCTAAAAGTCAATTAATAATGATAATAAAATAAAATAAATATGAGCAGTCAGGAGGCTTTTGTTTATAATCACTCCCGACGAATCTGAAATATAAAACTTAAAAATTATCCACGTGAACTCTGAAAATAAAAAGTAAATTATTTTCGAAGGACAATCTGACTGCCCCTACCACCAAAAAACCCGAACTTGCTTCTCTTTGAAAAATTTACTGTCTAACGTTCCAAGCACGCTACTGCTCCTCCTCAGGGATCAGATTCAACTTGCTGTGTGACATCTATTTATACCAACGAAGACCCTGGTGGAAATTGAAACGTTTTTTTTACCATTTTTTGGCCAGTAGAAATGAAAACGCTTTTTTTAGCATTTATTGGCCATTTCTTTGGCATTATTATTACTAATAACCTCAAATTTTTATACACACCATTTTTAATGCTCACATTTCTACCAGGGGATAGACTCTTATAGAAGCGTACTCTTAAATGGGAAATTTCTGCCAAAAATGAGTTACCCAGCTACTGAGGGCGCCACTAGATTCCATGTATTTTTATATCTATATATATCAAATTTTTCATATGTATAGATATACAAACAATGTTAAAGTGTTACCCAGCGAATCGGACGAAAAATTTAACCCAGAAGTACGCTTCTATAAGCGTCTATTCGTTGTTTATACTTAAAAATATTTTGATATCCTCTTTACATCCACCACCAACAAATAATTAATAACTATTTTACATCTACCACCAACATAACTACACATTATTACGAATTACTTCTGTTTCATATCCTCGAATTTCAGCTGTATAAACATCTGCATCCATCAAGAAGAAATTTTCGTTAATCTCAATGTCATTCAAAGTTAAGAGCAGGCCGGATTTGCTGTCCTTGTCTAATTGAGTTTTTTTGTTGTTTACTCAAGTATCAATCGTTGTATCTGCAAATTGAAGGTTTAGCGCAATAGATATTATTATGAATATTTATTCAAAAGAAAAAAAAAATTCTATCGTATTATTTTTGGAAGAAATAAGGAACGCTGAAGTAAAAGGACATGTTTATAATATTTTTGCGTTACTTACTTTTCTCAAAAATAATGCGATAGAAATTTTTTTTGTGCATAAATATGTATAAAAATAATATCTATTGCGCTCAAACTTCAATTTGATTAATACTTAAAAAAACTCAACTAAACAAGGACAGCGAATCCGGCCTGCACTTAAGTCAGAAAAGGATGATAAATATTATTCAATTTACTTGATTTTAACATTAAATTTAAGTTATTTTTATTTTGAAAAATGTGCATATTTTCAAAACTTTCTCTTAAACTATCTGTCTTTGTCTAATAGCGTTTTTCATCATTTATGTAAACACTATCCGGTATAACAAGAAAAAAATAGCAGCCCCCGCTAGATATTAGTATAATAAGTAAATTTTGTAATAACAACCAAATTATTTACCGCATAGTTTTTGACTAATTTGAGACCTACTAGCAATCTAGAATATAAACTATCTTTTTTTGGTAGGTCTCTAATTATTCAAAAACTACACAGTGAAAAAATTTGGTTGTTATTACAAAATTTACTTATTATACTAATATCTAGCGGGGGCTGCTATTTTTTTCTTGTTATACCGGATAGTGTTTACATAAATGATGAAAAACGCTATTAGACAAAGACAGATAGTTCGGACCCTTCTTAAGAGCATGACGAAGCTGTCCGCCTTCTAATAATATTTCCAATCATAACTTATGAATAAACGATGCGTTTAATTGAGTTTCTTTGCTACAAAGAAAAAATTTGTAAGATTAAACTCTAGTGCGGACAACTCAAGAAATCCACCAAAATATTATACATACAAAGTTATAATAAAAACTTTCAATATGTCGTATTTTAAGGTTAGGTTTGTCGAGTTTGATATCTAATTTCCAATCCAAGCTCATAAAAAATAACAAGTCCAAATGATTTTTTATTTTAACAAAAATTATTGTATAAATATAGCTTTAGTGCGGACAAGTCATTATATTTGTTTAATTTAAGAATTTAAAAAGATATTGATAAAATAAAAAAAGCAAATCTCGATTGCTGCAGCTCCGACATGCCGTTAATATTATATTCTAAAATTTCGACATTATTGAAATCAAACGAATGAATATAATTTAAGAACAGGCCCAACCGGGTCAAAAAAGGTTAGCTATAAAATATAGCTAAAAAATAGTTAAATATATAGCTGTGTCGAGCTGTATTTACAGCTATATCGATGTGTTTTTTTAGCTGTTTTTTATAGTTAAAAATGTAATTAATTTTATAGTTAATAATTTCGTTATCTACCGAAAATATTAATAGCTACTTTTTCAATTATATTTTATAGCTATTATTATAGTTAAAAAAAACACTTGATTTTTTAGTGTATTTATACCCGGTCAAAAAAGGTTAGCTGTAAAATATAGCTAAAAAAATAGTTAAATATATAGCTATATCGAGCTGTTTTTACAGCTATATCGATGTGTTTTTTAGCTGTTTTTTATAATTAAAAATGTACTTAATTTTATAGTTAATAATTTCGTTATACCGAAAATATTAATAGCTACTTTTTCAACTATATTTTATAGCTATTATTATAGTTAAAAAATCACTTCAATTTTTAATTTACTAGGTGTTTTTTTAACTATAATAATAGCTATAAAATATAGTTGAAAAAGTAGCTATTAATATTTTCGGTATAACGAAATTATTAACTATAAAATTAAGTACATTTTTAACTATAAAAAACAGCTAAAAAACACATCGATATAGCTGTAAAAACAGCTCGATATAGCTATATATTTAACTATTTTTTTAGCTATATTTTATAGCTAACTTTTTTTGACCGGGATTACAATATATTAATAGCTAGATATTTAACTATACTTTATAGCTGAAAATAAATGGTTTTTTAGATATCCTTTATAGTTGAAAATATACCTAAATTTTTAGTTGATAATTTGGTTATTACTCATAGATATTTAGCTGAAAAAACATGAATATCGCTACAATATAAATAAATATAGCTGTATTTTACTTGTATTATTAGCTGTTTTTATTTTTTTTTGACCGAGAACAGCTGAAAATATAACTGTAATTTATAATAATTAGCTAAATATTATTAGAGTAGCTTTCAGGTATACTCGAGTTTATTTATATTGTCCTTCCCTACCTTCGCTGTAAATTGATTAACCTATACATACACTAAATCTAAGTAAGAACTCGCAGGGGTCGCTAGAAAACACGCGCGCATTTTTTAGTAACGGTAAGATGGATCGGTCTTATATACAAAGTGTACTCAACTCTCACCACTTGCGGGAGTTGGACACAAATTTCAACGCGTCAAAAACGTTTAGCTAAAAAAATTAGCTGAAAATTAAGCTTAAAATATAGCTGTTTTGACTCGTTGAAATTTGTGTGCAACTCCCGCAAGTGGTGAGAGTTGAGTACACTTTGTATATAAGACCGATCCATCTTACCGTTACTAAAAAATGCGCGCGTGTTTTCTAGCGACCCCTGCGAGTTATTACTTAGATTTAGTGTATGTATAGGTTAATCAATTTACAGCGAAGGTAGAGAAGGACAATATAAATAAACTCGAGTATACCTGAAAGCTACTCTAATAATATTTAGCTAAAAAAAATTGTTAAAAATATAGCTAAAAAACAGCTAAAAATACAATTGAAATTACAGTTATATTTTCAGCTGTTCTCGGTCAAAAAAAAACATCTATAAAAACAGCTAATAATACAAGTAAAATACAGCTATATTTATTTATATTGTAGCGATATTCATGTTTTTTCAGCTAAATATCTATGAGTAATAACCAAATTATCAACTAAAAATTTAGGTATATTTTCAACTATAAAGGATATCTAAAAAACCATTTATTTTCAGCTATAAAGTATAGTTAAATATCTAGCTATTGATATATTGTAATAAATACACTAAAAATTTAAGTATTTATTTTAACTATAATAATAGCTATAAAATATAGTTGAAAAGGTAGCTATGAATATTTTCGGTATAACGAAATTATTAACTATAAAATTAAGTAAATTTGTAACTGTCAAAAACAGCTAAAAAACACATCGATATAGCTGTAAAAACAGCTCGATATAGCTATATATTTAACTATTTTTTAGCTATATTTTACAGCTAACCTTTTTTGACCGGGTATAAATACACTAAAAAATCAAGTGTTTTTTTGAACTATAATAATAGCTATAAAATATAGTTGAAAAAGTAGCTATTAATATTTTCGGTAGATAACGAAATTATTAACTATAAAATTAAGTACATTTTTAACTATAAAAAACAGCTAAAAAAACACATCGATATAGCTGTAAATACAGCTCGATACAGCTATATATTTAATTATTTTTATAGCACTGCGTGAGCTAAACTCGCGTTTTCTACACCATTTAGCGGGAGCTAAATACAACTTTTTTGAACTGTGTAAAAAAGTACTACCGTCAGAAATTTTGCACTTTATTATACTGTTCAAAAAAGTAATATCGAAATCACGCATCACAATCACTCTTTGTATATATATTAATACGTAGAAATGTCTTTTCACACATGATAATACGTAGAAAATCAATCAAAAAATATAAATACTTTAATAAAGAATTGAAAACATCAAGAAAATCAAAACTATAGTTTATAAATTACTGTTGTGCCGTGAGTTGTCGAAACAAAACATCTGTGAGCGGCGCGCATGCGTGTACAGTGTGTACGGCCTAAGAATGAGAAAGAAAGAGATAGCTGTACGAACAATAAACTAGATGCTTTGCTTTGTCTGACCTGTGTATACATAAATCTAAATAATCGGCAAGTTCTCTTTTTATCATATTGTATTTAATTAATAAAATATCACTGACATCAATACTTATTTGATATAATTTCTCAATCTAAGAATATTTTTGATATCGTTTTTGCTTTTTTTTTGTTTGCGATGGGTCTATCATTGATAATAAATAGTTTTACTTTTTTTTGATTTATCATTCGTGGTGTGCATAGTTTTGCTGATATATAGAATTCGTTTTTATTTACGAATTATCATTCGTGGTGTGCATAGTTTTGCTGATATATAGAATTCGTTTTTATTTACGAATTATCATTCGTGGTGTGTATAGTTTTTGATAATATTGATTTTCTGGGGTATTAATTACGTGTGGCGAATTTATCTCACACGTGCTATAAAATAATATACGATACGTGTGCTCGAAGTGGTCCTCTTACACGACGTGCATAGCACCCTCGCTGCGCTCGGGCGCTAACTGCACGCCGTGTAAAAAAGGACCACTTAGAGCACGTGTATCGTAATGTACTATTTTAGCTATATTTTATAGCTAACCTTTTTTGACCGGGAATATATCTATCCTTTTTAAATCAAAGAATTGATTTTTTTATAAAAACCAATAATTGTAGCAACAAATAAGGAAAAACCGCATCTCGTATAAAAAAAACAGCATTTTCATTGATGAGAAAAAATTGATTTTATCACTTCGCTTTCAAGAAAACCTTGAGCAACTTAAAACATAGAGGTTAGCGTAAACAATTCGGTTTTTACCCGGAGGGCTGCTCCACATTGATCAAGTGAGTGGTATAGTATATCGCAGGTCGATATAAAACTGTAGGACCACGTATCACCAAATTCATAATTACATATAAAAATCGCTAGGAAAATGTTTTTAGAAGTAGAAGTACACGTTTAGTTACAATAGCGATATGACAGCATGAAATACCGAAATACGATGATAAATGTGAAAAATATGTAAATACATCTATATCGTTATGAAAAATTTTTAAATCCTACATAGTGATATATGTATGACACCCTAGCGGAAATATAAAATGTTTAAAAATTTTTAGAACTATTCAAAACTGTTTAAAACCGTTTATAAGTGTGAAATTTGAGACATTTAAAACAGTTATAAACAGTTTCAAATATTTTTAAACAGTTTTAAAAAAATTTTTAAAGTTCGAAATGATTTCAAACAGTTTTTAATAGTTTTGAATTTTTTATATTTGAAAGTTATAAGTTATTTTAAATATTCAAAATATTTCAAAACAATTTTAAATCAATATAAACTATTTTTTATTAACTTTAACAGTTTTGAAAAGTTCGAAATGACTTCAAACTGTGTTTCATAATTTTGTGTTTGTAAAAATTTTTTTATACATATTAAAATTTATATAATATATACGAGGAAATGTTCACTTTAGTTTCAAATTATTCTGTATTATTCTAAAATGTTAAAAATGTTTAAGTGGGGTATAGGTAAAATCTTGTTTTTCAATAAAAAAAGTACGTTTTTCATTTTTAATTTTTGACTCTGAGCATCTACAATATAATCCATGCGTGATGTTGTTCAAAACCATCTGAAGAATCAATAAAAAAATTTTCAGCATGAAATATTAAAAACTGTGTAACTACCCATATGGAAAAAATTTTTGGATATAATTGTAAATAACTGTTAATAACTGTAAATAAATGTAAATAAATGTAAATAACTGTAAATAACTGTAGAAAAATGTTAAAAAATGTGGGAATTGAGACATAAATAACAGTTATTTACAATTATTTACAATTATTTACGATTATTTACTGTTATTTACACTTTGTTATTTACACTTATTAACTGTTATTTACACTTATTTACAGTTATTTATATTTATTTACAGTTATTTACATTTATTCACTTTTTTCACAATTATTTACAGTTATTTACGATTATTTATAGTTTTTTACAATTATTTGCAGTTATTTACATTTTCGAAAATTATCACGAAATTATTCAATAATTTTATATATAGGCGAAAATTTAAAAAAATGTGAATAACTGTAAATAATTGTAAAAAACTATGGAAAATTGTAAATAGTTGTAAATAATTATAAATAACTGTAAATAACTGTAAAAAACTGTAAATAACTGTAAATAACTATAAATAATTGTAAATAATTATTAATAACATTAAATTATCCACTAATTCAAAAATTTTTGAAAATGTAAATAACTGTAAATAATTATGAATAATTGTAAATAATTATAAAAAACTGTAAATAATTGTAAATAATTGTAAATAACTGTAAATAACAGTTAATAACAGTTAATAACTGTAAATAACTGTAAATAATAGTAATTAATAGTAATTAATAATAAATAATAGTAAATAACTGTAAATAACTATTATTTATGTCTCAATTCCTACATTTTTTAACAGTTATTTACAATTATTTACTATTATTTACAGTTTTTCACATAAATTATTTCCATATGGGTAGTAGTATTTTAACTGCTGCCTCATTTACCTCTAAATCAAGCAGCAGTTAAAATACTACTAGTCCCACAATTTTTAAGATTTTGCGCTGAAATTTTTTTTATACATTCTTTAAATGGTTTTGAACGACATCACGCATGGATTATGTTGTAGGTACCATAAGTCAAAAATTAAAAATGAAAACTTCATTTTTTTATTGAAAAACAAGATTTTACCTGTACCCCCCCCCCCCTTAAAACTGTTTATAACTGTTTTAAATGTCCCAAATTTTACACTTATAAACTATTTTGAACAGTTTTAAACAGATTTAAACATTTCTAAACAGTTTTGAATAATTTTAAACTATTTTAAACAGTAATGCACATTTTACGCAGTATATTATTCTAATGTTATAATTCAAGCGAATTTAGTATTCATAATAAATATAAACAAGTAGTATGAAAAACAATTGATATGAAAAGATTTTATATTACTAACTAGGAGAGTGTCACATCTCCGGATCACGAATTTTGCTCAAACTTCGGGATAAATTTTCAGATAACAAAATATGGAAAAAGCTAAAGTTATAATAGCAAATAATATTTCCCTAGTTACATGCAATTAAAGAAAATCAGTAAAAAAGTTACTAGACAATCATATACTTCTAACGTTGTCAATAACTCTTGCCATATATATGTAGAATAATTATCGATGCTAATCTTGTTTGAAAAGTCTAAAATATTCTTGTAAAGCGAAAAATGCTGCGCGTGATAGAGCCGATGTAAACATGTGTATTTTTCTTTAATGCGACAGAGAAAGTAATACTAAAGGATAATGAATACATATGCTCACGCTGGCTCTATCTTGCGCTGCATTTTTCGCTTTACAACAATATTTTAGACTTTTCAAACAAGATTAGCATCAATAATTATTCTACATATATATGGCTAGAGTTATTGACAAAATTAGAGGTATATTATTGTTTCAGTAAATTGTAAATCGCTGTGTAAAAATTATTTTACATTTTTTTCTCACCTGACCACTGCGCCCCCATGCGGCAAATAGTCCCGACCGCCTCTTAAGAGGAGGTCACGTATCTCCATCCTTTTCTAATCAAAGAATTAAGTTTTTGCAAAAACTAATAACTTTATCGAAAAATGAAGAGAAAGCCCCATCGCGTATTAAAAAAAGCTATATTTTCTTTGATGAAAAAGAATTTATTTTATTGCTTCGTTCTCAAGAAAACTTTGAAAAACTAAATTGTCCAACCTAACCTCTATGTTTTAAGTTTTTCAAGGTTTTCTTGAAAACGAAGCGAGAAAATCAATTCTTTCTTATTAAAAAAAATATAGCTTTTTTTAATACGCAATGGGGCTTTCTCTTTATTTTTCGCTAAAATTATTAGTTTTCGTGAAAAAATCAATTTGTCGATTAGAAAAGGACAGAAAAAGTCGACCTGCTCTTAAGCATTGATAGCTAGAAGCTTAAAACTCTTTTTAAGAGCAGGTCGTATATCTCTATCCTTTTCTAATCAAAGAATTTATTTTTTTGCAAAAACTAATAATTGCAGCAAAAAATAAGGAGATAGCCCCATCTCGTATAATAAAAAGGAAGATTTTCTTTGATGAGAAAAAATTATTTTTATCGATTCGTTTTGAAGAAAACCTTGAAAAACTTAAAAAATAAAGGTTAGGATGGACGATTCAGTTTTTCAAGGTTTTCTTAAAAACGAAGCGATAAGAATAATTTTTCCTCATAAAAGAAAATCTTCCTTTTTATTATACGAGATGGGGCTTTCTTCTTATTTTTTGCTACAATTATTAATTTTTGTGAAAAAATCAATTCTTTGATTAGAAAAGGACAGATATACTCGACCTCCTCTTAAATTAAAGCTGAGCTCAAATCCTTTCGAAACAGTAGTTATAGCATATCCAAATATACTTTTTCCCAAAATTATAGCCTAATAAAGATTGGACCTGAATTTTCTTTTTAAAACATTAATTAATAATAAAAGCTGAAATTACGTCCAATCTTTATTACGCTATAACTCTGGGAAAAAATAATAATTTGATATGCTATAAATACTATTTCGAAAGGATTTGAGTTCAGCTTTAATTTAAAAAGAGTAAGCTTCTAGCTATCAATGTTTAACGGGATGCCGGAGCTGCAACAGTCGAGTTTTGCTTTTATTTTATTAATATCTTTTCCAATTCATAAATTAAACAAATATAATGACTTGTCCGCACTTAAGCTATGTTAATACAATAATTTTTGTTAAAATAAAAAATCATTTAGACTTGTTATTTTTTTATGAGCTTGGATTGGAAATTAGATATCGAACTCAACAAACCTAACCTTAAAATACGATACATTGAAAGTTTGTAGTATAACTTTTTATGTATAATATTTTGGTGGATTTCTTGAGTTGTCCGCCCTAGAGTTTAATCTTACAAATTTTTTCTTTGTAGTAAAAAAACTTGATTAAACGCAACGTTTATTCATAAGTTAGGATTGGAAATATTATTAGGAGGCGCGCAGCTTCGTCATGCTCTTAAGAGCTATAAGTGTTTGAAAATCTAGTAACTTTTTTAGTGATATTCTTTAATTGCCTGTGACTAGGGAAATATTGAGCGTTTATGACTTTAGCTTTTTCCATATTTTGCCCTCTTGAAACTTATCCCAAAGTTTGAGCAAAATACGTGATCCAGAGATGTGACACTCTCCTAGTAAATAAGGATATTTTTAATACTACTTTATTTGCTACCATTATAAATCATGACATTAAAGAAATGTAAAAAGGATTCATTTTATTAGTTTTGTGAAAAAAGATATAGTTTTGTATTTTATCATTATTAGTTAACTTTTTTACTTCTTAGATATTCGATTTTATCAAATTAATTAATTTATCGATTGAATATTTAAATAAAAAATGAAACTATCTAAGGAGATTTTGATAATTATTTTGTACTTTGTATCAAATAATTTTCTGGTACTAATTTGTCACAATTCGTTATCATGATTCGCAAATACATTCAAAACTAGTACAAATTAGTGATATTAATAATAAATAAATATAGTTACTTTTTCAATAATTAAAAAATAAATTGTATTCAGATAGTATATTTATTGATTTTATGAATTTAAATATTTTCTACTATTTATTATAAAACTAGCAATTTTAAGCACCTTATTTTATTTGTTTATTAGTTAACATAATTCTTTGAAATTTCTAAATTTTATTCAAAATTTCAAATTTTCGTCACTTGTTTTATTTTAACCAATTAAAACTGTCTTATCGTGATGACAGAATTTATTCATCACTTTTTTAAAAGAGGAAAAACATAAACATTTTATCTAGGGATTTTATGATTGTGATACTTATGCGATATACCACATACCACCGATATACATTATCACCGACGATATTCGTAATTATTGATACACAACTTATCAATACGGAGCAACTCTCTCGTGACTATCGCTACCCCGTCCTGTGACAAACGTGCGTAGCGAGGCATTGACACCCTAGACACACTCTAAGTTTAAATACTTTGTTTGAAAAAAAAGTTGAAAAAAATTAAAAGTTAGGAATAAAGAATATATAAAAGTTATTTTTTTAAAACCAAAATAATAAAAGTATTTACTGCAGCCTCACTTTTTAATTTATTCAACAAAAAAAATTCTTTTTCTTAAAAAAAAAATTGGAAAATGGCAAAAAATATTCTTGAAATATTTGATCAAATTATCATTAAAATATTACTTATAAACTCATTTCTCTTTAAAAAAAATAACTTATTAAAACATTTTTTCAGCATAAGTTTTAAAGTTGCAAATTGAGATTATGAATTAAAATACTTCATCACCCCAAAAGGAAATAATCTTCTATAATGAAAGTTGTATAAAATTTATAAATTTGATTATCAGATTATAAAATTAGGATTTAGGACTCTTATAAAAATTTTAAACTAGTTGTTTTATAAATTTTTTGAATCTCGTGAAAATTTTAATTTTAAATCAGTAAAAAAAAGTAAATAACTGATTAAAATTTGTTTATAATTTTTAATATTTTCATTGTTTAATGTACAATTAAACATAAAACAACTCATAAAAGTTAGTGACTAATAATAACTATAACAAATTTTCCCTTATCTGTATTGAAATTAATAATCATTTGTATTCTTGCATATTTATACTAGTGCGCGGATAAAAACAGTGTAGTAACTTTAATTATAGTTAGTAATAAAAATTACTACATTTTATGAGACAGCTGGGACGTTTAAAAATTATAGAGTTTTATTATATCTTATTAGAAAAATTGCTATGTCACATAGTAAAAATTATACTATAATAAAATTTAATATGACAGAATAAAAATATTTGATATATTATGTTAGAATTAATGCCATAAAAATAATAAGTTTTATTAAGCATATAATAATTTTTATTTTTTCAAATAATAATGTCAAATCGATGATTGGTAAATTTAATTCCAACCTCAAAATTTTTTACCAAATTGAAAGTAGTTCTATAGCATATAAAGAAGATTCGAAATTTTATGTATAACATGTCATAATGGCCCAGGCGGTAACATTCACACTTTGCTTCCTCAAGGTACCGGGTTCAACTCTAATCCAGGTAAGATTTTTTTCGAAGACATTTTATTAAATTAGAATCAATTAAATAACAAATTTCGTGTTCAAGAAATAATAAATTAATAAAATTTTTTTCTACGTATCTATTCTCACAAATTTTACTATGTAACATAGTAATTTTTCTTATAACGCAGGAATGTCCCACTCTTCCTATACAATATTGTAATATTTATTACAAATCTATAATTATATTATGTTTATTATACCATTTCTCTCCGTCTCACCTTTCATTAAAAAAGTGAATCATTATTGAATTGAATGAATTTTTATCATGTTAAATAAAACTTTATTGTTGAAAATGAGAAAAAAATATTAATTATTACAAACAGTTGATAAAAGTTTAATTTATTAAAAGCTAAATAATTATTATTAAATTTAAAATTTCATAACTAAAGTCTCAAATCCTATAGTTATAAAGAATTATAAACAATTATGCAATTTTTATAAATTATATATTCTTTTTAATAATTATTTGCTCACTTTGATTTCTGCCTAGGATCAAAGAAATTTAATCTTAGAAGTTAAGAGTTGGATATTGTCAATATGCAAATAGTTATATCAACGAAGATAGACGCTTATAGAAGCGTACTTTAAATGGGCGGACAGGGGCTCAAAATCTAAAGCTTATGTCCTCCAGCCGCGTGGTGGCTCTACTAAAATTCCATGTATTTCTATATCTATATATACCGATGTTTTCATATATATAGATGTACACGTAATGTTAAAGTGCCCTCCAAAAGCTGGGCCCCCAAAGTTAACCCAGAAGTACGCTTCTATAAGCGTCTATCTTCGTTAGTTATATACAATCACGCATGCAAGTGTGTTATCAAAAGAATAAATTTGTATAAATTATTGTAAGAATTTATGGATATGTTGTTGGAAAGATATCAATGTATTATTAAAAATTTGATGCATAATTGGTATAAAATTTGAATATTTTCTTTCATGATATGAAAAAATCTGCTAATTACGAGGCAGCTGTATAGCTCCGTCCTTGTTTAATCTAAGCTTTCGTTTGCATTAATAAATTAAATATTTGTATACAAAAGTGAGACTTGAGCCCGATAGATTTAAGAATGAGGAAACGATTTTATTTTACGAAAAAATATTAAATTTTCATGAGTTTTTAAGTATAGTATGAAACGAAAAATGTTAAAGTTAAGTTCAGCTGTTTTTTTCCTTTCATACTACACTTGAAAACTAATAAAAATTTTGTATTTTTTTATAGAATTGAATCGTTTGCTCGTTTTTAAATCTGTAGGCCTCAACTCTTACTTTTGTGTAGAAATATTTAATTTATTTATTATATCAAAAGTTAAGATGACAAGAGATACAATGATAGATACAAGACTTACAATGACAGAACTATACATCCAACTCTTAAAAAAATTGTGTGCAGCGAAGCTTTTATACAAAAGCCTTGCACAAAAATCTTTATATATGTATAAAAAAGTTTTGGCAGAATTTTCATGATTCTGGTACTAATTTATTAGAATTCTTATAAATCGTGTATATGTATATCAAAAACTTAATATTTACACAATTTCCACTTATCACAAACATTCAATAATTAACACTTCGATAAATTTCACTTTAGATTGTACCGTTCAGTATTCCTGGTTCAAGTGACACACTCAAGAAGTTGATTGTTCAACAGACGGCGTAGAGTGGCGAGATTTAAGAAACTTAGGGTCCTCTTATCCATATCGGTCGGTTCCCAAAATAGAAATCGACGCCCCATACATGGGAATCTGTGTGATCAGAACGTACTTGTTCATCTTGCGAACTCCTTAGTTGCCCTAAGAAAAGCGAATAAACACAATAGTAGTTAAGCTACGCCCTCTCTATCCTAAAAAGGAATTGTCATAACTCACTCCTAAATGTATGAAAATGTGTTAAAAATTCCGAACTATTTAATTATAGAATAAAAATCACTTAATTGTCTATATACGTACTATTGTATTGGTATTTTCTTCAAATCTAATTTATGATATAATATAATATCAACTTCAATGCAAAAAGTGTAAAAATAAATTTAGATTGTAATATGATTTTAGTAATCAAATTTTTCAATTTTTATTGGCACTCCTATTGAAAGAAATCATGAATTTTTTATATGAATTTTCATATGAATTTCACTTATAAATTTTCCATATAATAATATGCACATGTGTTTCATTTTTATATATATAAAGAGATTCATATGACAAAATTCATATGAAAAATTCACAAATTCGTATGACCAATTCAAAAATTCTTGTGAAAAATTGATTATGGTGAATATGTCATTATTTCATATTTGTTTTATCTTAAAATAATGAAATGTTCACTATGATAAATTTTTTATATAAATTGCTTTCTCATAGAGAAAGCATTGTATCGATAAAAAAAATTATTTTTCTATTTTTTCACTTATTTGTGTATATTTGGACTCAGTGAGTCGAAAAAAGTGTTTCCCAGAAAATGTGTGTGTGTGTGTGTGTGTGTGTGTGTGTGTGTGTGTGTGTGTGTGTGTGCGCGTTTGTGTGTGTATGTGCGTGTGTTCAGTTACCCAATTATATCTCGAAAACTACTAGATGGGTTTGCTTCAAATTTTGCATGTAATTTATTTTTTTGTTTAACTTTGGAGGAGGGAGCTATTGAGAATTGTTTTCTTTAGCATAGTTTTAATTTCATAGTCATTTTAAAAAAAATTCCGACTTTTCATTTTTTTGGTATTTTACGTAAACTACTCGATGATTTTGCTTATATAGTCTAGGCGCCCAGAGGGTTTCGTATGAACTTAGAGGTCCCATCAAGCAAGTAGGTGATTTATATGTATTTTGAGCCGCTGAATCCGAATTCGCAACTTGCTTTTCGCGCAAGTGGTCAAGTAATTTGTTATAAACAAATTAATTGTTTGAATGGCTATAGTTTATGAACTACAATAGATACAGTAATTTTCTCTGCAAAAACTTATTCTTTAATAAAAAAACAAAAAAAAATCGTTTTTGTTGCATATCGATTCAATAATTAGAACTAGAGATATGGCAAATATATTGCAAAAAAACATAGAGACGTAGCGCAAGCGCGGAACACCCTGGTAAAAAACCTTATAACCAGACAACTAATTAATATTTTTTGAAGTTTAACATGTGTTTGAAAAATGTAAGAGTCTCAGCTTTGATGATAAATTGTCATATATTACTTTCAAATGTTGATAAATAAGCTAGAATGATTTGAAGCAGAAAAATTGAAAATTTATAAGTTAGCGAACAAAATATTTCTATATTTTTTATATAGAATGATAGGAAATTTCATCTAGTTTAAGAATCTGTCCGGTTTTTTAAATTTAAGTGAGTAGAACCTGAGATATCGCAAATTTAAGCTGTAGCGCCAACTCCTTGCAATACGACATATGTGTGCAATATGGCGATCGCTTTCCTTGTAAAAAATTCTTTTATTACAAGGTACTGACCTTAATTTTATTATACTTAATTTCATTCTTTTGTGATAAAATTAATTTTAACTCTGTATTAGGAAATTAAATAAAAATTTAATAAAAAAGGATTCAGCTAAAAATAGATGACTCTAATAAATCGGAAAGTTAAACAAATTTTTTGAATAAAATAGATTGTTTTTTTTGCAATTGCAAAAAAAAAAAATAAATGTAAAAATACTCCATAAGTTGAGTAAATTGTTTACTATTGTAGTAAAAAAATCAATGATTATTTAAAACCCTAAATCTACTTCATCTCCATGTATTATACATCATTAATATTATGACAAAGTATATAAAATAGAGTCAAAAGTAATTTTATTAGAAAAGAATAAGATTGCTTACCTTATAATAAAAGAATTTTTAATAAGGAAAGCGATCGCTATATTGCACTCAGATGCCGTATTGCAAGGAGTTGGCGCTACAGTTTAACCCTTTCAGTCACGAATTATTTTCGCAAAAGCACGTATTTTCTATCATACATTAATTTTTTAGATTTATTTACAATCATATATTCAAAATATATCATATGATACTTATAAAATGAGTACTCATTTATATGAAAATGTAAAAAGAATAAAGATTAAACTTAAAGTTCGAATTAAACAATAAAAAAAAGAAAATGAGAAAGGGTGCCACTATAGTAGCTCCTGTGACTGAAAGGGTTAAATTTGTGATATCTCAGGTTCTACTTACTTAAATTTAAAAAAACCGGACAGATTCTTAAACTAGATGAAATTTCCTATCATTCTATATAAAAAATATAGAAATATTTTGTTCGCTAACCTATATTATTTCGTTATAAACAAACGAAATTCTGAAAAATTGAAAATTTGTTCTGTTTCAAATCATTCTAGCTTATTTATCAATATTTAAAAGTAATATATAACAATTCATCATTAAAGCTGAGACTCTGACATTTTATAAACACATGTTGAACTTTAAAAAATATCAATTAGTAATCGAGTTATAAGGTTTTTACCAGGGCTTTCCGCGCTTGTGCAACGTCTCTATGTTTTTTTGCAATATATTTGCCATACCTCCCCTACTAAAAAATCTCAGGTGAGAAATCACCTGATTTCTCAGGTGATTAATCATGCCAAAATCTCATGTGACGATTTTTTTGGTTTTTACACGTTTCAAAGCATACTTAGTCAATTGCGAACTATTTTTGAAAATTTTTTAAAAATTTGGTCTTAGAAAAAATTTTTACTCATTTTACAAAAAATTTTCTAAGTTCAAATTTTTCAAAAATTTTCAAAAATAGTTCGCAATTGACTAAGTATGCTTTGAAACGTGTAAAAACCAAAAAAATCGTCACATGAGATTTTGGCATGATTAATCACCTGAGAAATCAGGTGATTTCTCACCTGAGATTTTTTAGTAGGGTAAGTCAGAAAATCCTTTTTTAAAATTTGTGAAAATTATAAATAAAAAAAATTTTTTTTGATTGTCTGGATTTTTTTTAAACTTTCATAAGTAATATGAAATTTTGATACACTGTGGGCACTATGGGTCCCAAAAGTCTTGTTCATATTGAAGGTAAGGAAAAATCATTAAAAACATCTTGCAATATTTTGAAATATCCTTTTTTATGATTCAATGATTTATTTACATATCTATCGCAAAAGAAATTTTTTATAACAATTTCTGATTCTAGAGATATTGGATTTGAAAATTAGGTGTGTGACCTGAAAGACTCATATTACATATATAGGCCAGTCAATATAAGGTTTTGTTCTGCCAAAATTAATAACTGGAAACGACCTATGCGATCATTTAAAAGATAGTCCGTAGATGTTTACTTATATGTTTTGGACTAGCAACTATGATTTATTAATTAAGTTATTAACAAATTAGTGCAAAAAACGCGTTTTTATTTTGTTTTTTGCTAATAAAACGAAAACTATTTGATGAATTATCATTGTGTTAATGGGAAAGTTGTAGGGAATTGAATTATCAACAAAACGAGAGATCAAACAATCTGATCGATTCATTAGAACCGAAGAAAATTCGGAAAAATCGGAAAATTTTTCATTTTTCAAAAAATTTATAACTCTGTTGTTTATTAATATTAAGAGCTGAAATTTGGCATAGAAGTAGATAATTATATTTGCTTTCAACATGTTAAATGCAGATACTATCGGATAATTAGTTTTTGTGCAATTAAAATTGCAATTTTTTTTTTTTCGGTATTCCTCCCTTCTTTATATTACCGATTGAGAACGTCGTATATACATTTTTAAAAGGGTTTTGAAAACTAGAAATAATATACTATTGAACGTATATTCTAAGTTTTCATTAAAATTGTGTAAAAAGGGTGAAATATGCACTCGAACATCGACGCAAACAGTCGAGCGCGCGGTACACAACAAAAAGTGGGGATGGAGGAGAAACTTTAAAATACCTTTAGATTTCATTATTCGTGAAATCTGAATAGGAAATCAGATTTGACGGTTAAAAATACCCTAATTAATAAATACAACACTTTAATATAAGTGCATTCCCATATGAAAATAATTTTTGTGAGAAATTGTGAATAACTGTTAATAACTATAATAAACTACCACAATTGAGACATTAATAATAATTAATAACAGTAAAAAACAGTTAATAACAATTAATAATAGTTAATAATAGTTATGAACGCTAAATAACAATTATTAACTGGAAGTCATGATTATTAATAATTATTTATAATTATTCACATTTATTCACATTTATACACATTTATACACATTTATTAACAGTTACTCGCATTTTCCAAAATTTTAGAATTGGTGAATAATTTATTATTATTTATACTTATTTATAATTATTTATATTTATTTGCAATTAGTTACAGTGAATTATAGTTATTAACACTTTTTTACAGATATTTATCAGTTATTAACAGTTTTTCACATTTACAAAATTTTTCGCCTATATATAAAAAAAAAGATTATACGTGTGAAAATTGTTGAAAGTGTGAAAAAGTGTTAATAACTGTTAATAAATGTGAATAAATGTGAAAAATTATAAATATTTGTAAATAACTATAAATAACAGTAAATTATTATTATTTACAGTTAATCATTATTATTATCTATTCGTAACAATTATTAACTGTTATCAATTGTTATTTACTGTTATTAAGAGCAGGCCGGATTCGCTGTCCTTGTTCTAATTGGCATTTTTGTTATTTACTCCAGTTTTAATCGGTGTATATTCAAATTAAAGGTCGAGCGCAATAGATATTATTATTATGAACCTCTATGCACAAGAAAAAAAATATCTACCGGTTTGTTTTTGAGAAAAGTAAGTAACGCCAAAGTAAAAGTTTATGTTTATAATATTTTCGCATTACTTACTTTTCTCAAAAACAAACCGGTAGATATTTTTTTTCTTGTGCATAGATATTCATAATAATAATATCTATTGCGCTCGACCTTTAACTTGAAGATACACCGATTAAAACTTGAGTAAATAATAAACAATTCAATTGTTACTCGGTCGGTATCAGGTTCTACTCCGGCCTACCGTTAATGTCTCAATTGCGGTAGTTTATTATAATTATTAACTGTTATTCACATTTTTTCACATTTTTACACAGTTATTAATAGTTATTCACAGAAATTATTTCCATATGGGTTAATCGCCAAAAACAAGCCAGTTAAAAAATTGAACGTTTCCCGCCGCACGCCGGTATACCCACACAGCATGAAAGATTACTGCAAGGTTGCTGCAAGGTTTCATGAAAGTTTCGAAACTTCGCAGCAACCTTTCATGAAAGATTGCAGCAACATTTATATGTCCGCGCTAGAACCCGGTTGAAATATTTCTAAAAACCTCGCAGCAATCTTTCAGAAAACCTCGCAGCAACCTTTCATGAAAACCTCACAGCAATATTTCAGGAAATGTAACAGAAACATTTCAAGAAACCTTGCAGCAATCTTTACGAACATCTCGCCGCAACCTTGCAGAAAACCTCGCTGCAATCTTTCAGGAAATGTAACAGAAACATTTCAAGAAACCTCACAGGAATCTTGCGGGAAAAATAGCAAAAACATTTCAAGCAACCACACAGCAATTTTTCAGAAAATCTCGCCGTAACCTTGCAGAAAACCTCGTAGCAACCTTTTATGAGGTATTGCAGCAACATTTATATGTCCGCGCTAGAACCCGGTTGAAATATTTCTAAAAACCTCGCAGCAATCTTTCATGAAAAGCTCGCAGCAACATTTCAAGAAACCTTGCAGCAATCTTTCATGAAAGGTTTCTCGTAATATTTCATGAAATTTTTCCCAAATTTTGCCGCGAACAACGCTCATACCTTTCCGTATGGTTTCCTGCAATATTTTGTAAAATATTTCTTAAATCTTGCCAAAAGCTTGCTGCAGTAATATTTAATAGTAGGCAGGATTTTCTATCCTTGTGTGATAAAGTTTTTCTTATTTGCTTAGGTATCAATCGTTGTATCTATAAATTACTAGTTGAGCGCAATAGTATTATTATCAATATTTGTGCACAAGAAGAAAAAATTCCTCAGCATCGTTTTTGAGAAAAGTAGAGAATATTGAAATAAAAGGTTTTGTTTCTAATATTTATGCTTTCTTTACTTTTTTCAATAAAAATTCGATGGATTTTTTTACCCTGCGTATAAATATTTATAATAATAGCATACTTATTGCGCTCAACTTCCCGTTTACAATACAACTACAGCAATAAATACTTGAGTAAATAACAGGAAACCAAATATAAGGCAAGAACAGCGAATCTGGACTGCTCTTAGAATCTTTTACAAAAACTTGCGGAATTATTGCTGAAACTGTTTATGAAAGGTTTGCTGCAATTTCATTTTGAAATTATTCATGAAACTTTGCTGATACTTTTTGTGAAACGCTTTTCTGGAATATTTTATAAAGATTGCCAAAAATATGGTAATAACCATTGGCGAAATGTAAATAGCAATATTTTTTGTGATATCTTAGAAATTTTGTCCAAAACCTTGCAGAAATCTTACTGCAACTTTTAAGAAAAGATACCTCGTAATATTTCATAAAATATTTATCAAATTTTGCTGGAAACCTCGTTGAAACCTTTCATAAAAGGTATCTTGCAATATTTCGTAAAATGTTTCTAAAATCTTGCAGGAACCTCGCTGCAATCTTTCATGAAAGGTTTTTTGCAATATTCCATGAAAAGTTCCCCAAATCTTGCAGAAACTTCGCTGCAACCTTTCGTGAAAGGTTTTTTGCAATATTTCAGGAAATATTTCTAAAATCTTACAGAAAACTTGCTGCAACCTTCCATGAAAGGTTCCTTGCAATATTCCATGAAAAGTTCCCCAAATCTTGCAGAAACTTCGCTGCAACCTTTCGTGAAAGGTTTCTTGCAATATTTCAGGAAATATTTCTAAAATCTTACAGAAAACTTGCTGCAACCTTCCATAAAAGGTTCCTTGCAATATTCCATGAAATGTTTTCTAAATTTTGCTGAAAACCTCGCTGAAACATATCGTGAAAGTTTCCGTCCAACATTTCATGAAATGTTTCTAAAATCGTGCAGAAACCTCGCTGCAATCTTTCGTGAAAGTTTTCTTGCAATATTTCATGAAATGTTTCTAAAATCTTACAGAAACCTCGCTGCAACCTTTCATGAAAGGTCCCTTGCAATATTCCATGAAATAATTTCTAAATCGTGCTCAAACCTCGCTGCAACCTTTCGTGAAAGTTTTCTTGCAATATTTCATGAAATAGTTCTAAAATCTTACAGAAACCTCGCTGCAATCTTTCATGAAACGTTTCTTGCGAAATTTCATGAAATATTTCTAAAATCTTGCAGAAACCTTGCTGTAACCTTTCATGAAAGGTTCCTTGCAATATTTTATAAAATGTTTTCTAAATTTTGCTGAAAACCTCTATGCAACCTTTCATAAAAGGTTTCTTGCAATATTTCATGAAATATTCCTAAAATCTTTCAGAAACCTCGCTGCAACCTTTCATGAAAGGGTTCTCGCAATATTCTATGAAATGATTTCTAAATCTTGCTGGAAACCTCGCTGAAACATGTCATGAAAGTTTCCTTGCAATATTTCATGAATTGTTTCTAAAATCTTGCAGAAACCTCGCTGCAACCTTTCATGAAAGGTTTCTTGCAATATTTCATGAAATGTTTTATAAAACTTTGCAGAAACCTCGCTGCAACCTTTCATGAAAGGTTCCTTGCAATATTTCATGAAATGTTTCTAAAATCTTACAGAAACCTCGCTGCAACCTTTCATGAAAGGTCCCTTGCAATATTCCATGAAATAATTTCTAAATCGTGCTAAAACCTCGCTGCAACCTTTCGTGAAAGTTTTCTTGCAATATTTCATGAAATAGTTCTTAAATCTTACAGAAACCTCGCTGCAATCTTTCATGAAACGTTTCTTGCGAAATTTCATGAAATATTTCTAAAATCTTGCAGAAACCTTGCTGTAACCTTTCATGAAAGGTTCCTTGCAATATTTTATAAAATGTTTTCTAAATTTTGCTGGAAACCTCTATGCAACCTTTCATAAAAGGTTTCGTGCAATATTTCATGAAATATTCCTAAAATCTTTCAGAAACCTCGCTGCAACCTTTCATGAAAGGGTTCTTGCAATATTCTATGAAACGATTTCTAAATTTTGCTGGAAACCTCGCTGAAACATGTCATGAAAGTTTCCTTGCAATATTTCATGAATTGTTTCTAAAATCTTGCAGAAACCTCGCTGCAACCTTTCATGAAAGGTTTCTTGCAATATTTCATGAAATGTTTTATAAAACCTTGCAGAAACCTCGCTGCAACCTTTCATGAAAGGTTCCTTGCAATATTGCTTGAAATATTTTCTGTAACCTTGTAGCAAGTTTGCAGCAATATCACACTGAAATGTTTCATGAAACCTCTTAGCAATGTTAAGACAAGATCGCTGCAATCTTGGGACAATATTTCAGCACAATATTTCAGTGAAAGTTTCACTGCAATATTTCATGCTGTGTGGGTATCTATATATATCGTTTCTCCTCCATCCCCACTTTTTGCTGTGTACCGCGCACCGCGACCGTTTACGTCGATGTTCAAGTGCATATTTCACCCTTTTTACACAATTTTAATGAAAACTTAGAATATACGTTTAATAGTATATTGTTTGTAGTTTTCAAAACTCTTTTAAAAATGTATGTACGACGTTCTAAATCGGCAATATAAAGAAGGGAGGAATACCGAAAAAAAATTGCAATTGCACAGAAACTAATTATCCGATAGTATCTGCCTTTGGTATGTTGAAAGTAGATATTAGGGGTGGGACTATCCGGATAAAAATCATTCGAATAATGAATTCTTTCATTCGAAAGGTATCCGTAATCCGGATAGTGACTATTCGAATTTTTTATTCGAATAATCAGATTTCGAATAATGACTATTCAAATAATAAATAATCAAGTCTAATTATTCGAACTTCAAAGAATTAATGGTACACATATCCACATATCTACACTGTCAACAATACATGCATGAAAATTCATGTAAAAGTGCTGGAAGCAAAATTTTATCGGAGCACATGAAATACAAATCACGTAAATACATAATTTTTTTACTGATCCTGCTCTAAATTTAATGCACGATTGCATAAAATTTCAAGCAATTTTTGTTGGGCGAATTCAATGCACTAGCTTGAATATTATTGTAAAATAAATAAAATTTCATGTAGATCTGAATGGAATTTTCAGCAACTTGCGCCCTTCAGTTTTTCATGTATACTGGACGGACACTGATTCGCGATTCACTGCATATTCAAAAGGCACGAACATGGGGACGCGAATCAGTGTCCGTCCAGTGTACTCACATGAAATTTTGTGCAATATGCTTAAATTTTTATGTAAAAATATATTAACTTTCAGGTGACTTTATCCAAGCTTAATTTTATGCACTTGCTTAAATATTCATGTAAAATGAATAAAATTTCGTGCAGAACTACATAGAATTTCTAGTGATTCGCATATTCACTTTTTAGTGTACCTACATGAAATTTAATGTTAAAGTGCTTTAAATTTAAAGTGAAAATGTATAAAATTCGGATGAGCTTTCCTAAACTTAAATTAATGTACAAGCTTGAATATTCATATAAAATTGCATAAAATTTCCAGCAATTCACACCCCCCATTTTTTAATGTATGTACTTAACATTTTGTGCAGTATGCCTAAAATTTTCTCAGAAAATATATTAAAGTTTTGTTAATTTGATAGTAATGGAATTAAGATAATTTCTTGTTTCATTATTTTTTCTTAAGTATTTGTTGTTTTGATCCTTTTTTGTAAATCAGATGATTTTTGTTACATTTTTTCTATAGTATATTTATACATTGTAACTATGGAACACTGAATAGATTTTTATTTACATGGTACTTGAATATATTAATTTATAACACATACTTATATCAATACATATATGCATACAATACATTCAAATTTACTTATAATGTCGCATTTATATAATAATAAGACAGCCACTGCGCATGTGTGCCCACACAAAACACCCGGCTTATATAGTAGGTCTCTTCCCACCGCTTAAAGACAAAACGCGCATCAACGCGCGTCCTCCTATCGGCATAATCAAGAAGCTCAAGCAATTTTTTGCAATCTAACTTTAAATTTCATGTATTTACATTAAAAAATTTCAATTAGCATTAAATTTACTAAAAATGAAACTGAATGAAATTTTTTACAAGTTAGTTTAAAATTTAATGCATTCTATATTAAAAATCTTTTTTGCTGAAAAAAAATTTGCTGAAAATTTCATAATTTGCTTAAATTTAATGTACTTCGCATTGAAATGTTGTGTTTGCATTTAATGTATTAAAAACGAAACTGTTGGAAATTTTTTGCAATTGAAATTAAAGTTTATTGCACTTTGTATAAAAATCTAGATCTGCATTAAATTTTGGATGATAAAAAAATTGCAAGAAATCTCTTGATTTTCTGCTTGAAATTTAATGTATTCCGTATTAAAAATGCCATATTCACAAAAAAATTGGAAATTAATTGCAATTGCGCCCGTATTATAATGTACATTATATTAAAAATCTGTATCTGCATTAAATTTTGAATGAAAACAAATTTGTTGAAAATTTTTTGAGATTCTATTTAAGGCATTCCACATTAAAAATGTCATATTCACATTAAATTTTCTAAAAACGAAACTGCTAGAAATTTTCTTTAATCGTGCCCGAAATATAATGCACATTGCATTTAAAATCTTAATCCACATTAAATTTTGAATAGAAACCAATTTGCTAAAAATTTTCTGATATTTTGTTTAAAATTTGACGTACTTTACATTGAAAAAGTTATATCTGCATTAAATTTACTGAAAATAAAACTACTGGAAATTTTCTGCAATCAAGCCCGAAATATAATGTACATCAATTTGCTGAAAATTTCCAGATGTTTTGCTTAAAATTTAACGTATTTCACATTGAAAATGTCATATTCACATTAAATTTACTAAAAACGAAACAACTGAAAATTTTTAGTAATAAACATGAAATTTAATGCAATTTGCATTAAAAAAATGTCCACCCGCATTAAATTTGTAAAAACGTATTTTACTGGAATTTTTTTCAATTGTGCTTGATTTTTCAAACAGTTTACATAAAAAGTAACATAAAAATTGAAGCATTTATAAATTATATTTCACGTACTGATACATTAGAAATTCAATATGTATACATTAATGCGATATTTATGTACGTCGTTGGAAATCCATGTTTATTATACAGCAAAATTTGTAGTAAATAACATGAATATTGATGCAAAAATATATAAAATGAGCTTTCATTTCCAAGTACATTAATATTCATGCATGAATGGTGCTGAAAAATACATTAAAATTCATGATTTTTTTAACAGTGTACTCATCCATACAACCAAACACTCACACAACCGCACACTGTGTGTGTGCGTGCGTGCAGGTGCGGATGCGGATGAGGGTGCGGATGCAGGTGGGGGTACGGGTGCAGATGCGGATGCGGATGCGGGTGCGGATACGGGTCCGGCTGCACCTGCATCTGCATCCGCACCCGCACCTGCACGCACGCACACACACAGGCATACACGTTCACGCACGCACTTGCACACACACAATTGAATTATTCGATTAAAATTATTATCCGAATATTTTTCGATTATCCGAATGCTTTTTGATTATTCGAATATTTTTTAACCATCCGGATTATTTCATCGCGGATAGTATTATCTATTTATTCGAATAATTCAAATAGTCAAAAAATCCGAAAATAATCCCATCACTAGTAGTTATAATTATCTACTTCTGTGCCAAATTTCAGCTCATAATATTCATAAACAACAAAGTTGTAAATTTTTTAAAAAATGAAAAATTTTCCGGTTTTTCCGAATTTTCTTCGGTTCTAATAAACCGATCGGATCGTTTGACCATTCGTTTTGTTGATAATTCAATTCTCTACAACTTTCCCATTGACACTATAATAATTCGTCAAATAGTTTTCGTTTTATTAGCAAAAAACAAAAAGAAACGTGTTTTTTGCACTAATTTGTTAATAACTTATAATTAATAAATCATAGTTGCTAGTCCAAAACATATAAGTAAACATCTACGGACTATTTTTTAAATGATTACATAGGTCGTTGCCAGTTACTAATTTTGGCAAAATAAGACTTTTTTTCGGTCTATTGACTGGCCTAATAGAGGGTTAATAATAATTATTGAAAAATTCAAACAGAAATTAAAAGAATTAAAAAAAAAAGAAATTTCTAAAATTCATAACTGATAATTTTTTTTTGTTTCGACTCTTTTTAATAAAGTTATAAAGATTTGAAACATCAACAATGGAAATTTAATTATCAAATATATTTAACATATTTTATAGCACTGCGTGAGCTAAACTCGCGTTTTCTACACCATTTAGCGGGAGCTAAATACAACTTTTTTGAACTGTGTAAAAAAGTACTACCGTCAGAAATTTTGCACTTTATTATACTGTTCAAAAAAGTAATATCGAAATCACGCATCACAATCACTCTTTGTATATATATTAATACGTAGAAATGTCTTTTCACACATGATAATACGTAGAAAATCAATCAAAAAATATAAATACTTTAATAAAGAATTGAAAACATCAAGAAAATCAAAACTATAGTTTATAAATTACTGTTGTGCCGTGAGTTGTCGAAACAAAACATCTGTGAGCGGCGCGCATGCGTGTACAGTGTGTACGGCCTAAGAATGAGAAAGAAAGAGATAGCTGTACGAACAATAAACTAGATGCTTTGCTTTGTCTGACCTGTGTATACATAAATCTAAATAATCGGCAAGTTCTCTTTTTATCATATTGTATTTAATTAATAAAATATCACTGACATCAATACTTATTTGATATAATTTCTCAATCTAAGAATATTTTTGATATCGTTTTTGCTTTTTTTTTGTTTGCGATGGGTCTATCATTGATAATAAATAGTTTTACTTTTTTTTGATTTATCATTCGTGGTGTGCATAGTTTTGCTGATATATAGAATTCGTTTTTATTTACGAATTATCATTCGTGGTGTGCATAGTTTTGCTGATATATAGAATTCGTTTTTATTTACGAATTATCATTCGTGGTGTGTATAGTTTTTGATAATATTGATTTTCTGGGGTATTAATTACGTGTGGCGAATTTATCTCACACGTGCTATAAAATAATATACGATACGTGTGCTCGAAGTGGTCCTCTTACACGACGTGCATAGCACCCTCGCTGCGCTCGGGCGCTAACTGCACGCCGTGTAAAAAAGGACCACTTAGAGCACGTGTATCGTAATGTACTATTTGTATATAGTTTTCAATATGAACGCATACGGAAAAAATTTCTGGAAATAATTGTAAATAAGTGTTAATAACTGTAAATAACTGTAAACAAGTGTTAAAAAATGTTGAAATTGAGACATAAATAACAGTTATTTACAGTTATTTACAATTTTTTACTGTTATTTACACTTATTTATAGTTATTTATATTTATTTACAGTTATTTACATTTATTTATCTTTTTTTTTTACAATTATTCACATTTATTTACGATTATTTATATTATTTAAAAGTTTTTTAACAGTTTTTTACAGTTAGTTACAGTTATTTATAATTGTTTACATTTTTGAAAATTTTCACAAACTTATCCAATTTTTTTATGAATATGCGAAAATTTTTAAAAATGTGAATAACTGTAAATAATTGTAAAAAACTATGAATAATTGTAAATAATTATAAATAACTGTAAATAACTGTAAAAAACTATAAATAATTGTAAATAACTATAAATAATTGTAAATAATTATTAATAACATTAAATTATTCACTAATTCAAAAAATTTTTGAAAATGTAAATAACTATGAATAATTATAAATAATTGTAAATAACTATAAAAAAAACTGTAAATAATTGTAAATATCTGTAAATAACTGTAAATAATTGTAAATAACTGTTAATAACTGTAAATAACTATTATTTATATCTCAATTCTGACATTTTTCAACAGTTATTTACAATTATTTACTATTATTTACAGTTATTCACAGAAATTATTTCCATACGGGAATAATATATTATATTATCATTTTCCTAGAAATAAATTTTTTTAAATAAACGATTTTTTAAAAAACAGAGCAAAAATATTTTAATTATTATTTGAACAATTTTGATTCGAATTTTATTGTTTATACGTTTAACAATACGATCTCTTGTAACTTTATTGAAAAGTCTAATAATAAAAAATCATCAGTGAAGAATATTCGATTTTTTAAAATTCTTTCGATTTTCGTTTGATTTTTTTTTCAAATCATGATTAAATAAAAAATAAAAAGTTAGTATTTTCTATCTAATTTAATTTGTTTTTGTAATTTTTTTCGCGATTATCAGAGATAATACTGTCAGAAAAAGCACTTTTGATAACAACTTTTTTCATAAATTTAGGTTCTGTAACTTATGTATATATATACCATACATAATACAAACATACAGGGAGTTTTTAATAATTAAATGTAGCCGTTGAAGATGTACGTTGCTTGAGTGCGCTTTGTACATGTCCGCCAGCGATGCCGAAAGTGGCAGAATCAGAAAGGAAAATTGCAAAATGTATAAAAAAAGTATTAAAAAAATAGATCATAAAATTTTATAACTAATAAATAATTTAAAAAAACAAAGTTACTATAACAAAACTTTTTTTTTCATTTTTTACATTTTTTTGAGTTTAAAAAATTTTTTCAAATTAAATAAAAATAATAATAAAAGAAAATTCATTGGGTCCTAGCATGAAAAATTATTTTTAAATCCATTATATCCGTCAGGTGGAACACAAAAAAATAAAGGACACGTATTTTTTCTTTTACCAAAAAAAATAAAAACTCAAATAGATAGAGGCAGTTAAAATTGTATGTGACGTCACATTATTATAATAATGTAACGTCATGTATCATGGTCCTATATCTATATATATCAAAATTGCATTAACTTACAACGGCTATAACTTTTTCAATTCATCATATTTAAAAAAACAAAAAAATACGAGTCTCTTATTTTTTCGTATTCTATCTGACGGATATAATACATTTTTTCATGTAAAGACCCAATTTTGTTATAGTAACTTTGTTTTTAGAATTATTTATTAATTATCAAATTTTAAAACTTTTATTATTTTTAATACTTTTTTTTATACATTTTTGAACTTTCCTCTCTGACTCTGACACTTTCAGCATCGCTGATGTCCGCTCATGTTGTAACCCAATATAAGGGTGCATGCTAATTTACCTTTTCAAAGCAAATGCAGACGACAATGCAGGTTAACATATAGTGTATATATCTATCGTACAGAAGGTACGCTTTAAAAAAAATTAAATTTTTATTAATTTTTGGCTTCTTTAAAAACCGTTAAGTTAATTAATATTTATTTGACTTAATAGATTAGTTAAATAAAAAGATGCAAATGGGTGCACCACCGGTCTCGCTGCGTGTATTCGCAGTAATACAAATTGTAAATACTTAAGAATTAGCAAGTTGCACTGAGTGTGAAGTTAAGGAGGTTCTTGCATGAAAATTCTGAGACTACACAATAAAATTTCTTATTATTTAAAATGTCCTGAATCCGATCGTATGCTTAATTTATGGGCTTGCCGTGCAAAATTTAATAAAATCAGAACTTAAAGTTTGAACTTTTTTGTACAGACTCTTATAGGACTGTGAATAAAATATATCAAAATTGAGTATTTGCAAAGCAGGGAGTGATTTTCTGAAAAACAGGCAGATGAACAAATGTCTAAAAAAAAGTTTCCTCTTTCAAATGATATCTAGTAAATTACTCATTGCCGTGGTAAATATTGAGATATTACACGTTAAAGTTAATAAACGTCTTTGTGACCGGATCAAAAGAAGCCATGTTTTTCGCATCACTCGACAGCGACAAAAAAAGTGCGCGAATTTCGAAAGTTTTAAATTCTTATAACAAAATAAAATTAATAATATTATATATAAATATATATTATTTTATCTGAAATTGTTTTATGATAAACTATTCTATTTCTGCTACTTTTACATTATTTCTTTAAATTTTATTATATTATTATCAAAATATTAAAATTAAAATAAGCAAACTTAACCTAAAAGCAGAAACCGGTTACAGACGCCATATTACATACATATATATATGTATACATTGTACTACGCGATCGAATTCATGACAATTTATTTACATTTTAAGTACGTAACGTGCAAAAAATGCAATGTTCATAGTAGATTTGAACGTAAAAAATAATTATTTAATTTTCAAAAATAAATATACATATAAATATCTACATTCACTTTTTTATCGATTTTGACCTTAGCTGTACTCGCAAGAACCTCCTTAAGTGTGACAAATTTTATCATGTTTGGTTAGTATAAGTCTTATTGCATCACTTGATATTACTAATGATTGTATTGAAGCAAGAAAAGAAATGCTACACAGTGATGCTAGTAGGTGAATTCGTTTGATTTTAAGAGCAGGTCGTATATCTCTGTCCTTTTCTAATCAAAGAATTAATTTTTTTGCAAAAACTAATAATTTTAGAAAAAAACAGTGATTTTTAAATTAACTTGATCATAATTTGGGCATGAAAATACCTATTAGACCAAATAATCTTATATGCGTGAAACAAATTTTCATGCAAGACATATTGACAGAACAAGTCGTTACTTCACATGCTGTTAAAGTACCTGTTACTGAAAATTTGAATGCCAAATTTTGAATGAAAATTTTAATGTTTCTTTAGAATTTTTAAAGTTTTTAAATACAAAATGAGAAAGTAACATTTTAGTATGAAAAAGACCTAAATTCTAGTAGAGTTAAATAAAACATCTCTTTGTTAAATAAATCATCTTAATAATTAATTTTTAAGATTACTTGAGGATTATACAAACAAAACACTTAAAAAACTTAAGATGTCTTTCGCTTGAAATCTATAAAGAAAACTCTCTAGTAAAATAAATAAAATTTTCATTAATTTCTAAACATACATAATTTAACCTTTGGAGGACGGGGAATTTGGAATTTTAAATTTCTCAGTATTTTCTATAAAAAACACATAATATGTGTCTCTAATACTGGGAAATACTCATATATAAAGTGTCTATCCATAGTCGAGCCACTATAGGGGCCTTTCCGTCCCCTAAAGGTTAATAATGCATTTATATAATTAAATGCAATATACTAAAATAAAGTTTATGTTTATAGATAAAGAAGTCCTACGAGAATAAACTTTGTTATCAAGAACTTCATCTATTTGGATTGTCTATATGTTACGTGTCCTGAATATTGCTGTATCATTCAATACTTACAAAGGTTCACACCATCTGCTTGATCATTGGTCACTGATTAATTTTAATCTTTTAGAATATTTTCTGAATAACATGATAATCTATTATTTCATAATTTTACTATATTATTTTTACATATAAAAGTTTAGTTGATTTTTAAAATATTTTCTTCTTTGATTTTAATGAACACATTATTTAAATCTTATAGATAGTCTGGAAAGTTACACTATTGAAGACAATATTGGTGTATTTATCAAGAATGTGAAGATTGAGAACGTTGAATAGAAAGGATATCAAGAGCATTTGGGTTTGCTCTGTTTTATTCTTTAAATTACCCTGGTAGAAAATTTCACTATTATTTGGTCATATTTTGACCAGTTTTAGAAAAAATGACCAAGAAATGACCAATATTAATCAGAAAATGACCAATTTATCCGCTTATTGACGACGGTTAATAGTCAAAAACTGTTATGAATATGATCAATCATTTTATTATATTATTATAATAGATAATACATTAATTTATTTTTATTATTAAATATTATACTAAACTATGAAACAATATTAATATTAAATAAAATTTGTAACCACAATATAACTTTTATCAATTATTTTTAATGAGAAACGAGTTTGATGAAAAAATTAAATTTATGTATCCCATTCACGATATTACATCAGTTAGTGTGGTTGACAAATTTTTTCTAAATCACAGTCTTGAGAACTATATTACAGCTTTCTTCAACAGTTAATTCATTCTCACTGCAACCATTGTTTACACTGTTTTTAATAACCTCAAATTTTACATTTTCCTACTCTTCTCCAATAGATTTGTTAAACTTATTGACTTGATGATACATTAGTCTATTTTCTTTCTTTTTTTTAAATTTTCTTTTCTTATTTGAAAACTCCGTACTTTTCAAAAAATGAACTAATTTATTAATTTGTGTCTGTTTTGCAGTTCTCTCAAGTTTTGGAAACTAACGCTTTTTCTCTCTTCCTCTCTCACTCTCTTTTAGCGTACTTGCAAGGTAAGGTTAAAACAGAGTCATGGCAGCCTGAGGACTAACCTTAAATCTCTAAAATATTTATTTAAAGTCTCTGTCATTTTTATTATGCTGTAACATAATTTTTAGGCTTTTTGTGATCCGTTTTAACTTTACCGTATTAGCAAGTTAATTTTTGTAAAGAAAATCTCTTCGTTGAAGAAAAGAAATATATCTATAAATTTATTTGCATAACGTATATATCTATATATATTAACAATTTCGCCATATTTTGGTCATTTTGTGATTAAAAAATTAGTCATAAAAAAATGACTAATAAATGACTAATGGCCATTTTTGAATGGTCTATTTTCTACCAGGGTAGATCTTCTAGAGTATTATGTGAAAAATTAGGCTTCCTAAGGTCTTGATTATTTGCTTTTACGTTTAATATCATATTATAGTTTTTAGTTAAAGTTCTGATTAACAAAAATATGTAATAAAAAAATGTATTATAAATTTTTTTTTATTATCAAGGTTTCCCTCCTGAAAATGATCAAGGAACTTATAATGCAATATTTTGCGTCACTTTTTACGTAACTTTTTATATCACTTTTCGTGTCGCTTTATCGAGCCAAAAGTGACGCAACTTTTTGCGCAACTTTTCCAAAAATGTAATATAAAATAAATTATAAATATTTTATTTTTAATTTTATTTTACATAATTTAAAAGATGTTAAAATACAGAATCAAAAATATTTAGAGCATGATTTCATTGCTTACGTTTAAAGAAATAATTTGGAAAAAATCTTTGAAATAAATTGAAAATTCTTCATCTAAATTATTAAAAGAGTGTTAATAAAATAAAAAAATTATTGAAAATCAAGAAGTTTAATTTTTTATGATAGGATGTGTGTGTAGGCGTGTATGTGTGTGTGTATTTGTATACATGTGCATGTATATATCGATGGTGGCTACGAAAACAATCACAGCTGTGTAATTCACTACAAAGAAAAACATATTTCCAAAAGTGTGACGAAAAAAAACACATCTTCAAAAGCGCGGCGAAAAAAAAACATCTTCAAAAGTGCATCGAGAAAAAACATTAAAGATGTGTTTTTTTGCCGCACATTTGGAGATGTGTTTTTTTTGGCTGCACTTTTGGAGATGTGCATATTTCGCCATACTTTTAAAGGTCTTTTTTTCGTAATCAATTACACAGCTGTGATTATTTTCGTAGCCACCGTCGATATATACATGCATATGTATAAAAATACACACACATACACGCCTAGACACATTCACATTCTATCATCAAAAATTAAACTTTTTAATTTTCAATAATGTTTTTATTTTATTATAATCCAATCAATAGAGACATTTTGAGGACATTAATTAGGGGCTTAATGAAACCTATCCCGTTTGGAAATAATAACAGGGCCCCGGCTTGGCCCTAACTAATTGCCAAGAAACCCTAACAGGGCCCTCTCTAGGCAAACTGTAGTGAATGATGGCACTGCGTCACGGGGCGCTAGCGAGGTCCTTGGAAGGCAATGTCTTCTCTGCAGTGAATCTATATTTATATATAGCATAAACTATAGAAAGTTAAATTTTGGTTAGGAAAAAAGCAATGTATAGTTTGTGTTGACGCATGCGCATATCAACATAAAAAGGCTGGGCCCTGCTTGCGTCGTGTGTTACCCCCGTGATAAAATTAGTAATGGCCACGCCGGGCTGCCTTTAAAGGGCTTTGTGTGCCATCGTGGCTAGCTACGATATCTTTCCGATCGGGATATAGAGTTGTTAAGGGCGATGAAAAAACATACTCTATATAAAATGCAACCAAAAAAAAAACGGTAGAAAATGCTCCAGGAGGTTGCAAAGTTGGCCAAAACAGCTTTTTTAATTCTCTGAAGCAACCTATGCATTTATGCAAAAAAAGTAATTGATAAAAGTATTAGAGAATAAAAAAACCTACAATTTGAATACTGCCGCGATTATTTTCGTCAGTTAGTTATTGCAAAAAAAGCCGGAAAACCATAAAAAATGACCGTTTCTTGGATATCAATTATTTATTGTAAAAATAATTTTTTAAATATTTTTAAACTTTCAAAAGAAAGCCTTCATAAATACGAACAGAAAGAGAGGTTGTAACAGCAAATTGGTTAATTTGTTCCTGAGATATTCCCTATTATTTATCCCAATACACATAATGTTTATTGATATAATTTTTTTTTGGCTGAACATATTGAGTTGCATAAGGACATAAACTCTTCATGGAGGTTCAAATTTTCATATTTCATTAAGAGTAAACGAGAAAATTGAATTGCAATATATTTTATAACGCTTTGAAAAAGAGGGTATTTTTTTATAAATAAATGAAGCTGGGGCTTTATTTATAACTTTTACGAATTTGCTATTTGAATATTCTTATAGCTTTGTTCGAAACAAAGATTTAAAAAAAAAAGAACTCTCTAAGGCCAATCCCACATAGCATGAAATATTTATGAAAGCTTTAAGAAATATTTGCAAGGAAAGAATGAAAGATTTCAAACATCTTCCGATGAAAGATTGTTGAAAGCCCGCTATGTCCGCCTGAGGGACTGCAAATAAATATTTCAATGAAAGTTTTTTGAAAGATTTCAACAAGATTTTCTAAAATATTTCAAATAAATATTTAAGAAATATTTATGCAATATTTCGAAGCAATATTTAAACAATCAAATAAATCTTTCATGAAAGATTTATGAAAGATTTCAGCAATATTTACGGTAACATTTCAAGAAAATATTTATGAACGATTTCTACAATCTTTCATTGCAAGATTATCACAATTTTAAAAATCTTTTATGAAAGATTTATGAAATATTTCAACAATATTTACGAAAATATTTCAAGGAAATTTTTCTGAAAGATTAATGCCATATTTCGTTGCAAGATTATCACCAGCATAGAAATCTTTCATAAAAGATTTATGAAATATTTCTTCTTTCTTTCAGAAATATATTTACTGTACATATCGATGAAATCTTTTATTAGCCTTTTGTGAAAAGTTTTAAACGGAAATGTTGTTGAAAGCCCGCTATGTCCACCTGAGAGACTGCAAACAAATATTTCAATGAAAGTTTTCTGAAAGATTTTAACAAGATTTTCTAAAATATTTCAAATAAATATTTAGGAAATATTTATGCAATATTTCGAAGCAATATTTAAACAATCAAATAAATCTTTCATGAAAGATTTATGAAAGATTTCAGCAATATTTAAAGTAATATTTCAAGGGAATCTTTTTAAAAGATTTCTACAATCTTTGATTGCAAGATTATTAACGTCATGGAAATCTTTCATTTTCACAATCTTTCGGTGATAACGATATAACATACACATACACACACACACACACACATACACATATATTCACTTATAGTTTTTATTTACATGATACTATATTATATTTTGATACATTATACTTCTACATGAAATACATATCCGCATACATAATTTTACATTCACTTATAAAGTCGCATTTATGTTGGATAAGATAAGCGCTGAGCACGTATGCACTAATCAGAGCTTTTGCCTTATATAGTAAGTCAGCTATCCTCTTACCACTTGGGGACAAAACGCACATTGAACGCGCGTCCTCCTATCGGCATGATTAGGAAACTCAATTGTTGCAGAAAAATAACTCCTAAAAATATTTCATTGAAAGATTTCTGAAATATTTTAACAATATTTCTAAATTATTTCGAATAAATATTTACACAATATATCATGGCCAGATTTAAGCAATCAAATAAATCTTTCATTGCAATATTGTAACTATCATAAAAATCTTTCATGAAAGATTTATGAAAGATTTCAGCCATATCAACAGTAATATTTTGGGAAAATATTTCTAAAATATTTCTACAATCTTTCGTTGCAAGATTATCAGAGTTACAAAAATCTTTCATGAAAGATTTATGAAAGATTTCAGAAATATTTACGGTAATATTTCAAGAAAATATTTATTAAAGATTTTCACAATCTTTCATTGCAAGATTATCACTGTTTTAAAAATCTTTTATGAAAGATTTATAAAGATTTCAGCATTATTTACGGTAATATTTCAAGAAAATATTTATTAGATTTTCACAATCTTTCATTGTAAGATTATCACAGTTTTAAAAATCTTTCATGAAAGATTTATGATAGATTTCAGCAATATTTACAGTAATATTTCAAGAAAATATTTATTAAATATTCCTACAATCTTTCATTGCAAGATAATCAGAGTTACAAAAATCTTTCATGAAAGATTTATGAAAGATTTAAGCAATATTTACGGTAATATTTCAAGGAAATCTTTCTAAAAGATTGATGCCATATTTCGTTGCAAGATTATCACAGTTTTAAAAATCTTTCATGGAAGATTTATGAAAGATTTCAGCAACATTTACAGTAATATTTCAAGAAAATATTTATGAAATATTTCTGCAATCTTTCATTGCAAGATTATCAGAGTTACAAAAATCTTTCATGAAATATTTATGAAAGATTTCAGCAATATTTACGGTAATATTTCAAGATAATATTTATTAGAGATTTCCACAATCTTTCATTGTAAGATTATCACAGTTTTAAAAATCTTTCATGAAAGATTTATGAAAGATTTCAGCAACATTTACAGTAATATTTCAAGAAAATATTTATGAAATATTTCTGCAATCTTTCATTGCAAGATTATCAGAGTTACAAAAATCTTTCATGAAAGATTTATGAAAGATTTTAGCAACATTGACGGTAATATTTCAAGAAAATATTTATAAAAGATTTCTACAATTTTTCATTGCAAAATTACCACAGTTTTAAAAATCTTTCATGTAAGATTTATGAAAGATAGTGTGAAGGTTTTTGGCTGAAGCATGGAGAACACTGGAGAGAAATCTTTTATAAATCTTTCAAACAGGTTTCCTTAAAAATTTCTATGAAATCTTCCAACAATCTTTCGTTGTAGTCTAAGTAAACAAAAAATCTCGCAGAGAAATAGTGTTGAAAGATTTTATAAAATATTCCATGAAGCTTTCTTTGAGAGATTTCTACTATATTTCCTTGCAATATTACATGAAATATTTATGAAATTTTGCATCAAGATTTTTGGGAACAGCATGGAGAACGCTCAGAAGCAATCTTTCATAAATCTTTCAATTATGTTTCCTTAAAGATTTCGATCAAAGCTTCCAACAATCTTTCATCGCAGTCTAAGTAAACCATAAATCTTGCAGAGAAATATTGTTGAAAGATTTCATGAAATATTCCGTCAAACCTTCTTTGTAAGATTGCTACTACGTTTCGTTGCAATATTATATCAAAGATTTGTAAAAGATTGCGTAAAGGTTTCGAGGTACAGTAAGGGAAACGTATGGGAGAAGTCTTGCAGTGAAATATTGTTGAAAGATTTATGAAATATTCCGTGACGCCTTCTCCGTAAGATCGCTAATATATTTCCTTGTAATGTTGCTTAAAAGATTTATGAAAGATTGCGTAAAGTTTTCGAGGTACAGCTAGAAGAACGCCTGTGAGAAATCTTTCATAAATGTTTCAATCATTTTTCGTGAAAACTTTCTTTAAAAGCTTTCAGCAATCTTTCATTGTAATATAAGTTAACCAATAATCTTGCAGAGACATATTGTTGAAAGATTTATGAAATATTGTTTGTAATATTTCATCGAGATTTCATGAAATATTTCAATATAATATTACTGTAATATTGCTGAAAGATTTCATTGTAAGATTTTTTATTCGTTCGTTAATTCTCGCTACGAAATATTTCAACAATATTTATAAAATATTTCTAAGAAATCTTTCACTGAAAGATTTTGAAATGTTTCACTGTTTTATTTCATGCTATGTGGGAAGAGACAAGTACTTTACACCCGCTTATTTTTAGAGAAATTAAATGTGGCGGGAGTAAAGAACTTTTCTTCTTTTGAATTTGCAAGAGAAAAGTACTTTTCTCCCGCTTATTTATAAAGAAATTAAATTTTGCGGAAATAAAGAACTTTTTGCCTTCTCATTTGCGAGAGAAAAATTCTTTTTTCTCGCTTAATTTAAGAAAAACTTATTTTGCGGAATAAAAGTACTTTACGCCCGCTTATTTTTAAAGAAAGTAAATTTGGCGGATATAAAGAACTTTTCACCCTCTGAAATCGCGGGAGAAAAGTACTTTTCTCCCGTCTAATTAGTAGGAGAAAAGTACTTCGCGCTAGCTTATTTTTAAAGAAATTAAATTTAGCGGGAGTATAGAATTTTTCGCCCTCTGAATTTGCGGGAGAAAAGTACACAGCTCCCCCTTAATTCAAGAGCAATTCGAGTAAAGTACTTTACGCCCGCTTATTTTTAAAGAAATTAAATTTGGTGGGAGTAAAGAACTTTTTGCCCTCTGAATTTGCGGGAGAAAAGTACACAGCTCCCCCTTCATTTAAGAGTTATTTGACTTGCGGGAGTAAAGTACTTTTTACCCTCTTATTTTTAGAGAAATTAAATTTGGCGAAAGTCAAGAACTTTTTGCCCTCTGAATTTACGAGAAAAAATACTTTTTTCTCGCTTAGTTTAAACAAAATTTAATTTGAGAAATAAAAGTACTTTCTAGCCCGCTTATTTTTAAAGAAATTAAATTTGGCGGGAGTAAAGAACTTTTCACCTTCTGAATTTGCGAATGAAAAATACTTTTCTCCCGTCTAACTAGTAGGAGAAAAGTTCTTCGTGCTCGCTTATTTTTAAAGAAATTAAATTTAGCGGGAGTAAAGAACTTTCCGCCCTCTGAATTTGCGGGAGAAAAGTACACAGCTCCCCCTTCATTTAAGAGTTATTTGACTTGCGGGAGTAAAGTACTTTTTACCCTCTTATTTTTAGAGAAATTAAATTTGGCGAAAGTCAAGAACTTTTCGCCTTCTGAATTTACGAGAAAAAATACTTTTTTCTTGCTTAGTTTAAACAAAATTTAATTTGAGAAATAAAAGTACTTTCTAGCCCGCTTATTTTTAAGAAATTAAATTTAGCGGGAGTAAAGAACTTTCCGCCCTCTGAATTTGCGGGAGAAAAGTACACAGCTCCCCCTTCATTTAAGAGTTATTTGACTTGCGGGAGTAAAGTACTTTTTACCCTCTTATTTTTAGAGAAATTAAATTTGGCGAAAGTCAAGAACTTTTTGCCCTCTGAATTTACGAGAAAAAATACTTTTTTCTCGCTTAGTTTAAACAAAATTTAATTTGAGAAATAAAAGTACTTTCTAGCCCGCTTATTTTTAAAGAAATTAAATTTGGCGGGAGTAAAGAACTTTTCACCTTCTGAATTTGCGAATGAAAAATACTTTTCTCCCGTCTAACTAGTAGGAGAAAAGTTCTTCGTGCTCGCTTATTTTTAAAGAAATTAAATTTAGCGGGAGTAAAGAACTTTCCGCCCTCTGAATTTGCGGGAGAAAAGTACACAGCTCCCCCTTCATTTAAGAGTTATTTGACTTGCGGGAGTAAAGTACTTTTTACCCTCTTATTTTTAGAGAAATTAAATTTGGCGAAAGTCAAGAACTTTTCGCCTTCTGAATTTACGAGAAAAAATACTTTTTTCTTGCTTAGTTTAAACAAAATTTAATTTGAGAAATAAAAGTACTTTCTAGCCCGCTTATTTTTAAGAAATTAAATTTAGCGGGAGTAAAGAACTTTCCGCCCTCTGAATTTGCGGGAGAAAAGTACACAGCTCCCCCTTCATTTAAGAGTTATTTGACTTGCGGGAGTAAAGTACTTTTTACCCTCTTATTTTTAGAGAAATTAAATTTGGCGAAAGTCAAGAACTTTTTGCCCTCTGAATTTACGAGAAAAAATACTTTTTTCTCGCTTAGTTTAAACAAAATTTAATTTGAGAAATAAAAGTACTTTCTAGCCCGCTTATTTTTAAAGAAATTAAATTTGGCGGGAGTAAAGAACTTTTCACCTTCTGAATTTGCGAATGAAAAATACTTTTCTCCCGTCTAATTAGTAGGAGAAAAGTTCTTCGTGCTCGCTTATTTTTAAAGAAATTAAATTTAGCGGGAGTAAAGAACTTTCCGCCCTCTGAATTTGCGGGAGAAAAGTACACAGCTCCCCCTTCATTTAAGAGTTATTTGACTTGCGGGAGTAAAGTACTTTTTACCCTCTTATTTTTAGAGAAATTAAATTTGGCGAAAGTCAAGAACTTTTCGCCCTCTGAATTTACGAGAAAAAATACTTTTTTCTCGCTTAGTTTAAACAAAATTTAATTTGAGAAATAAAAGTACTTTCTAGCCCGCTTATTTTTAAGAAATTAAATTTAGCGGGAGTAAAGCACTTTCCGCCCTCTGAATTTGCGGGAGAAAAGTACACAGCTCCCCCTTCATTTAAGAGTTATTTGACTTGCGGGAGTAAAGTACTTTTTACCCTCTTATTTTTAGAGAAATTAAATTTGGCGAAAGTCAAGAACTTTTCGCCCTCTGAATTTACGAGAAAAAATACTTTTTTCTCGCTTAGTTTAAACAAAATTTAATTTGAGAAATAAAAGTACTTTCTAGCCCGCTTATTTTTAAAGAAATTAAATTTGGCGGGAGTAAAGAACTTTTCACCTTCTGAATTTGCGAATGAAAAATACTTTTCTCCCGTCTAATTAGTAGGAGAAAAGTTCTTCGTGCTCGCTTATTTTTAAAGAAATTAAATTTAGCGGGAGTAAAGAACTTTCCGCCCTCTGAATTTGCGGGAGAAAAGTACACAGCTCCCCCTTCATTTAAGAGTTATTTGACTTGCGGGAGTAAAGTACTTTTTACCCTCTTATTTTTAGAGAAATTAAATTTGGCGAAAGTGAAGAACTTTTTGCTCTCTGAATTTGCAAGAGAAAAATACTTTGCTCTGGCTTAATTTAAGAGAAATGTCATTTGCAAGAGAAAAGTACTTTTTGCCCGCTTTTTTTTAGAGAAATTAAATGTGGTGGGAGTAAAGAACTTTTTGCCCTCTGAATTTGCGAGACAAAAGTAATTTTTTATAAATGACTACATGGTCATGATGACCACATAGTTAAACCACATGGTTTTACCACATGGGTAAATCATGTGGTAAAACCATGTGGTTTAACCATGTGGTAAAGCTATATGGTTTTTTTCAACAGGGTAAACAACTAAACATGAAAGATGTGGTAATTAAAATATTGTAAATGAAGTTTTTTTGATCAGCAAAAATTAATAAAGACCTAATTTCATACAGGGAAGTAATAATATCTTTTGAACAAATAAAGTGGCAAGATGTCATCGAAAACAAGGATGTGTCAATAATGGAAAAACAACGAAAAATTGTGAATGGATCAAGATGATAATGACGGTAGTAAATTCAATATTATAGATTCTAGATGGCTTTCCAAAGAGTAGAGAACTTGGTAAAAAAAGGTATAAAGCTTGATTAGTTATAAGAGGATTTAGAGATAAAGATAATTGTTACCTAAGAGAAACATATGCGTCTGTAACAAGACTTCCAGTAGTGAGAACATTATTAGTTGTGGCAAATAAATATAATTTAGACATTCATCAATCAGTATTCTTAAACGGAATCATAAATAAAGAAATCTACATAGGAATTCCAAATGTAGTACAAATAAGCAATGAAATAAAAAAATCTAAAGTATGCAAACTTAAAAAGGCATTCTACGGTCTGAAAATAAGTTCAAAGAAGTGGCATCAAAGTTTTTTTGAAGCAACTCTTAAAATAGGATTGATATCAGATGATCATTGTTATCATAATTATCCTTGTCTATTTATCTGGAGAAATGGAAAATATGGGTATATTATTACTTTGTGTAGATGACATCCTTTACACAGGAAGCGACCATAAGAAAATGAATGATATAAAATCCAAATTCAAAGAGAAATTTTCAATGAAAGATTTAGATAAACCCAAAGAATTTATAGGAATCAATATCATTCGGAAACGTGAGAGTACTTTGACAGAACTCAATCAACATAAATATATAGGCAAAATGCTAAAGAGATTTAAATTCGAAGAGATCCTCTTGCAACCACACAGGTTATGAACAGAGAGAGAAGAGACAGAGAGGATGAACATTCGGAAACTGAAACGATCGTTTTCACACCTTACAGAGAAGCTATTGGTTCATTGTTATACTTACCCATACAGCATGAAAGGACTTTGAAAGGATTCTGAAAGGATTCATAAAAGGACTACAATCTTTCAGAAATATTTCACTGAAAGGATTCTGAAATAATTCTATGTCCGAGGTATTATTCTTTTAAAAATAATACATAAAAATATTTCATAAAGAATTCACAAGTCATTTCAAAATCCTTTCAATGGAAGAATTCTGTAAGGATCCATGAATTCTTTTGGTAATAATTCAAAAACCTTTTCATACATCTTCCATTGAAAGGATTCTATAAGAATAATATGAAATATTTTTAAAATATTTCATTGTATTATTTCTAAAAGGAATATACCTCGGACATAGAATCATTACAGAATCCTTTCAATGAAAGAATTCTGTAAGGATCCATGAATTCTTTTGGTAATAATTCGTAAATCTTTTCATACATCTTCCATTGAAAGGATTCTGTAAGAATAATATGAAATATTTTAAAAATATTTCATTGTATTATTTCTAAAAGGAATATACCTCGGACATAGAATTATTACAGAATCCGTTCAATAAAAGAATTCTGTAAGGATCCATGAATTCTTTTGGTAATAATTCTTAAATCTTTTCATACATCTTTTATTGAAAGTATTCTGTAAGAATGATATAAAATATTTTAAAAATATTTCATTGTATTATTTCTGAAAGAAATATACCTCGGACATAGAATTATTACAGAATCCTTTCAATGAAAGAATTCTGTAAGGATCCATGAATTCTTTTAGTAATAATGCATTAATCTTTTCATCTATCTTTAGTTGAGAGACGTGTAAAGTTCTAGAAATTTTATTCTTTCCTGTATTATTTAAGAATCAATTTAGAATCAATACACACACACACACACACACACACACACACACACACACACACACACACACACATATATATATAACGGATATATGATGATATAATTATTCATAGGATTACGAATGGTTTTACAGCGGTTAAAATCGAAGTTATCATAACACAGACATCGCACGCATAACAATTTATAGTTTCCATTTAAGATTCTTATTTTCCTTATATATGAAACGGGAAGCACTCTTACCGCTTGCGAGAGTAAGAGATACCGCCATCAAGCGGATAAATTATAAACTAATCCCGAAAATATTTCTAAATGATTCTGTTATCTTTCACGTTTTCTTTCATAAAGTCCTTTCAAAATCCTTTCAGTAAGGATTCATGTAATAACTTTTGTTCTTATCATAAGTTATTTCATGAAATATTTCAAAAAGATTTCAAAATTATTTCATGTAAGATTTCTTGAGACTTTACCAAAATATTGCATGAATTATTTCATGAAAGCTTTTTGAATGAATCTTGAAATGATTCGGTGAAAGAATACCTTAGATCATTCCGAAAATCTTTCTAAATTATTTTCTGATTTTAATCGTTAGAAGATTTCTGAGTTCTTTCTTGTTTCCTTTCAAGAAGTCTTTTCAAAGTCCTTTCAGTAAGGATTTATTTAATAACTTTTATTCTCATCATAAGTTATTTCATGAAATATTTCAAAAAGATTTCAAAATTATTTCATGTAAGATTTCTTGAGACTTTACCAAAATATTGCATGAATTATTTCATGAAAGCTTTTTGAATGAATCTTGAAATGATTCGGTGAAAGAATACCTTAGATCATTCCGAAAATCTTTCTAAGTTATTTTCTAATTTTAATCGTTGGAAGATTTCTGAGTTCTTTCTTGTTTCCTTTCAAGAAGTTTCTTCAAAGTCCTTTCAGTAAGGATTTATGTAATAACTTTTATTCTCATCATAAGTTATTTCATGAAATATTTCAAAAAGATTTCAAAATTATTTCATGTATGATTTCTTGAAACTTTACCAAAATATTACATGAATTATTTCATAAAAGCTTTTTGAATGAATCTTGAAATGATTCGGTGAAAGAATACCTTAGATCATTCCGAAAATCTTTCTAAATTATTTTCTGATTTTAATCGTTGGAAGATTTCTGAGTTATTTCTTGTTTCCTTTCAAGAAGTTCTCTCAAAGTCCTTTCAGTAAGGATTCATGTAATAACTTTTATCGTCATGATAAGTTCTTTCATGAATTATTTCAAAAGGTTTTAAAATTATTTCATGTAAGATTACTTGAGATTTTACCAAAACCTTGCTTGGAATTATTTCATGAAAGCTTTTTGAATGAATCTTGAAATGATTCGGTGAAAGAATACCTTAGATCATTCCGAAAATCTTTCTAAATTATTTTCTGATTTTAATCGTTGGAAGATTTCTGAGTTCTTTCTTGTTTCCTTTCAAGAAGTTCTCTCAAAGTCCTTTCAGTAAGGATTCATGTAATAACTTTTATCGTCATGATAAGTTCTTTCATGAATTATTTCAAAAAGGTTTTAAAATTATTTCATGTAAGATTACTTGAGATTTTACCAAAACCTTGCTTGGAATTATTTCATGAAAGCTTTTTGAATGAATCTGGAAATGATTCGGTGAAAGAATACCTTAGATCATTCCGAAAATCTTTCTAAATTATTTTCTGATTTTAATCGTTGGAAGATTTCTGAGTTCTTTCTTGTTTCCTTTCAAGAAGTTCTCTCAAAGTCCTTTCAGTAAGGATTCATGTAATAACTTTTATCGTCATGATAAGTTCTTTCATGAATTATTTCAAAAGGTTTTAAAATTATTTCATGTAAGATTACTTGAAATATTACCAAAACCTTGCTTGGAATTATTACATAAAAGCTTTTTGTAAGTATATTGAAATGATTCGTTGAAAGAATACCTTAGATTATTTTGATAATCTTTCTAAATTATTTTATGACTGGAATCTTTGGAAAATTTCTGAGTTATTTCTTGTTTCTTTTCAAGGAGTTCTCTCAAAGTCCTTTCAGTAAGGATTTATGTAATAACTTTTATTCTCATCATAAGTTATTTCATGAAATATTTCAAAAAGGTTTTAAAATTATTTCATGTATGATTTCTTGAGACTTTACCAAAATATTACATGAATTATTTCATAAAAGCTTTTTGAATGAATCTTGAAATGATTCGGTGAAAGAATACCTTAGATCATTCCGAAAATCTTTCTAAATTATTTTCTGATTTTAATCGTTGGAAGATTTCTGAGTTCTTTCTTGTTTCCTTTCAAGAAGTTCTCTCAAAGTCCTTTCAGTAAGGATTCATGTAATAACTTTTATCGTCATGATAAGTTCTTTCATGAATTATTTCAAAAAGGTTTTAAAATTATTTCATGTAAGATTACTTGAAATATTACTAAAACCTTGCTTGGAATTATTACATAAAAACTTTTTGTAAGTATCTTGAAATGATTCGTTGAAAGAATATCTTAGATTATTTCGAAAATCTTTCTAAGTTATTTTCTGATTTTAATCGTTGGAAGATTTCTGAGTTCTTTCTTGTTTCCTTTCAAGAAGTTCTCTCAAAGTCCTTTCAGTAAGGATTCATGTAATAACTTTTATCGTCATGATAAGTTCTTTCATGAATTATTTCAAAAAGGTTTTAAAATTATTTCATGTAAGATTACTTGAAATATTACCAAAACCTTGCTTGGAATTATTACATAAAAGCTTTTTGTAAGTATCTTGAAATGATTCGTTGAAAGAATACCTTAGATTATTTCAAAAATCTTTCTAAATTATTTCATGACTACAATCTTTGGAAGATTTCTGAGTTATTTCTTGTTTCCTTTCAAGAAGTCATTTCAAAGTCCTTTTAGAAAGGATTCGTGTAATATTTCATATTTTAACTTTCATTTCCTTCTTGGTATTATTTTTGTAAAGACTTTGTAATCTTTCTGTGTATTATTTCATAAATTCTTTTCAAAAGAATATGGTTATCTTTTTAAGTCCTTTTTAAATTTTTTCAACGTATTATTACTTGTAATATTTCATGAAATTATTTCGAAATTCTTTCATGCTGTGTGGGTTAGCTGTTGCAACACGACCTAATATTTCTCATGTAACAAATCTACTAAGCATACATCAATTAGACCCTACTATGAATGAATGGAAAATAATGGAAAGAGTTTTCAGATATTTGACGAGTACAAAACCATTAAGTCTTTGGTATCATGCAAATGGAAATGATTTACAAGCATTTGCTGATGCAAGTTTTGCCAATCGTAAGAATTCTTTAACTACATGTGGATATATTATTCAGTTATTTGGTGACGCAATCAATTGACGTACGCACAAGCAAACTTATGTGGCTCTATCTACTTGTTAAGTTGAGTCTGTAGCTATGAGTAAAACTTGTCAAAAACTAACTGCATTAAACAAATCAATAACTATGTAACGGCTCATATCAATTTTGAATAGAATTATTGAATTCGATATAAATATTTTATAAATAATTTGTAATTATTCATAAGAGAATGATTTTCTGTAATAATAAATTTAAATTACATTAAAAGTATAAGTAGGACTTAATAGTTACCTACTGAAGCCGATAAGATAACTCAAAATGTATATATATATAAATATAGTAAAATTAATATAGAAATAGAATGTTCTATTTCTTTTAATGAAAAAGTATTATTATCAATATTCGATTGTTAATAATAAAATATATAAGATGTAATTTTTTAAAATATTATGAAACATTCTATTTCCTAAAATATAATTCTTTAGTGAGAAATAGAACTTCATAGAAGGTTTAGGAAATAATATAAAAGAGCGTGAATCCAAGCAAGCTCTCTCATTCTCTTTTAGATGTTCGACCATGTAACATCTAAGATGGATTCTCTATTCATTCGATCTTAGACTGTCAGAAGCATAAGACCTTAACACTCTGTATGAAAAATGTATCATGTGACTTTTAAATATTTATAAAATAGATTTCTTCAATTAAGGGGACTAGGTACTATTAAAACTTGAAAAATTTGAATATGAATAATTAAAAATTTATTGCTTTTATTCAAAAGGAAAAAATTTTTTGAAAAAATACTTATGTTTCAGAAGATTTTTCATTTCTGAAACTTTTATCTATCTTTTATCTAAAAATTCAACTGATGGTCTCTGTTCACATTCTGGCACTAAAAACAGATTGGTCGCAAGGTTTTTTCATGAGTTTTCATCGGATTTTTATGAAATTTGGTGGAGATCTTTAAAATTATATTAGAATCCATATAAGCATAGCAAATTATAAATATATATATGCTAATTTGTTTATTAACTTCTTATTTATAGAAATAAATAAACAAATTTTCAAAAAATACATTTTTAAAACGGTTTTGAAAACTAGAAACAATGTACTATTAAACGTATATTCTAAGTTTTCATTAAAATTGTGTAAAAAGGGTGAAATATGCACTCGAACATCGACGTAAACGGTCGAGCGCGTGGTACACAGCAAAAAGTGGGGATAGAGGAGAAAGGATATATACACTGAGAGAAAATTCATGCTAATAGAGCATGCGAACTGCCATCTATGCGAGCATATAAAACATTGATACAAATATGACAGGCCGTGAGAAGCTCTATTAGTATTAGATTACCTTATACTAAAAAAGATGGTATGGAGAGTAACTAAAGCATGAACGGCATTCACTGATGACTCGCGTGGTATACTTCGATGACTCCCCACTCTCATATCCTTTGTTTGCTTGAGTCGCCTCCTCTTTTGGGTGGCGACGCGAGCAAACACGGCTGGTCTATACCCAAAATTATGTTGCAAATTTCTTTAACGTATTTTCGTAGCGTGAATCTTTTATTTCTTTTCTTTTCTTTTTTTATGAAGGGAGATACGTTATAAATATAACCTGTTAAACTTTTTAACTTTAAATAATTAATTTTTAACTTAAAATTTAATTATTTTAAACCGCTAGGGGCAGATGAGCATGTACGATTTTACGCCATAGATATTTCGGAGTAGCGTTGGTCTAGTGCGTAACGTTCACGCTTTTCCTTTTGAGTACGCGAGTTCAACTCTCGGCTAGGGTCACTTTTTTTTTAATTTTTTTTTTATTGTTTCAATATTTTTTATTCCTTCTTATATTTATTTTTTTTAGATTTTGTATTTTTTTAATAATTTTAAAATTTAATTTTTCACAAGTACGCTTGTTTTTTTCAATGAAAATTTTTAAAATAAATTATTCTTTATAGGTAGTAATTACAAATATTGATAAATAAATAATAGTGATGTTTATTTTATAATAGTGATGTTTATTTTATAATAGTATAGTTTAATTTATTTATAATTTAGTTTATAAAATTTACAATAAATTACAATAAATAAATAAAACTTAGTTATTATTATTTATGTTATAATATATATTGTATATTGAAATATGTTTATAAAGACAAAATTGAACTATAGTATTGTAAATATCACTATTATTTATTTATTAATATTTTAAATTATTTTCTATATGAAATAATTTATTTAAAAATATTAATAAAAAAACGAGCATATTTTAAGTAACTTGTGAAAAATAGATTTTAAAATTAATAAAAAATAGAAAATAAAAAAAAGCAATAAAAACTATTGAAATAATAAAAAAAATTAAAAAAAAGACCCTAGCCGAGAGTTGAACTCGCGTACTCAAAAGGAAAAGCACGAACGTTACGCACTAGACCAACGTTACTTCGAAATATCTCTGGCGTAAAATCGTACATGCTCATCTGCCTCTAGCGGTTTAAAATAATTAAATTTTAAGTTAAAAATTAATTATTTAAAGTTAAAAAGTTTAACAGGTTATATTTATTAACGTATCTCCCTTCATAAAAAAAGAAAAGAAAAGAAATAAAAGATTCACGCTACGAAAATACGTTAACGAAATTTGCAACATGATTTTGGATATAGACCAGCCGTGTTTGCTCGCGTCGCCACCCAAAAGAGGAGGCGACTTGAGCAATAGAAGAATGCCATAGTTAGCAGTAAAGAAAGAATAGTGGACAAGCCACGTTGACTTCCTTCACGTCCCATGAGAGGATACAGCGCTAGCTATCGAAGGATATTAGAGTGGGAAGCTACTAAAGCATGTAAACAAACAGTTTTTGGATAGCACAAACCTCGTAAGAGTAGATGGCGCTGTTATTAAAGCATAGGATATTACTTACTAACTTTGGATACTAGACTACATGCTCTATTGGCATGAATTTTCTCTCAGTGTATATATAACTCCGAAATCTGAAAATACCTCGGTAAAAAATACCCTAATTAAAAAAAAAACACTTTAATATAAGTGCATTAATCGCCAAGAACAAGCCAGTTAAAAGCTGGTATATCTATATATATCCTTTCTCCTCCATCTCCACTTTTTGCTGTGTACCGCGCGCTCGACCGTTTTTACACAATTTTAATGAAAACTTAGAATATACGTTTAATAGTATATTGTTTCTAGTTTTCAAAACCGTTTTAAAAATGTATGTACGACGTTCTCAATCGGTAATATAAAGAAGGGGAGAATACCGAAAAAAAAAAAATTGCAATTGCGCAGAAACTAATTATTCGATAGTACCTGCCTTTGGCGCGTTAAAAGTAGATATAATTATCTACTACTGTGCCAAATTTCAGCTCTTAATATTCATAAACAGAGTTATGAATTTTTTTTAAAAAATGAAAAATTTTCCGGTTTTTCCAAATTTTCTTCTGTTCTAATAAACCGATCGGGTCCTTTGACCTCTCGTTTTGTTGATAATTTAATTCTCTACAACTTTCCCACTGACATCATACTGATTCGTCAAATAGTTTTCGTTTTATTAGCAAAAAACAAAAAAAAACGCGTTTTTTTCACTAATTTGTTAATAACTAATTAATAAATCATAGTTGCTAGTCCAAAGCATATAAGTAAACACCTACGGACTATCTTTTAAATGATCGCATAGGTCGTTGCTGGTCACTAATTTTGGCAGAACAATACTCTATTTTGACTGGCCTATAGATAAAAGTTTCAGAAATAAAAAGTCTTCTGAAACATAAGTATTTTTTCAAAAAATTTATTCCTTTTGGATAAAAGTAATAAATTTTGAATTATTCATATTTGAATTTTTCAGGTTTCAATAGTACCTGGTCCCCTTAATTAATAAAAGATCAAAGATTTTAATTTAAATGAGACTATGATTCAAATTATTTAGAAAAGTATAAATCATCTCATTTCATACATTATTTTTCATAGAACAAATAAAGAAATTAATTATCGCACATTGAAGAGTATTGCACTTATATATGTCGTCGATAATAATTTCTTTAATCATATTGCATTAAATAAAAGTGTTATTTCTCGCACATCTGAAAGTATTGCACTCAAGGATGTCGTCGATTTAAACACTTTTCTCCATATCTTATACAATAAAAAAGTTCATTATCGCACTTTTTAGAGTATTGCACTCAACAGAGTCGTCGATAATAACTTTTAACACATTACCTCCACCCGTAAAGAAAATTATAAACTATCGCATCTTCAAGAGTATTGCACTGGAGGAGATCGTCGATAATGATAATTTTCTTTTATACTATTGCTGTATGCGCCTTGTTTATGCATGTAATATAGTATATTACGCACCAAGGGAGGGAAGGGGGACATTCTAACCCGCGCGTATGTTATCGCCCGAGCCGAAGGCGAGGGCGATAAACGCGCGGGTTAAGATGTCCCCCTTCACTCCCGTGGCGCGTATACAATTTTTTACCATAGCCAAGCCGAAAGTTGTCAACTAAAATTACGTATAACGTAAACGTTATGCTATATTGTTCTACTAGATACACTACACGATATCACACTACACGGTAACACTCGTAATGATAGTTCATTAATAAAAAAAAAATTTATTATTTAATCTGATAGAGTTATTCTTCGATACACTCTGTTTCAATGCACACATTTTTCATCACATACATTTTTAACTAAATAATAATATAATACAATGTATACATATACATTATAATGTATACATTTTGTTGTTTTTGTTTCAAATTTAAGAGATTTTGAAAAAGAAACAGAAAAAGATTTTGATATCTGCCTTTGTTTTGTTCTTACTATGATTTTTGATGAAGAGCAAAAAGACTAGGTATATTAGACATTATATGGGGAAAAGAAAGAGACAGAGAGATATAACGTATGCTATACTCTGTCGTTAGCGCCTGCGCAAAACGTTCTTTTTGCTTCCTGCCCCGGCAAGAATGTGAGACTATCGGTTGAAGTAGTGGGGATGAAAGTAGAAACTTTCGGGTTGGATATGGTAAAAAATTAATTTAATGAAGTAAATTTAAATTCGGTGATTAAAATATTACCTAGAGTCCGTGGATAAAGTCAAGCCCGCTTCAACCATAATGCTAGATAAATCTTTACATCCTATGAAATTATGGTGTGATAATAAAGGCAGTAGGTGCAAGTGCAAAGATAACTGGTTGAAATAAACTTCTAAACATGACGGAAGTAGGAGAGCATTATGTAAAAGAATGTGTTAAAAAAGATTTAGTCAAGGTATGCTGGATTCTCCCAAAAGAACAAATGGCTGATATTTTTATTAAGCCCTTCAGTGTACATAAGAATTTATCTAATAAAATTCTAAACAGAATTAAAAATGTATGAAAAGCGTTTGACTTGATTACAATAACTAAAGATGTGTAAAGAGTAATTGACTTGTAAAGATTAGTTTACAACGATTAAAGATACGTAAAGAGTGGTTGATTTGATCACAAATAAAGACGTGTGAAGAGTGATTGTAAAGATTGGTTTACAACGATTAAAGATGTGTAAAGAGTGATTTAATTTATTTATTTGTTTCATAGAATAAAAACAAGTAAAGATTGAAGACGTGGATTAAGATTCAAGAAAAATAAACAATACAGCTAAAAAAAATCAAATAAACAAATAAAGTTCCTTATAGCCTTGTTTTGAAATTAAAATTAAAAATAAAATTTTGTTATTTAAATGTCAACAGTATTTAATAGTAATTTTATATTGCATATAAATTACTTAAGTTAGAATATAAGTGCGCCCATGCATCTATGAACTGTATGTATATGTATATATATATAATATATAGCATCTTGGTTTTCCTTCCTCTCCTTGTCTCCAAACTTGACCATAGTTGCCCTTTCGTCTTAGCAGCTTTCCCTTTTCCTAAAGAGTGTTAACGATTGTTCTCATTAATAAAGAGTGTTCATATGATTTTATATACATTAAAGAGTGTTACAATTCTAATCTTGTTGTTATATTTTATTAAACCATATCGCCAACATTTTTAAATTAATTTTATTAAAGATTTCTAAGGAAGGCCCATTAATACCTCTCTGATGAGTCCATATTGATAGATCAGGACAAAATATTTTTAAAATAATGACAAATAAAATTATAATATATTAAAATATAAATAAAAAATATTAAACAGAATAATGAAGGCCTTACATCCAAAAAGTGAAGCTTTTTGCATACCTTGCATCGCACAAGACATTACCGAAATGAAACTTTGAAATACCCAAGCAGCGAGCAACACTGGCTTGAAGCGCCAGTTTATAGATTAAATTTATTTATTATATTATTAAATATAGGTATTAAAAATTACGGGTTTTGATTTTTATTGTAACTATAATTAAAAATTATATTCCCTGGTAGAAATTTTATCTAGGCGCCCTTATAAGCTCTCTAGGCCTTTATAGTAAAACTTGATTATTCTGGATAAGAAATACTAGATGGATATAGACTAAGATAACCCTTGAATATGCGCGCTACCAACTTACAAAGTATGCAGCATGTGACGAAGTAAAGCCAAACCTAACCTAATAATGTTCTTTTATTGCACCTTTTCTTCAAATATCGTGTGCAAAAACATGGATGAATAAAAATTTTAAACTTTATCAACTGAACAACGGAAAGTACACCCACCGTTAATGGATTCTTTCCGAATGTTTTGAAATCCTGAACTTTCATTGGACAATTCCGTTGTTTCCTTTGTTTCTATTGGAACATTTTGAAAAATTCGGAAAGAATCAATTAACGTTGGGTGTACAACAAAACTATCACTAGAAAGTTATATTGAAAGTAAAAGTGCTAGTATCACGCATAAGCTGGGATTTATAGTCGTATCTCTATCTCTATCTCTTTTTGTTATCATGCGAGAGACAAAGACAGAATATTTACATACACACGACTATACATTTCAGCATAGTATACATTCGTGCAGGTGACGCCATGAAATACAATGACGAACTAAAGCGTCTATATGAAATTATGTTGCACCTAACCCTTAATATACGTTAACGCCTCGATAGAACTGTACAGTTCTATAAGGGAAAACTATACGGGCATCTAGAAGGGAAAGGCGTTACATGCCAGTACAGATCTGTCTAGTTTATCTGTACAGATCTGTCTAGAACTTGATTATTCTAGCTAAAACTGTCTACACGGAGCGAACGAATCGGGAATACTTCCTTGCGCCCTCTACTGCTACACATCCGTACGCACGTTTTTGGAAATAGGCCTTGCGTACAAGCAACGATTCCATAAGGCATCGGGAAAAAGTCCGAACGCTCTATAAGCGTTCGGACTTTTTCCCGATGGGTTATGGAATCGTTGCTTATACACAAGGTCTATTTCCAAAAACATGTGTACGGAACTATTGCAGTAGAGGGCGCAAGGAAGTATTCCCGATTTGTTCGCTCCGTGTAGAAGCCCGGACTAATTTCTACCAGGGTTATAATTATTAATATGTATTTATCAAATAATAAAAATAATTATAATTAAAATAGTAACTCTATATTTGAATTTTAAACATGTTCGAAAAAAAATATATTATAGCTCATTATTTATTTACTTTAATAATTAACAAATAGAAAGATAAAAGAAATGATGAATGCCGTAAAAAATTTATACAATTATTTAAAAAAAAAACCACTGTCGCTTTTTGTCAAGTTGGTAGAAATAATAGCCTTATTTGGTTTCTCCCAAATACTTAATATTTAAATATTTAATTATTATTGCAATTATAATTATTTTTCTTATTAAATATTAAAACAATTACTGTAATAAGTTTTTAAAATATTTCCTTATATTTCTAATCTTAATTTTATGTTTATTAAAAAAAATGAGAAAAATTTTAGCAAAAAATTTCTTATTTAATCTAATAATAAAATTTTGAAAAAAAATTTGATTATGTTAACAAGAACTTTATTTAATGTATGAAATCGCTTAGGTGATAATAAAATATTTAGTTACAACAAGATATATGGTGAAATGAATAAATTAAAATTTTTTTTAATGGGATTGATGAAATACTTTATATTGATGACAAAATATTAAATTTATCAAAGTGAAGATTTTAATCTTAAATAGTCTCCTCAAAATAAGTCAAATAGGTTAAGAGTTGGAAATTATATAAAATATCTCGATTTTATCTGTGCTCGTCTAAGCGATTTCATAGATTTAGTAAGGCTTTTGTTAATTTAATTAAATTTATTTCACAATTTAATTATCAGATTAGAAACATTTCTCTAAAATTTTTCTTATTATTTTAAATGAACATAAAACTAAGATTAAAAATATAAGGAAATATTTGAAAATTTTTCTTTTAAAGATTAGAGAATTGTAACTGATTAATTACTTCTAGAGAAATAAAAAATTTTAATTTTGTAAATAAATCTTTCTTATACTTGTAGAACAATATAGAAAATGATTCATTGCAAAGTAGATTTGGTTAATTAGGTAATAAATAACAATATATATATTACGTACGTGTAAATCACATGCATGGCAAGAAGTATTATAGTTTATTTTATAAAAATATAACATTTGAAACATAATACCTCATTCAAATGATCAGTTTTTCTATTTTTAAGGAAAGTATCACATTTGTTTTTTAATTTTTCACTAAACATTCTTGAGTTGATCATAAATAATTAAAAAACGAAATTAAAAGTATTTAATATAAATCCCTTCGTGCGAGACCAAATAATATATAAAGATCTAATGACGAGACTCTTGCACGTCTACGTAGTAGTCTTTCCGAACGCGTCGAGTACGAAATAAATAGAAAACCATTCATGGGACAGAATGTGTCCGGTGAGCGAGACTAAGTCAGTTTATCGTGGGATGAGACTGGAGCGGGATATACGCTTGTTAATACACAGTCCTTTGCATGAGCCGGAATAGGTTCTATGACTGGCGGGGGTATTAATGTACACTTGGAGGATAGGATATTTTTCCGAATGTGTACCTCAAATGTCAGCGCTGCATATTTTACCACAGACGTAAGAGAACTTCGAATCATGCATTGAGTTTCGCATCACGATTATTCTGTTTTTTTCATATAGGTTATTCATGCGAAATTCAAATGACAACTAAAATTTTATTACAAAGATAATTTAAATTAACAATATTAGATTCTATGTAATTATTGAGCTGAGAAATAAAAATTTTATTTCATAAAATCATAATTCAGATCATGAAAAAAGAAAGTAATATTGTTTGTTTACTACAATTATGTCATTAAGTAATAAGTAACGATGATGCGACATTTGTTTCATAATTTAGAATTGTCTTACGTCTGTGGTAAAATATGCGATGTTGCCATTTAAGGTTAACATTCGGAAAAATATCCTTTCCGCAAAGTGTACACCGTATGAGAATTACACACGACACAAGTGAGTTTACTTGAGTCCTCTATTTTATCATTGTCAAGACAGACGATATGTAGAACTTATTTCGGCTGTATATTATACAATTTCCATACTAAAAGTCGATAGACTTTATACTAATATTGGTTGGGACTGTGCTAGACCAATATTTTTTCCGTATACGCGTGTAGTATGAAAATGATTAAAAAATTGTTTTCATGTTATAGTCGTATTAATGATTTTCATACTTTAGGTAAGTAAACAAATGACTTTATTAAAAGGAGCTAATAATTTATTTAATTGATTATGTTTTAGTTGCATAATTACCCTACTGAAAAAATCCACGTGGGTCCTACATGGATTCCATGTAGATTCGTATAGGAATCCACGCGGTTTACGCACGTGGATTTCCACATAAAAAAATCCATGTGGATTTTATGAAAGCCATGTTGATTTTATAAAGCCCTCATGGACTGTTAAAGAATCCATATGGATTTTATGAAATCTATGTGGACTTTCAAGATACCCGAATGGGTTTTATAAAATCCGTGATAATTTTATGTACTCCTCGTGGATTTAAAAAAAATTCATATGGGTTTTGTGGAATCCATGTGGATATTTAGAAATCCATGTCGATTTTTAGCTAACCTACGTAGATTTTTTACTCGTATATTCACGTGGATTTAAATAAAAATTTGTGTTAATTTTATGTACCCCTCGTGGATTTTTAAGAAATATATATAGATTTGGGAAATCCATGTGGATATTTAGAAATCCATGTGGATATTTAGAAATCCACGTGGATGTTTAGAAATCCATGTAGATATTTATAAATCCATGTAAATATTTAGAAATCCATGTGGATATTTAGAAATCCATTTAGATATTTAGAAATCCATGTGGATTTTTAGGTAATCTACGTAGATCTTTTACTTGGGTATCCACGTGGATTTAAATGAAAATCTAAGTGGGAATCCAAATGGATATTTTTAATAGGAAATAACTCAATATTTATTTCGCATTCAAAGTAAAAACCAAAAACGAAGTAAACCTCGTAGTTTCAGCTCTTTGAAGATCAAAGAGCTTTTACGAACTAACTAAAAGTATTCCGGCCTTGTATATCTGCATCTTTGAAATTTTTATGAGGGATCAAAAAACTTAGAAAAACGCCACCTATAGATTTAAAATAGAATCGACGTAATGAATCACCAATTTGACAGTAAGTCACAAGGTGGTGTTTCTCTAAGTTTTGTGATTCAACATATGAATTTCAAAGTCGCAGATATATAAAACCAGAATACTCTCAGTCGAATCGTAGAAGTTCAAAGTTTCTGATCTTCAAAGATATGATGTTACGAGGCTTACCTCTTTTTTGGTTTTTTCTTTGAATGCGTAATAAATATCGAGTTATTTCCTATTTAAAATGTATATGTGGATTTCCACGTGGATTTTCATTTAAATCCACGTGGATATCCAAGTAAAAAATTTAATCTAAGGAATGCTTTGGAGAAGTTTTATATTTTACATATGTTGTGTTATGAAGTCTTACAGCTGAATCTCGAATTTACAAGTGTGTAAGCCTTTTTTGTTAAATTAATAAGACACAGAATCTTTTACTTTAAAGGAAATATTTTTAAGTCTATTATTAAGAAATATACAAATATAAATTATTCGTTATGACTGCCTGCTCGAGAGGTTAAGCAAAGAGTGACGAAAGTATAAAATTTTGCTAAGCTTGCAAGTTTAGGGTAATGAAAAGTAATAGCGTCGTTCGGGGTAGGAAATACAAATTCTTACTCTGATAAAATTAATTTGTCATATAGGTAGGAAACATTAGTTCAGATTAAGGGTTTTTCAAGCATTAATGACTACGTGCTTTTCACTATATTATAAAAATATAAACTTCGATAAAACACCTTTTTCTTACATTAGGAGCATGTACTTGGTTTAAAAATAAAAGATTAATAATAAGCAAAAATAAATATAAAAATTTGAAAACTTCAAGATAAATACGTATTTGACATGTGAGATATATATTTTATTACGGTTCAAGTATTCTAGTATAAAAAGAGTGTGAGTAGTGGCTAAGGCGCGTGACTCGCACTCCCGTTGGCGCGGGATCGATTCCCCGTCTGGTCGCTTTTTTGCTGTCTCTGCCGTGGGCTGACACCACGTTAAATAATATGTCAAATTGTGTTGTATTGAAAATTAATTTCTATGTGTTAAAAAAGGGCAGTGATGCCCGTAGATATAATTAAAAAAAAAAAAAAAAAAAAAAGGATTTTGTACAAGCGCACACATTATTAGAACTATAAAAAAAAAAACTTTCTTCATTTGTTATGTGTTAATAAATAATAATGTTATATGTATTAAAATAAGTCGACTAAGATATAATTTACAAGGGCCCTTGAAGCGTGCGCTTATCTTATTTTTTCTAATTTTATAAATTTATAATACTATTTTTCCATATGTATTTCAGCTTATTAATATTTTCAGTTATTTAGTAACTAACACTTTCAAATAATACTTTAATCTAACAAGGAAATTCAGTATTATCTTTATAATGATATTTTTCAAACTATAAAATTTTAAGCCTAATTATTATCGTAGGTTCAAATCATCAACATTTATTCGAATTGAGATCATAAAAAATGCGTACGTGCGGCCTGACCAGTCTTCGACCGGTCAGCAATAATAAATCTGGCATACAGTTGTAGTTTATCCCTTAGTTCGAAAATCTCCGTTATTAATAAAAAAAGGGATGCGTACGAATTTTCTATTTTTAAGTATTTTCTTACCTGCATAGACATACGCTTTATTTTTACCAAAAACAAATTACGACAGAATACTCTTAAACTTCAAGGAGTAAACACCTTTTTCCTTTCCTCATTATATTGAATAAAGTATATATTGTTGCACACTCACTTGTGTTTTATTTTCAATACATTTTCATTATCCAAAATTTGTTTCGTTAAATTAATTTTTAGCGAGACACGCTCATTCAAGAGCGTACATGAATTTGGTCCTTCGAGTCAAATTATGTTAAAGTATCTATCGTTGATACGGACTCAATATCATAAACAACGTGACTCATATTCAGTGACACGGACGTGATATTAAAAGCAATTTATTGCTTATTCAGTTCCAATTGTGTGGCTCAGCAATGACATAAGCTACACTGAGAAAAAAAAACAGTTATCTTGGCCTTAAGAAGGGGCCGAACTATCTGTCTTTGTCTAATAGCGTTTTTCATCATTTATGTAAACACTATCCGGTATAACAAGAAAAAAATAGCAGCCCCCGCTAGATATTAGTATAATAAGTAAATTTTGTAATATCAACCAAATTTTTTCACTGCGTAGTTTTTGAATAATTAGAGACCTACCAAAAAAAGATAGGTTATATTCTAGATTGCTAGTAGGTCTCTAATTAGTCAAAAACTATGCGGTAAAAAATTTGGTTGTTATTACAAAATGTACTAATTATACTAATATCTAGCGGGGGCTGCTTTTTTTTTCTTGTTATACCGGATAGTGTTTACATAAATGATGAAAAACGCTATTAGACAAAGACAGATAGTTCGGCCCCTTCTTAATGCATCGGGCAGAAGAGCCTTTAGTTGACTAAAGCAAACTTTACCCGAGCCTCAAGCAGTGTCTCATTGAAAATCCAGTGCTGCCTACTTTACCACTCGAATTTCACCAACTGGACAAAGCCAAGAACTGTTATTATAAAGCAACACAACATAAAGTTAAAACGATTTGAAAATCGTTTGTTTAAAAATAAATTTGTGTAAACTGTAAATTTTTTTGAGTGTTTATTATAAATTAGGCTAATGAAAATAGTAATGGATTATTAGTTAAAATTTGCTGATTTTACGGATGTTTAAACTTTTTATTGAACGTTTTGAATATAAGTTTTACACATAACCTATAAATCTAATTCTTACCTCTTACATTCTTTCAATAAATATAAATAAAAAATAGGTTTTAATTTTTGAATTTCTTGTACGTAAAACCATAATTATATACGTTTTTACAACGAACTTTAAAAATAAGAGATAAGAATTAGGTTTATAGGTTATGCGTAAAACTTTCAAAACGTTTAATAAAAATAAGTTCTAGCTTCTATGATATCAGCAAATTTTTAACTATATCATCCATTACTATTTTCACTAATTTATAATAAACACTTAAAAAAATAAACAACATTCTAATTTAAACATTTAGACTTTAAACTTATCCTCTTTTAAAAAAACGATGGCCGGATGTTGTGAAACATTTTATGCTAAGAACGTGATTGGTGGATTGAATAGAATCATATGATTGGCGAAAAACGAGATTTGATTTAATATAATATGCTTAAATAAAATCATCGATTTAAAATTTAATAATGAAAATCATTGATAAATAATTAAATTATAATTATTGAGTTATAGTTGGATTTTTTAAATAAAATTATCAATATAAACATCGCTAACTTCCGTTTACAAAATTCTTTTGTGTGAAGATGTCGAGAGTGCGAAGTACCGCTCTATATTCACTTGTTATTGTATATTTAAAATTAGAACATTGTAACAATTCTATGCCATTTACTTCTGAATTCTTTTTTTAAAAATTGTACCATAAAATAGTTATTAAGCAATAAATTTAGCAATAAATATTTTTTGAAAATACAGATGTTATGAACTTTTTAGCTTATAACAAGGCAAATAATTTTGTAAATTTAAAAGAGATTTAAAATATTTCGGAATATTTTAAAATAATTTATAAAAAAACCGATAAGTAATACAATTTCGATAATATAATTTAGTATATAAAATATTTCTAGATTGACAGCTTAAAATTTTTTTTTCAAAAATATAGTATAATACTTGCCTAAAATGTACTATTTTTAAAAGTTTTTTTATTTAATTTAAAAATTTAAATTGAATCACGCTTAGAATAAACAGTTCTTCTGCAAAATAAAATAAAAAATTTTTTGTTTGAAAGAATAATATAATTACTATAATTAAGAAAATATAAATTAGAATTTTTATTTTTATTTCTATTTTAAAAATAGGAACGATATACATATCGTTAAGAATGGATTTGAACTATTTTATTTTTTATATATTTTATGGATTTCATATTGTTGAAAATATTAATTTTTAAATAAATTTTAAATTGTAGAGTTCAGTGGAGTAGTGGCTAAGGCGCGTGACTCGTATTCCCGTTGGCGCGGGATCGATTCCCCGTCTGGTCGCTTTTTCGCTGTCTCTGCCGTGGGCTGACACCACGTTAAATAATACGTCAACTGTATTGTCTTTAATTGTTTACGTAAATTGCTATTGGGCAGAAAATGCCCGTTTATTATTAAAAAAAAAAAAAAAAAAAAAAAAAAAAAAAAAAAAAAAATAACTTCATTCATTGGTTATTAAGAATTTAGGATTCCAATATTACATATTAAAATTTTTCTGGTACTTATTTTAATTCTCATTTAAGATATATCTTGAAAATCAAATACGTTAGATTTATATTAAGTGTATAAAAAGCTATATATTCGTAAAATAACTTTTGACTTTGTAATAGTTTACGTTATTTAAATTTTGAAATATTTAAGAAATGTCTAAAAAATAATCTAAAAGTTTACTATTTTTTAAAATAATAATAAGAAAATGAATATAATGATAATATATCTTTTAAATGGGATTTATTTTTCTCGAAGTTTTCCGTGTCTATAAATTCATTGATGCCGCGTAAACTGCTCTGATACATTAGTATATAACATCAATTTCTTTACTGATGCAGATATTAGTAGATATGAAATTATTATTATTTACTAATGAACAGAAAATAATAACACTATATTAACTGTTAATCATTAACAATTTATATACATTTAGATTAGATATATGGCGCGCTTGCGCGCATGGATTTTCTAGTACGTACAAAAATAATATATGAAGTTTATTTTTTTTTAAAATCTTTATTAGCAAGTTTTTATTTTAAGTCTAAATGTTTATATTAGAATAGTGTTCGAATAAAATAAACTTTGTACATGATTTATTATTGTATGAGTAGCCAATAGTTGATTCTTATAATAAAAATATATATATATATATATATGGGACGTTTCACGTCAACTCACCTAACAAAAAAATAGAATTCGTCGAAAATCTGTGAAAATGTTCTATTTGATACCCAAAATATACAAAAAAAATTTTAGAGGTACAGGTCAAAGGGGTCAGGATTTAAACGTGATGGAATTTTTCGAATTTTGCAAATTTTTTGCTAAATAAATATTTTAATGAATTTTTTCCTCAAAAACTATCAATTTTTCGTTAAAACTTAATAGAATACTTTTTTTTGGAAATTAGATGTAGAATTCACCTGAATTTTTGCAAATTATAATATACTGATTTTTATGGTTACTTGATTGATTTAAACATACTATTTAGTATATCTAAAAATCGAACAGGTTAAATTGGCTTTTTAAAGTCTTATTTTTTTCGTTTTTTTATGAGGAAAAAATATACGAAGCCTCCAGTTGGGCAGCCTTCTCAAAGTTACTAAATTGTGCAAAAAAGTCTGAATAAATCGTTATTTTGGATCAATGATGAGATTCATGATTTTTTTTCTGAAAAAGTATTGATTTTTGGGACAAATGTATGAAAATGTTTTTTATTGGAAATTGTATGTAAAATGTATGTAAATTTTTGTAAACAATTATTTGCTAAACATCACAAATTATAAATGAAATTTTGAAATTTTAAAATTTATTTTTTGTTAAATTTTTAGTATATATGGTTCATAATGTCTTAAATTACAATTTGTAAAAATATGTTCATATTCTACACATGATTTCCAATAAAAAACATTTTCATACATTTGTCCCAAAAATCAATACTTTTTCAGAAAAACAATCACGAATCTCATCATTGATCCAAAATAACGATTTTTAAAGACATTTTTTGTACAATTAAGTAACCTTGAGAAGGCCGCCCAACTGGAGACTTCGTATATTTTTTCCTCGTAACAAAAACGAAAAAAATAAGACTTTAAAAAGCCAATTTAACCTGCTCGATTTTTAGATATACTAAATAGTATGTTTAAATCGATCAAGTAAGCATAAAAATCAGTATATTATAATTTGCAAAAATTCAGGTGAATTCTACATCTAATTTCCAAAAAAAAGTATTCTATTAAGTTTTAACGAAAAATTGATAGTTTTTGAGGAAAAAATTCATTAAAATATTTATTTAGCAAAAAATTTGCAAAATTCGAAAAATTCCATCACGTTTAAATCCTGACCCCTTTGACCTGTACCTCTAAAATTTTTTTTGTATATTTTGGGTATCAAATAGAACATTTTCATAGATTTTCGACGAATTCTATTTTTTTGTTAGGTGAGTTGACGTGAAACGTCCCATATATATATTTAAAATGAATACGAATAAAATAAACTTAATATATTATTGATAAGTTTATTTTATTCGTATTCATTTTTAATGAACTTAAGAGCAGGTCGAATATATCTATCCTTTTCTAATCAAAGAATTAAGTTTTTTTCAATAACTAATAACTTTAGCAAAAAATAAAGAGATAGCCCCATCTCGTATTACAAAAAGCAATATTCTCTTTAAAGAGAGAGAATTGATTTTATCAATTCGTTTTCAAGAAAACCTTGAAAAACTTAAAACATAGAGGTTACGGTAAACAATTTGGTTTTTCAAGGTTTTCTTGAAAACGAATGGATAAAATCAATTATTTCTCATCAAAGAAAATATTACTTTTCGTAATACGAGATGGGGCTATCTCTTTATTTGTTGCGAAAGTTATTAGTTATTGCAAAAAAAAATAATTCTTTGATTAGAAAAGAACGGAGATACGTGACCTCCTCTTAATACATCTTTATACGTATAGCAATCAGACAATTTTTATGATAAGTCTAAATATTTATATACGATTATGTATATATATATATATATATATATATATATATATATAAATATATATATGTGTGCGCGCGCGCGCTCGCGCGCGTGTGTGTGTGTGTGTGTGCGTGTGTGTGTGTGTGTGTGTGTGTAGAACTCTTGTATATACGAAGTTTATAACCTCAAATTTTCAAAACACTTATCTCAGTATTAGAAGGGAGTACGGTTAGCATAACTGGATTCTCTACTTACTTCTTGATGACTCAAGCAGAGACTGCTTGAGTCTCCCTACTTGAGTGCTAAGGCAATTTTTATCGAAGATTCCAGCTATTGCAACTTCTGGCAGTAAGTTAGCGCTTCTTAAATCCTACTACTTGAGTATTAAAGACAGAACGACCGGAGATTCCAGTGACTACAGCTGTTTTTTTTTCTTAGTGTATACATAGTTATTCAGTTCATAGAATAATCTAGTGATTCTGATACATTGTTGTGATTTAGATACAATGTTAACTTCGTCAAGTGCAATTAACAATTTACCGATAAAGGCATTATCAGTCCATTAATGCTAGAATAGATCAAGCAAAAACCTTAATTCTCCATAAATAACGTCAACACAGTTCATTGGCAAGAATTTCACAGTCGTAACACGTATAATTCAACGTTCTCAAGCACATTGATAAGTCTTTGAATCACAAAAACTTTGTGTAAGGGGAAATAATTTATTTTTATTTATAATTTAATTCTACTCCCATTATGAATAATATGTGATTACAAGTATTGCAATCACAGAGCGAATCTTTTAAAACGCAATTGAATCGATTTCAAATATGTTTATCAAATTATAAGAAAGAAATCGAAGTTATACAATTACAAATTCGTTTGCAAAAAATAACATCACTTTTTGAAAAATTCGATACAACGTGCGATGAACTTGACGCGTTAGAAAAGTCAGAAAAAAGTAAAGATGAAAAATTTGATACTTGGGATAAATATTATAAAATTACGAGCATGTTTCAACAATATTTAATTGAAGTGGGCATATCGCAACAAAATCTAACAAACATAAGTACAAGCATAAGCTTAAACAATTCAATCGACAAAGAATATTGCACTTCGGGTTACCCTTTAAGAACACATGCGAAATTACCACCCATGGCGTTACCAACATTCAACGGTAAATTAGACCAATGGCTAACATTTAAAAATTCCTTCATATCGCAAATTCACAATGCGCGTGATTTATTGGATATAGACAAGTTACATTATTTACGGACGGCATTGCAAGGTAACGCCGCAAAAAAGATAAATGTTTTCTCTGCCACGAGTGATTATTATAGCAGAGCATGGGAATTTTTATTAAGTTCATGCTTTATAAGAGTAATTTCTAATGCATCATTTGATTTAATGACCAGTACTTTAGTAGAAGTACGGGGTAAAAATGGATAATTTTTAAAATGCAAAACATTGTTAGATACATGTTAGACTCCCAATTTCATTGCTAATAATATAAAAAAACAATTAAATATTCATAAGGCTGATTCCAATTCAAATCGAACAGCCTGTATATACTCAAGTCATCAATCACCGCAACGATGGAATATCTTATTCTACTCTGAAAATAAGTAGACACGTATTTTTTCTTTTTGCTGAAATATCAAAATTGCATAAGATATGCACATTTGAAAATTGCATAAGATATGCATATTTGAAAATTGCATACAAAAACTAAATGGTCAAACTGAAAAAGTTGACAATAACTTTGGAGGGCTATCGTTTCACCAATTTTCAATGAATTTTGGTAAACATTTTATTGTTTTATTCTGTTTTGAGCCCTCTTCAATTCAGTGTAAGAAATTAAAAAAAAAAACTAAAAAATGACTGAGATATATGCATTTTACCAAAAAATGCCCTTTTTATGCATATGCATTTTTCTCATAAAGGCCATCTTTTTTTTTCTGAAATTTTTTGGGCTGATAGAGGACCAAATTACTTATCTAATGGTACCTTTTTCATTCCGTATTTTTTTGCTTAGAGCGAGGAAACGATTCACAAATTTCATTGTTGAAAAATGCTTGTATATACGTTAGGAAGTCTTAAGCAATCTACATTCAAACGCTATCGCATACTTCGCTCATCATTTGTATACATTTGTATGTATTTATATACTATCAATAGTGATATATGTGTGTGTGTGTGTTTGTGTGTGTGTGTATGTGTGTGTTGGTGTGTGTGCGTGTGCGTGTGCGTATGCGTGCGTGTGTGTGTATATATATATATATATATATATATATATATATATATATATGTGTAAATTCGTAATATAAAAATCAATACTTAAAAATGGAAAAAAATAATTCTATTTGTGTATATCTATATTATGTATGTTTTGATGTACAAACAATAGGAGGCCAACTCGCGGACAAATACATCGCGTAACCAAAACAGCATATTGGAACTCTTATATAGAAGCTGGTTATTCTTACGACTGATTTGAAAGGTACTTCTCGGGATTGTGAAAAAGTAAACAAAACTGTGCCATTACAATGTCCGAAATTTACTCTTCTTAAGAAGGGGCCGAACTATCTGTCTTTGTCTAATAGCGTTTTCCATCATTTATGTAAACACTATCCGGTATAACAAGAAAAAATAGCAGCCCCCGCTAGATATTAGTATAATTAGTAAATTTTGTATTTTTACCGCATAGTTTTTGACTAATTAGAGACCTACTAGCAATCTAGAATATAACTTATCTTTTTTTGTAGGTCTCTAATTATTCAAAAACTACTCAGTGAAAAAATTTGGTTGTTATTACAAAATTTACTTATTATACTAATATCTAGCGGGGGCTGCTATTTTTTTCTTGTTATACCGGATAGTGTTTACATAAATGATGAAAAACGCTATTAGACAAAGACAGATAGTTCGGCCCCTTCTTAAAGAATTTCATGTCCCGATTTTTTTTAAATCCATAAGAAGGTAGTTTATAAGAGCAGTAACTTACATTTTAGATCGTTGGAAGATTTAACCATTAATTTGGCACGACTTTATCCAGATTTAAAGATACTGCCATCTAATAATGTATGTACGACTTATGAACGCATGTCAAAAATGATTTTAGGTGATCTTGAGTCTACATTTAAAAATGAAATCACTGAACTTTTTTATAAAAAAATGATGATTTTATTCCAAAGATACTCGAACGAATAGAGGAATTAAACGATAGTTTTAATACAGTTTTACCTGAATGTGTCCTACCCCCAAAAAGAAAAACTGTAAAATCTGAAAATTTAAGGGAAAATTACGTGACAAATTAATTGCTAAATCTTTCAACGGTCCAAAACGTAAATTACTGCTCTTACAAACTACCTTCTTATGTATTTGAAAAAAATCGGGACATGAAATTCTTCAAGAAGAGTAAATTTCGGACATTGTAATGGCACAGTTTTGTTTACTTTTTCACAAGCCCGAGTAGCACCTTTCAAATCAGTCGTAAGAATAACTAGCTTCTATATAACAGTTTTAATATGCTGTTTTGTTTACGCGATGTATTTGTTCGCGAGTTGACCTCCTATTGTTCGTACATCGAAACATATATAATATAGATATACACGAATAGAATTATTTTTTTCCATTTTTAAGTATTTATTTTTCCCTGGTAGAAATTTTCAGCATCTTTTGGCCAAGCATACGCCATTTTTTATCAATTTGGCCAAAAAATGCTAAAAATCATGGCCAAATACCCTGCTATCTAGCGACCTTTCATGGTGAAAAGTTGACAAAATAATGGTGAATATATTTAATTTTATTATAATATTTTATTTGAAAAGTTAGAACTTATCAATTTTAAAATAATAAATTATTTATAAATTATAAATTATTAAACAATAATAATTCAATGTATTATTTATTTTAGAATAGTTCTCAAAAAGTAAAATATTATTTTTTCCATCTTTTCACATTACAATTTAAATACGTTTTTGTAAACTTGGGCAGAACAGCAATTAACTTTTCTTTTAATATTTTCAAAAGATCATCAACATGCTTATGAGCAATATTGTTTACTGCAACCCACTCTTGTAATTGTTTGATTTCTTTAATATAAGACTCATAAAAATTCATAGTTTCATTTTCTTGATAACTAATTTCGTTGTCACACATTGAAGTCTTCATAGTTTTCGTTAAAAAAAGCATTTTTAACTTCTTCAGTGTATATTTCAAGACATTTATCTAATTCTTGCAAATTATTGTCAAATTCTTCTTTAAACGATCTTTCTGGTAGCTCTTTATAATTTAAAATTAATTGATAAATATATTTAACATCCTTCTTTTCTTTATATTTTCTTTTCTTATTTCAATATTTACTAAGCAAAATAGGTTATGATCTTCTTTAAAATTAAATCATTCACCATTTTTTCGACAACTTTATACCAGTGACTGGCTAAAAATTGACTAAGAAAGTTGGCCAATCGTTAATTTTTTCACCATTTGAGATGGTGAATTTTCTACCAGGGTTATATTACAAATTTACATATATATGTACACACTATATATATATATATATATATATATATATATATATATATATATATATATATATATATATATATATGTATATATATCACTATTGATAGTTTATACATACATACAAATGTATTCAAATGATGAGCGAAGCATGCGCCAGCGTTTGAATGTAGATTGCTTAAGACTTCCGAACGTATATACAAGCATTTTTCAACAATAAAATTTGTGAATTGTTTTCTTGCTTTAAACAAAAAAATACGGGATCAAAAAGGTACCATTAGATAGGTTATTTGGTCCTCTATCAGCCCAAAAAATTTCAGAAAAAAATGGCCTTTTTGAGAAAAATGCATATGCATAAAAAGTGCATTTTTTGGTAAAATGCATATATCTCAGTCATTTTTTAATTTTTTTTTTTTTTTTAATTTTATACACTGAATTAAAGAGGGCTAAAAATAGAATAAAACAATAAAATGTTTACCAAAATTCATTGAAAATTGGTGAAACGATAGCCCTCTAAAGTTATTGTCAACTTTTTCAGTTTGAACATTTAGTTTTTGTATGCAATTTTCAAATGTGCATATCTTATGCAATTTTGATATTTCAACAAAAAGAAAAAATACGTGTCTCTTTATTTTCAGAGTAGAATAACATACTTCATCGGTACAATGATTGGCACGGTGGAAGAATAAAAGGTGATTCGACTATCCTCCCCCACCATTAAAACGTGTGTCGCTTATTGAATTGTCTCTCTACTTCTCCACGTGGTGGAGCCACTTAGGTAGATACCCCACGTGCACATCTACATAAGCCCATTGAGTACGCATCGTTGTGTGCGTGAGCTGTTCATGAACAGCGAATGACCGCGTGTGAGTGAACATATACGGCTTGCGGCATTGTGTTAGTGGATTAAATAAAAGCTCATAGATAGCATATAGCCAAAGTTTAGACAGTAATTATTAGTTACTTATTTATTTATTTAATAAATTAAATTATTTATTAAATTATTTGCTATCATAGTAAATAATAAACTTATTTTATTTTCTTATATGTCTCAATAAAATTAAATAAGTAAAAAATACTTTGTTTTTTTTCATGAAATTAATTGATTAATATTTTGATATATTAAATTTTAATAGTATATTACGATACATGTGACTTAAGTGGCCCATTATTGCACGACGTGAAGTTATCGCCCTCGCTACGCTCGGGCGATAATCACGTCGTGCAATGGGCAACTTAAGTCTCAAGTATCGTATACTATTTTATAGCACAAGTGTCATAAATCCGCCGCATTACATGAGTACTTTAAAAAATCAATAATTCACAAAAACTATGCACTCCACGAATGATAATTCGCAAAATAAAAACAAAAATTGTAAAAGAGCGAATACTAGACATTCCGTGAATGATGAATCGAGAAAGGAAAGCAAAAATTATAAATAAAAAAAATTGGAATATTTCATGAATGATAAATCAAAACAGAAAAATCTTAAAACTATAATTTAAAATATTTACTTAAATCGTATAATAATGATTATACAATAATACTACCTCTTCGTTTCATATGTTACACTGGTATTAACTTTCGTTTTACTCGTATCTCACGTTCTTATCATTGTTATTAATTTAAAAAATGTACTGGCACATTGGTGGGGTTACGGAACTGCACCTCAGCGGATCGGCGAAGTTAAGCAGCATTGGGCGCGGTTATTACTTGGATGGGTAACCGCTGCCTATGTAACTTCGTCGATCGATTGGGTATTTTTTCTTTATCAACAATGTGTGTATAGGTAAGCGATAAATGTTTTTGGTGTTTAAACCAACGGAATGTGACATAAACACCGAAAACAATTTTCGATTACTGGGTGATGTTAGAGCACATTTTGACCTGAAGTAGAAATCTGGTTATAAGAGTCCGCTCGGAAGACTCGCAATTGTCAATGGTCACAGATTTCTCATAAAAATTAATAGTAGCTCATTATTGTATAGCATGAATTTTGCTGAACATAGTGTTCAATAATAGGCTACTTAAGTCGCAGGCAGCTGTGTGTCTAAATGCGGATTTAGGACACAGTGTGCTATAAAATTTTATAAAAATGAAGTTAACAATGAAAAAATATTGAAATTTAAACTTTTGTAAAGTATATAAGGGCAGATGAGCGTATATCATTTTATGTTTATAATTTAATGATGCAGCTTCAGCATAATGGCTACGGTTTAAGCTTCAGAATACTGTCGCTCTGGGTTCAAATCCAGAAACCATCGATTTTTTTTCCATCATATTTCTATTTTTATTTTTTTAAATGATTTATTTCACAAAATTATCTTTTTAAATTATTGAAAAATAAATAATTTCATCAGTTGATTAATAAAAATCTTTAAGTTGAAAATTTTATTTATCAATTCATTTCTTTATTTTGCAAGTAATTAAAAAATTACTATAAACACTAATTATAAATTATTTAAAAAAGTAGAAAAATGTAAATATACTATATTATCAGAAATTTATTTTAATTATTTTGATTTTTTACAAATTAAAATATTTACAAGTAAAATAATGAATCTTAATTACTATCAACGAATATAAACGCTCATAGAAGCGTACTCTTAAATGGGAAATTTCTGCCAAAAATGAGTTATCCACCTACTGGATTTGATATATTTGATATATATCAAATTTTTCATATGTATAGATATACAAACAATGTTGAAGTGTTACCCAGCGTTTCGGACGAAAAATTTAACCCAGAAGTATCCTTCTATAAGCGTCTATCTTCTTTGTTACTATACAATTCAGCAATTTTTTTTCTCTTGACTTATTTTTTAATATCTCTATTTGGAAATTTACAAAGCTGATCCATCCCAAATATTACATAATAATACATACACTGTGAGAATAATATAGTTGGCCCTACTATTTTCATATGTTTGACTTTATTTTTAATTGAATTTTAAAAATTATTTGATTAAAAGGAAATTAAATCATTTCATAAATAAAACTTAAATATGTAGAAATACTGAGTTAAAATATTTATAAGTTAATAATTACTATATGTAATTCAAAAGTACGTAGCAAAACCATAGCTTATAATATATTAGATTTTCGTTGATACATTTTTTGCACCACAACATTTTTAAGATTTCTTATTGAATTCCATCTTGAATAGATAATTTATTCAAGAAGTATGGATTAGATAAATATTTATCTGCGCTTCAAGGTAAGCAAATAATTATTATTTATTAATTATATTGATTTCATAATACTTATATAATTATGCATGACCCCACAATGAATTGTGTGAAATCAGAAATATGTGATATTATAACTCTTTAAGAGGAGGTCACGTATCTCTGTCCTTTTCTAATCAAAGAATTGAGTTTTTTACAGAAACTAATAACTTTAGCAAAAAATGAAGAGAAAGCCGCATCTCGTAATAAAAAAAGCAATATTTTCTTTGATAAGAAAGAATTAATTTTATTGCTTCGTTTTCAAGAAAACCTTGAAAAACTTTAATCATAGAGGTTAGGGTGGACAATTTGGTTTTTCAAGGTTTTCTCGAAAACGAAGCAATAAAATAAATTTTTTCTTATCAAAGAAAATGTTTCTTTTTTTGATACAAGATGCGGCTTTCTCTTCATTTTTTGATAAAGTTATTAGTTTTTGTGAAAAAATCATTTCTTTGATTAGAAAAGGACAGAGATACTCCTGAGATATCTTAGATACTCCTCTTAAGAATTAACAAATTTCCCTAATTAAATTGAAGAATTATTTCTTGCTATTGGTGTACGTTTGAACATTCAGAAATTGTTAAAAGAACTACGTTTTTTATAGTGCAATTTTTACTCTACTCTTTCTAATCTTGTATTATTTTTGCTTTCTCATAGAGAAAGCATTGTATCAATAAAAAAATTTTTTTTCTATTTTTTCATTAATTTGTACATATTTGAACTCGGTGAGTCGAAAAAAGTGGTTTCCAGAAAATGTCTGTATGTATGTGTGTGTGTGTGTGTGTGTGTGTGTGTGTGTGTGGATGTATGAATTCAGTTAGTAAACTGTATCTCGAGAACTACTCGATGGATTTGCTTCTAATTTTGCATGGAATTTAGTTTTGTAACTAACTTGCTGGGAAGCTATAGATAATTGGTTCTTCTAGCGTAGTTTTCATTTTAGAGTTTAAAAAAAAAAAAAAAAAAAAATTCGATTTTTCGTTTTTTGTTTTTTTTTTGTTTACTACTCGATGAATTTGCTTCAAAATTTGCACGAAAATTATTTGTGATTGCCCGGATAAAATAAATTTTTAAAAACTGATTTTCTTAGCTTAGTTTTAATTTTAGAGCATTTTGAAATTAAAAAAAATGTTTCTATTTATTAAGCCAATAAAATCTTAAAAACTACTCGATGGATTTACTTCAAATTTTCCATACAATTTAATTTTTTGATGAACTGGTGCAGAAGCTATTGAGAATTGGTTTTCTTAGCGTAGTTTTTTTTTAGAATCATTTTAAGAATTTTAAAAAAATTTCGATTTTTCATTTTTTTTGTATTTTACGTAAACTACTCGAAGAATTTGTTCGAAAATTTGTATGGAACTCAATTTCGACTGCCAAAAGTATAAAAAATTTTGTAAACTAATTTTCTTAGCGCACTTTTAATTTTAGAGCATTTTTAAAATTTTTAAAAAAATTTTTATTTTTAAATTTTTTCTATTTTACGAAAACCATTTGATAGATTTGCTCCAAAATTTGTATGCGATTAATTCGCTACTGTCTGAAGAAAACAAGCTTTGGAAAACTAATTTTCTCAGCGCAGTTTTAATTTTAGAGCACTTTGAAAATTTTCAAAAAATTTTTTATTTTTTATTTATTTTCTATTTTGCGTTAACCATACTATAAATTTTCTCCAAAATTTTTATACAATTAATTCGCTATTGTCTGAAAAAAATAAGCTTTTGAAAACTAATTTTCTTAGCGTGGTTACAATTTTAGAGAATTTTAAAGATTTCAAAAAAAATTTCGATTCTTCTTTTCTTATTTTTTTTTATTCTACGTAAAGTACTAAACTAAGTAAATTGCAGGGAAATTATTTGCGACTGCCAAAAGAAGGGAAATTTTCAAAAATTGATTTTCATAGCGTAGTTTTAATTTTAGAGCATTTTTAAAATTTTGAAAAATAAATTTTGAAAAGTAAATGTTATTTATTTAACCAGTTAGATCTCGAAAATTACTCGATGGATTTGCTTCAAATTTTGTATACCATCTATGTTTTTCTATAACTAGACGGGAAGCTATTGAAAATTGGTATTCATAGTGTAGTTTTATTCTTATAGAGCCATTTTAACAATTTGAAAAAATTTTCGATTTTTAATTTTTTTTGTATTTTACGTAAGTTACTTGATGAATTTGCTTTGAGATTTCCATGGGAATAATTTGCATCTGCCAAAAGAAGGGTAACTTTTATAAACCGATCTTTTTAGCGTAGTTTTCATTTTAGAAAATTTTAAAAATTTTCTTAAAAAATTTTCATATTTCAGTTTTTTTCCATTTTACGTAAAGTACTCGATAGAATTGCTCTAAAATTTGTATACAAGTTATCTGCTACTGTCTTTATAAACCAAATTTAAAAAAAATAATTTTCTCAGCGTAGCTTTTTGATCACTTCTTTTGATGCCCACTAGTCATATATTAAAATCACATTTGAATAAATATAAAAAAATTAATGAAACTCAAAGAGCTCTATGAGAAAGCATTCCGCCAAAGCACTTGGCAGCGTTTTTTTAATGCGTCAGTTTTGTAAAATAAAAAATAGAGAAATTTAAAAAAAAAGTCAAGAGAAAAAAAAATTACTAAATTGTATAGTGATTAAAATTTATTAATTTACTTGTAAATATTTTATTTTAATTTTTAGAAAATCAAAATAATTAAAATAAATTTATAATATAACATATTAACATTTTTCTACTTCTGTAAATAATTTATATTTAGTACTTATAGTAATTTTTCACTTACTTGTGAAATACATAAATAAAAAAATTGATTAATAAAATTTTTAATTTAAGGTGGCTCAAGCGACTTTTGATAAAAAATTGGATTTTTAGTAAAAAAAATACTATGAAAAGTATAATTTATAACTATTTCAGAGCAACTTTGAAAATATAAGGTCAACACCCTAATTCGAAACAAAAAAATTATCGAAATTTAACTTTAAATTAATGACGATTGATATGATTACAACGCTATCAGACGTAAATCGCCAATATTTATTGTAAAATAATAAAGTGTAATACAAATTATAAATATAGTAATTGATTGAAAACATTTTTTATAAAATTTAATTAAAAGAAAAAACATTATTTTGTTCTTTTTGTCGGGGCTCGAGCTTGATACGGCACCAAACGCTACAGCCACCTTAAAGATTTTTATTTATCAACTGATTCAATTATTTATTTTTCAATAATTTAAAAAATATAATCTTGCAAAATAAAAAATTGAAAAAAAATAAAAATACAACTTTTATGAAAATAAAAAAAGAAATTAAATGTATCTGGGTTTGAACCCAGAGCGACAACATTTCAAAGCGTACATCGTAGCCATTACCCTAAAGCTGCATCATACATAAGTAAACATGAAATGATATGCTCATCTGCCCATATATACCATCCAAAAGTTTAAATTTCAATATTTTTTCAATTGAGAACTTTATTATAAAAATTTAAATTTTATTATATAAAAATATTAATTTATTTATTTCATGAAAAAGTAGAGAGTTACTTATTTAATCTTATTGACATTTTATATAGTGCAAAAATATAAAATAAGTTTAATTTTAACTATAAAAATATAAAATTTAATAACTTATAATATATTAAATTTATTAAATAAATACATTTGTAATTAATTATAATCTGAACTTATTGCTATAAACATTTAAATTAACTATATATAGTTATAATTTACTCTACTGATACAATGCTGGACACCGTACGTGTTCACTCACACACGGTCATTCGCTGTTCGTGAACAGCTTACGCACACAACGATGCGTACTCAGTGGGCTTATGTAGGTGTGCACGCGGGGTATCTACTTAAGTGGCTCCGCCACGTAGAGAAGAAGAGAGGCAATTCAATAAGCGTCACAGAAAGTGGGGGTAAGTCGAATCACCTCTTATTCTTCCACCGTGGGGATTGGTGACTTGAGTATATACAGGCTGTTCGATTTGAAATAGAATCAGCCATAAGTATTGTTGTTCACTGCATATCAGCGCCATGAACGGGTTAAACACGATGTCAGACTATTATACCGAAATAACATTGAAGTTGCTTCATTCAGATTTTTCAAAGACTCTTACATTTTTCGTCATCCTAACAAGAACAGACCAAACTCCAAACGAAACAATCTCAAGAGAGAAATTTAATGTACCGTGACATTTAAAACTAGCTAATCCTGAGTTTCATAGACCTTCGCATATAAATATGTTAATAGGAGTTGGGCCTACATTATTTATATTATGTACCAGACAAATTAAATTATCAGAAACTAATGACATATTTTTACATAAAAATAAATTAGGTTGGACCATCAGGGGCGGTTTTAATTCGTTTTAAATTATTAAAAAATCAAAATGCTTCTCAACCAACACATAATTTAATCTAGAAAAATTTTGGGCCCTGGAAGAAATTGTGGCACCAAGGTCGCATTGGACAAACGAAGAAATTTTGTGCGAAACTCATTTTAAAAATGATGTGAAAAGAAATGAGAAGGGTCGTTTCATTGTGGCATTACCCTTTAAAGAAATGAGAAAAAATTTAGGTGAACCCAGACAAATAGCAATCAACGGTAGTAGTTATAGGGGCACCATGGACCGTCACAACAAACCCCCACTCTACCACCTCAAAGATTACTGACCACTAGGTCAATAATCTCTGAGAAGGCGGAGTAGGGGCTTGTTATGACGGTTCATGATACCTCTGAATTTAAATAAATAAATAAATAAATACACAATATTTAGAATTTTATTTATTTTTATTTCACACACACACACACACACACACACACACACACAATAAAAATTTTCAAATAAGGAATATTTTATTACTTCACACACATACACACACTAACACGCATATACAATTTATATAAAATTAATATTATAATTACATATATATTATATATTAACATATATATAAACACTAGTTCACTTACAGTCTATAAAAGTTTATTTATTGTTTATTATTTTTATATATTCAAAATTTTTTGTTTTTTTCACTAACACTAAGATTAATAGTATATCTTTATTTATTTATTTACGTCGTCATACGCACACACATACACACACACTCTCACACGCACATTAAGACTCATAAATTTTACACACAAAATTAACAATAATATTTTTACATTTTATGTATAAGCACTAAAATTCATAAATTTATAAAACTAAAACTCACACTTAAATTATAATATCATTTTGGCAGTGCACCGGATCCAGCGCACAATCCGGGCAAAGCCACAACCCGCACGAATCACACCTTTGCCACAGACGGACACTCTGTCTATAAAAGGGCTTCGCACAGCCCCAGCACACGTCATGACCTCTACGTGGGCGTTCTAATGTGGGATCCGCGCGACGATGAGGTCAAGGTATTATCCTCTCCAATTCTTGTCGTTGCTCTCTTACTCTTCTTAAATCCCGTTGTAGACGTCGTAAACTACGCTTTCTCTCTAAACGTAATTTTGCAATACGTGCACGCCAATAGAGGCGTACTACACCAAGCACATGGTGTTGACGAGCCTCATCTGCTCGACACCTATGGTAGCGTTGTACCAGTTCGGCCTCATCTACTTCTTCATCCTCCTCATCTTCTTCATCCTCCTCATCTTCTTCTTCTACCTCCATCGCCTGTGGAGCATAATCAGGATCAACTTCATCTTCATTGGACTCGTATCCTGAGTCGTTGTTGCCTTCTTCTTCTAGATTATTATTTTCCATTTCTTCTCTGCCTTCTGCTATCTCATTTTGTGCCAACACTTCTCTGTCTTCTTCAATCTCATTTTGCAGCATCACTTCTCTGTCTTCTTCTTCTACCTCATTTTGCTGCATCACTGCTCCACCTTCTTCTACCTCATTTTGCACTATCACATCGTTCACCACTTCGTTCACTGGGTTGTCCAACATCACCCAGTAATTGGGCATAAAAACATTAGCTACACCGTAATTAATGAAATTTACGAGTGGTGCTATATTCACCGAGTTCTCAAGTACCTGGACATCGTCGACCAGTACTTGAACTTCGTCGTCGTCGTCGTCGATGACGATCGGTGATGGTGGTTGATTGAACATTTTTCTTTTTGATTATTACAGATTGTCGACTTATCGAGGACTGATCGTGGCTCCAAGTCCACGATCATAAAAAGTATAATTCCCACCCCAAATGCTTAAAAATATTTTCAAGTTCGCACGGTAAAATTAATAATTTGACACTTTTTTCCTCGTAGAAAAGATTCGAACTGCAGTTTTAAGAATCATATTCTACAGTAAAGTTAAAATTAAGAATTATATTACAAATTTAAGACGCAAAATTGATATTAGAGAAAACACATGATACCCCAATCTATAGAAAAAGTTTTTATTCTATCACTAACTCGGGTGTACAGTGATGATTTGTCTAAAATAACCCTAACGTAGTGTGAGAAAAGAATTTAATAAAGAAGACCCAAGGTCGCTAATTTTGTAAAATTACAAAATCTTTATCTGTGGTTTACAAGAATAAACTCACAAGACTTTGGAATGAATTTAATTCGTATATTCACTTGAAAATAATGATAAAATTTAAAACATTACACGTAATAAAGCTATTACGTTTAATTGAATTTAATTTTAAAAAATCTATCAACTATCGGTTATTAACGATATTGAAATGATAAAAAGTATAGCATTAGATAGACAGTAAAGTTTTGTATTCAAAATAAATTTAAATTTATAGAAACCAATAATTATCGGGAATTAACGATATTAAAATGATAAAAAAGTATCAGGAGAATAGAAGGCAAAAGAAAGTATAACATTAACTTAACATTAGATAGACAGTCAAGTTCCTCTATATATATATGTATATATATATTTATATATATATATATATATATATAAACTTAATTTGCATACTCATATGCAAATAAGAATGATCAAGATTTAAAACATTACATGTAATAAACTTGTATATATATATATATATATATATATATATATATATATATATAAACTTAATTTGCATACTCATATGCAAATAAGAATGATCAAGATTTAAAACATTACATGTAATAAACTTGTTGCATTTAAAATAAATTTAAATTTATAAAAATCAATAATTATCGGGAATGAATAATATTAAAATGATAAAAAAGTATTAGGAGAGCAGAAGGCAAAAGAAAGTATAACATTAACTTAACATTAAGTTAGATAGACAGTAGAGTTCCTACACATATATATATAAAGAGAGAGAGAGAGAGAGAGAGAGAGAGAGAGAGAGAGAGAGAGAGAGAGAGAGAGAGAGAGAGAGAGAGATATATATATATATATATATATATATATATATATATAGAAGTCATAAATAAATGTGCGCTCACACACACACACACACACACACACACACACACACACACACACACACACACACACACTCATACACATGTGTATATATATACCATAACAATATAAATTTAATAAGACCTCAGGATATTTAACTGAATATGGTCTACAATGTCATAAAAGTATACATGGTAATGAGTAAGTGTATTACTTACGCAATGTTTATGCACAAATAATATACAATGCGTTACCCATATGCAAATGATAAATGTATTGAAATTCAATTTTTATGTAAAAAACAAGAGATTATTACGAAAAAATAATAAAAAGTATCAGGATAGTAGAAAGTAGAAGAGCATAACATTCATATCTTTTACAATAACTATATATATATTATTATAATTTAAATAAAATGTTATGTAGTTATTCTACTTATACTAAATATATGTAAATATATACATATATGCAAATAAGTATTAATTATATGCAGAATATATGTAAATATATACAAATTGTTTCAGTACGAATGATGTAGGTTGAGCAATTAACGCCTCTTTACTTAAGACACACACTAGCTAGGTGGACGATATAGAACACGCCCAAGTGTGATCGCGTTACATGAAAAAATTCCCGCCTACTCGTAAGCGAAATGATGGTGAATTATATGCATTCTGATTTATACTTACATGCACACCGGTCCACGATTCGCGCCAAACTGACATTATTTTACATGTGTTGGCGGATTTAAATATCAAATTAAGATGATTCTTGAAATATTAAATGTTGCGCACATACTACCCCTTCGTCACCCCTCATTCCTACTTCTAAATCGTACTATAAATACGCGAAGATTGACAGGTCTGATTAACAGTTAAAGTTCAACGTTCCAGAGAAGAAGATCAACACGAAGTAAGATGGTTAGAAAAAATTTACTTAAAGTCTTGATAAATATTGTTAATATAGCATTAGTTCGAGAGCCGCAAATAAAATTATTTTGCAATAATTCATGGCGCAAAAGCCTAAATATTTGCGCCAATAATGAATTATTAAAAAAAATTAAATTTATCTTAGGACTTTGCGGACTACGTACCTTAGCTTATATGTTTAAGCGAGGTATTTTTAACGATAATGAAATACTTGACATTGCTGGTCGTTGTATTAAAAGCAGAGGGATGCAAGATGCGTCACAAGTCAGGCTTCTCATGTTACATCACCGTGTTATTAAAGGTAAGTTATTCATAATTTCTTTTACCGTTTAAAAGCTTGTATCTTTTTTCTTAACGATCGTAGAATTTCGCTATAAAATACTTTTTTGTTGTGAATAAAATTATAAATCTGAAAACATGATTTGCAAGAAAATATCAGTTTCGGATCAATAATCAATAACCAATAAACTTTTTGTTTATGATCACAGAATTTCGCGGGATAAGACTTTTTTGTTAAAAATAGTGCAACTAAACAGATTTTACATAAATTTTACAGACCTGCAAAATATGATGGAGGACAGTAGTGGGGATGAACTGTTGATAAGGCTTCTGACCGAAGAAGAAGATGTATCTGATTCGAGAGATCTTGTGCTACTACCACCTCCCGAAGAGGTAAGAGAAGTCATAAATGTCTCTGAAACTACCCCAAACTTTGCGGTGGAGGGGATAAATAATAATACAGCAGCGCCACCACCTTTTGAACCAATGCCTGGTTGCTCTTGGTGGGGTGATGATGAGAGACAGTCATTAATGGTGATCAATAATAACGAGCAGAATACACTTAATACGATGATTTCATCTGAATCACCAGGTACAGAGAGAATACAGGTTGATTTAAGGAGATGTAAAATGGACACTACACCTATACTCATAAATATTTACTATCTTTTTATTTTATTGCATATTTTTAAGAAAATAAATGCTTTAGTTTGTAATAGGTACCATAAAGATTATTCAATTAAATTTTAAAATAAATTCATTTATTAATTTCTCAGAATTTTAAATTTCTTGTACAAAATTTAAAAATTTTAATATGGTCAATGTCCCAATCGCTACTCACGAACCTATTACTAACCGCTCAATGTTATTTAGATACCAAAAAATTTTTAACAATGAGTAGCTAGTAATAGGTTCGTGAGTAGCGATTGGGATATTGACCATATATAAATATTGGAACACTAAAATTTTTAAAACTAATGAATGAATTTATTTGAAAATTTAACTGAATGATCTTTATGGTAAATACTACAAGTTAAAGCATTTCTTTTCCTCAAGTTTTGCAATATAATGAAAAAATAAGTCAAATTCATGAAAGCAGGGGGTGGTGTCCGTTTTACATCTCCTTAAGCGTAAATTTATAAATCATACATTTTATATAACATTTAATTAGACTTATACGGTTATAAGTCTAATTAAAAATAAATTATTGTAAATATATTATCACTAAAGCGAATATATGATACAGGATAAAGAGAGAGAATTAAAACACAAACTATTTTGATATAAATCGTATATGTAGAGTGGTTGGAGGATTCGATGAGGTTAGTAATAGAAGTTTAGCAGCAGCGACGGTAACATGGATGTTTGCAGGTGGGTGCATCCGTGGACTTTGATGATTTGTGGACCCAGCTCGTGTGGTAAAACAGTATTCGTGAAGAATTTTTTGCATCACATTAATCGCATGAGTGATACAAGATTCGAGCGTATACTCTTGTACTATACCGAGTGGCAGCCAATTTACAAGGAGTTGGCCGAGGATATCGAATTTCACGAGGGTTTACCAAAGAGCGAAGACTATGCCAATGATCCACGAGCAAAACTCTTGATTCTCGACGATCTGATGAGAGAATTGTCCAACAGAGCTGTAGTAAATCTCTTTACCAAAGGCAGTCATCACAATAACTTGAGCGTCATCTTTATCTCGCAAAATCTCTTTCATCAAGGTCAGCGAGAAATTTCTTTAAACTCTAATTACATCGTGGTATTTAAAAATCCGCGAGATCGAGCGCAAATAAATCATCTGGCGCGCCAAGTCTGCCCCGAGGAGCCTTTTTTTTTGCAAGAGGCATATCTCGATGCCACAGCACAACCACACGGCTATTTGTTCATAGATCTGAAACAGGGTACGCCGGGAAACGTGAGATTTCGTACTTGTATATTTCCGTTCGACAAACATCAGTACGTTTATGTGCCTCGTTGCAAACCCATAAAAGCTGGTGCTCGCTCGAATAATGTACCAGTCGTGCGATTGTAATGGAGCCGGTGAGACGTAGTCGTAGCAGACCAATTCCAGAAAAGTACTGGACTCAGCTACATGTTTTGTGTAAAATCGAACTTTCTCAACTCAAGGCCATATTACGCGAAGCAAATTCCAAACTTATAACGTACATTTGCGAGTGTGCTTTGAACATTTTACGTGGAAATATTCCACTCAGCAAATATTATAAGAAACAATTGCGAAAAGTCGCACCACTGTTGCGAAAACTCGCTAAACCGGGTATTTTGGAGGTAAAAAGGAAATTGGTGGTAAAATCAGCATATTTACTACGGCTAATTGTGAAACCTGTTTTATCGGCATGGAGTACGCAAGAAAAATGATTTTAGTACCGCAAGAGTGCTTGGAGCAACAGCGGCTGCAGCAGCAGCACGACGTACCAACTACCAATCATACAACACCACCATCCAGTGTCCAGACACCTGGTACAGCCACGACACGCTTTGACGAAGAAATGAGTAAAATTTTACATTCTACTGGTGATGAGCGTCAAAAATCTCTGCAATATCAACAAATCTTGCAGCGTTACTTGCATCTAAGAGGGGAGGAGAAGGATGAAAATAAGAGTATAATACGTCCAAACGAGACAACATTATTAGAAACGGAAACGACGATGGGTACAAACAATAATGACGAAATCGACGACGAACAGCTTGTCCAGTCGGTACCGCAGAAATTTCAAAGTAATGCTAGACATCTCATTAGATATTTGCGGCAAGCTGGTAATATTGAATGGGATAGTCGTGGTATAATCAAGCTAGATGGCACTGTTGTCGAGGGTGCTAATATTGTCGATTTAATGAACGAAGCTATGAGAAGTAGAAAAAGACCACCACCGCGCGGGTACAAACAGTTTGCACGCGTCTTGCGACAAGTTAGCATACCTTGAGAATCCATTGGTAACGATCAATTGTGGCGTAAGATTGCATCTCATAGCCCTGGTTCACCGCTGTCATCGTCGTCAGAAAACGAAGGTTATTATTCTTCAACAGCTACTGGTCTAACGAGCGTAAAGGAGAAAGAAGTCGAGAGTGCGAAAAAGCGTAAAAAAGTTGGTAGCGAGTTGGCAGCTACACCATCAACCCCTGTAAAAAAGAGTCGCCTCGAACAGCTAAAATGGGACCGTATGTGAAAGCATGGAAGGAAGTGATGGAGGGGGAGGAGGAGGAGGGGGAGAAAACTGGTACTATTATAGACCGATTGATTTCGGTTGTACCCTTTAAAATGCATCTACCAGGCTACCATTTTCTCGGCCCTGGCACGCATCTCGAAGAGCGTCTCAGACGTGGTCAGAGAGGAAAAAATCCTCTTGACAATGCCTGTCTAGAGCACGATATTTCATATTCAAATAAAAAAATAACGAATCATATAAAAGCCGACAGACTGCTGGCTGAACGAGCATTTTCACGCATGCTCTCGGAGACTGCAGATGGCAATAAAAAGACTGCAGCTGGTATTACTGTTTCGTGCATGGTCAACAAAATTGCGTTTGATAAATTTTTAAAACGCATTAAAAATACATTTAAAAGACAGCAAAAGAGAGAGAAAAAGCTAGTTTGTAAGAGAGGGAGGAGGAGGAGCAATGAAAAAGAAGGAGAAAAAGAAGAAGGAGGCGAAAAAGCCGGACGATCTTGAGCATTATTACTATAATCTTTCTGCACCATCAGCGTACGCTGGTGCTCATCTACTGAACACGCGAAACTCAAAAAATTTGATGACAATACCATTGCCAGATGGTTGGAGAGTCAGGATGCACATACCTTACGCAAACTCGTGAGACATCGTTTTCCTCGTCGACATTACAACGTTTTTAGCCCCTTTGAAGTGTGGAAAGCTGACTTGGCAGATTTTAGATCACTTAAAACCTACAATGATGGGTACAGCTATATTCTCATTGTCATTGATGCACTTTCAAAGTTTGCCTGGGCAGAGCCTCTTCTCGACAAAACCAGTCGAAGCGTCGCTGTAGCATTAGACAAAATTTTATCACGGTGTAATGATAGACATCCTATTTATCTACAGACTGATAAAGGTAAAGAGTTTATCGGTCGAGAGGTGCGAGAGGTGCTAAAAAAGAAACATATTACCTATCGAGTCGTCAGAGACCCTGATATGAAGGCAGCCATTGCCGAACGCTTTATTCGAACTCTGAAAGGTCGTATCTGGCGATACTTTACCGAGGGGCTACGCACTTCTTGTCCTCTCGGGAAGATAAAAAAGAGTGCATTGAGAGACTAAAGAGGACTTTAAAGAGGACAAGATCACAAATAAACTCTTTAATTTTTTAGAGTACATGGGCGAAGTTGAGAGGATTCAGGAGGACTTGAGAGGACTCGGGAGAACTTGAGAGGACAGGAAAGAAAACTTAAGAGGATATAAAAGGACATAAAAGAGAACTCAAGAGAACTGAGGAGTCCTCTTTTGTACTCTCACTGTCCTCCATAGTTCTTTTATGTACTTACATTGTCCTCTTCATTCTCTTATGTACTCACATTATCCTCTTCATTCTCTTCTGTACTCTTGCTGTCCTCTGCAATTTTTTTACTTTTCAAAATAATCGCGAGTACATTGAAAAAAAATTCAGAGGACATCGGAGGACATGAGAGTACATGAGAGTACACACTTTTAATTCAGAGGATTTTTTGAGAGGACATGAAGTGCGTAGCCCCTCGTACTTTACTCACTCGCGCACAAGACGTTATATAGATGTTTTGCAAAAAATTGTGACGTGTTACAACGAGTCGTGGCACAGTGCCATAAAAATGCCCCCTTCCAAGGTCAACTTATATAATGCTCACGTGGTACGTCAAAATTTGACGTTGCGTTACAGCGAAAAACAGCCGTTTCGAGTAGCTAAATATAGCGTTGGCGATCTGGTTCGTGTCAGTCGTGCCAAGACAGCCTTTAGGAAAGCATACGAGGATGGCTGGACTCTGGAGCTGTTTAAAATTATAAGAGTCGACACAAGACAACAACCACCCGTCTATATTTTGACAGATCTTGATGGAGAAAAAATTGACGGATATTTTTACGAAGAACAGTTGAGCAGAGTGCGCAAAGATTTAGATAGCGAAGCGTTTGAGGTTGATGAGGTTTTGAAGAGCAAAGGTAGGGGGTCGAAAAAACAATATTTGGTCAGTTGGAGGGGGTACCCAGAAAAATTCAATTCTTGGATAGAAGCTAAAGATTTAAAAAATTTACAATGAACGATGAATTTTACATGGTTTTACCGAGCAACAGCAGCAAGTTTGTCTTTCCACACAATGTGGCGACGCATTTTACAACACAATTATCACAAAATTTTTATCTTCATGGCGACTGGTGTGTAGGACTCACGGAAATTCAAATACCTCTCACATTTCAGCATATATCGGTGGTAGAGCGTGAGGGAGTGATTTCTGTTAAAACATCGAAACGTGACGTGGCGAATGTTTTGCGAGAAACAGAGGAGGAGACTCAACAGAATGCCGAGGTGTTTGCCCGCGTTAAACTTGGTGTTTACCGTGACATTGAAAGTCTCTTAGAAGAAATAAATAGTCTCGAGAATGTGAAAAATCATTTATATTTTGAAATCCGCGCTGGTGGCTATGTACAGATTAAATGTCGATGTAGTGAAGATTGTACAACTTATATGCACACGTTTACTCTATCGGAAAAATTACTTAGAATTTTAGGTTTGGAAAATGTACCAATTTTCTCTTGCAAAGGTAATAAAGAACACTACATTGCCGGTAATCGTCCAGCAAATCTTGTGAACGGGTTACCAACCGTGCTCATGGTTTACAGCAACATTTGCCAGCCTTATGTAACAGGTGACATGCGCACGAGCTTACTACGTATAGTCTCGCTTCATTTGCGTGACTACGTTTACGGAGGTGTTGAAATTAAAAACTTTTCACCACCCATGTACCTACCACTTCTGTCTTCAGCTTTTCAGTCGATAGAAATAGATATAAGAGACGAACACGGATTTCCCATTCCATTCGACTACGGTACGCTGACTGTAACGCTTCACTTTAAGCGCATCCGATAAAATGCCTGTGTTTGAAGATTTTTTCAATAACCAAATGATTGGTGGTGGTGGTGGGGGTAAGTGTGTTACAGTTGGTAAACCTTGCTTTGGTTATCACCAGTCGGGTGCAGGAGTAGGTAGTTTTTTGAAAGGTCTCTTCCGAGCAGCTATACCGAAGATCAAACAAGGTGCAAAAGTGGTCGGTAAGGAGGCTCTCCGAGCGGGTAAAAATATCCTAGATGATGTCACTCTAGGTGGCAGACCGGTCAAAGAGGCGACCAAACAGCGCATTCGCGAGAGTGGTAAAAATCTCAAAAGAAAAGCTGACGTTGTTCTGGACAAATTGCTCTTGGGTGAGTCAAGTGCGAAAGAGGGGGAGGAATCAGAATATAAAAAGAAGAACGAGACATCATCAACTCAGTCGTCGAGTGTACCTGGCACTACAAACACCTCAGCGGCTAAACGCTCGAAAAGTGATAAAGTTGCGAAAAAGAAGAAGAAGCAGAATAAGAAAGCACGTGTAGCTAGAGATATTTTTGAAAATTAAAATTTCAAGATGGCGCTGTTGCATACAGAATCTTGTCAGTCGATCAAGTCGGAATTATCACTTTTTGAATTACCTTCGACACAGACTGCAATTGAAGGCTCTTACTGGGTTCAGTACAAACCGATATCTTCACTTAACGACCAATCACCAATTGAATTTACCATCCCTGGCAACACTGAGTATCTAGACTTGGCTCACACAATGTTAAGTGTGAGTGTCAGTGTAACATGCACTAGTGCTGAACCACCTAAAGATCCGAACGTCGGACCAATAAATAATCTTTTGCATTCGTTGTTCAATCAAGTCGACGTGCTATTCAATCAGAAACCTGTTTCACCACCAAACAATGCTTATGCATACAGAGCTTACATTGAAACATTACTAAATTATGGCCCAACAGCTAAAAAGTCTCATTTAACGAGTGGATTGTGGTACGATGATACAGCAGGAAAAATGGACGATACTGGGTGGTGTTGAAGTTAGAGTAAGGCTCGTGCGTTCTCGTGATGGTTTCTGTCTCATGGATCCCGCTGGTGCTTTCATAGTAAATATTACAGAGGCTACGCTTTTTGTGCGTCGAGTAAGATTAAATCCTTCACTCGTGCTAGCACACAAAAAACTATTGTCGCAGACTACTGCAAAATACCCACTGACACGTGTAGAAGTTAAGGCTGTTACACTACATAGTGGTGTGCATGGGGAAACAATCGACAATGTCATATTAGGTCAACTACCAAAAAGAATTATACTCGGTTTTGTTGAGAATAAAGCTTACAACGGAGATAAAAGTCTTAACCCGTTTAATTTCAAGAATTTTAATATAAATTTTTTATGTCTGTACGTTGATGGAATGCAAGTGCCATCGAAACCCTTACAGCCAGATTTCAAAAATAGCAAAATGTACGCTGATGCTTATCATACACTTTTTTCCGGCACTGGTATTCACTTTATGAATTCAGGCAACTCGATTACCCGTAAAGACTATCCAAACGGTTACTGCCTATTCGCTTTTGATTTGACACCTGATTTATCGGCGAGTGATGGTAGTCATTGGAATTTGATAAAAAATGGTAATGTACGAATTGATGTTAGATTCGACGACCCGCTAGAGGGCGCTGTTAATTGTATAATTTATGCTGAATACGACAATTTGCTCGAAATTGACTCGTCGAGACAGGTTGTCGTGGATTATAGCAGTTAAGTAGTAGTGGTGGGGATATAGTTCTCGCTATTTAAGTGGAGCAAAGCCATCTTTATCATCTCAGTCGGCGAGCAACTTTAATTGCAAACAGTATGGACGTGGTGATTGACGTGCAGTTTTTAAAGGACAATAAAAACCGTTTGATTCCAAAGGAGGTGGCTGTACTTGCTATTCATAAAAACTTTATTGCTCATTGGATTGTGGCGCCTCCTTGTAATTTAAGACGCTTACCTAAAAATGCTTTGAGACAGAACAATTGGGTGACACTGAATCATCATGGTCTGGAGTGGTACGAAGGTGATATATCGATAAAAAGATTATACAAAAATTTGGAAGATATTTGCAAGCATTGTCGTGTAATTTTCGTGCGAGGTCAAGAAAAGCTTGAACTACTTTCCAAGCTCACCACCTGTAAGATTGAAAATTTAGAAAAACAAGATTGTCCAGCTTTTAGAAATTTGAATTTCAGCAGTGTACAGTGTATGCATCATTACATAAAATCATCGTATTCAAATTACGTGTGTGCTCTAAATAACGCTGCTAATCTGAAACAGTGGCTACTGAAACTTAACCCCAGCGTAAAATCGCTGATTGTGGAAGAATTTTTCGAAATTCTCCGCAATGAATTCAAAAGATATTGTTCGATATCTGATGAGGATCAAGTTTCACGCAGTAGGCGTTTATCCAGCGGATCGGATTCCTCTGATGTGGGTGAAACCTTGTGCGCTTGTGCTTAATACGCAAAATTATAACCAGCGTGGTGCGCACTGGGTTGCCATATACGTTGATAAGTATGGCACAGGTGTGTACTTTGATAGTCTTGGTAAGCCGCCACAAATTCAACAACATTTACGACGTATTCAGCAAAATTGTAAAAAATTTAGATGGAATAATAAACGCTTACAAAGCGAATATTCCAATGTTTGTGGTCATTATTGTATCATGTTTCTGTATTATATGTCTACCGGATTGGGTTTCAAGAAATTCTTGGAAAATTTCTCGCAGAATTTGCAAAAAAATGATGCTATAGTAAAGAATTTCATAGAAAAAGCTTGCTATGCATAATTTGATACTTGACTGTCTCTGATTGGTTGCACGCCACCTTTTTACGACATCCCCACCAATTTTTACAGTATAAAAGAAGTGGTATCCACTTGGTCTAGCCACAGTTGTGTGTGATCGACGGTGACAGCAGTAACAAGCAAGAAAACCTAACCAAGATGGCTGGTCAAAAGAGAAGCCTGGAGCAGACATTTGGTAATGACTTGGCATATTTAATAAAACAAAATAGCAAGAAAAATTATTGGCAGCAGGTTCTGCCAATGGTCCACGGGCTGAACAGCTCTTTTGGAAAAATTATCCAGGTAGGCCTGGAGAATATAGGCGGCGAAGGCAAAAAGGAGTTTGCACCCGTGGTACGCTTCTGTGGAGCCAATTTTCAAGGTCTACCTCTGTCACTAGACTGTTGGGAGGCGTTGAAGGAGGAATTTGATAAAATTGAAGATTTTTTCACTTGCTATAATGAGGAATCTATGCTGGATCAGCGGCTATCTATTCCAGGATACACTATCCGTTTTATGAATAGTTTTCACGAGAGAGCTTTTGAATTGGTACCCAATGACGCACAACCAGAAGGAGAGGAGTGTGGTGGACCGCCGAAAAAATATGGTCGATTTAATTGGTCACTAGTATTTAAACGTGTCACGTTTGAACGTTTAAAAGATTTATCAAAATGTATAGATTATAGAATTAGATATTTAAATACTGTTGCAAAATCTGTGGATTATATATTACGAGAAATGGTTGCAAATATGAAAAATGTATTGGAAAAAAGTCAGGAATCTCAATATGTATACTTTACTTCTAGCGATATAAAAAACACAATGTCTAGTTTTAATGATAATTTTGTAAATGATCTCATCGAATTATTAAAAAAGAATAATCTAGTTTTAGGAAAAGAAGATTTGTTTATAATTATACACGAATTTATTATTTATCATATGTACACACTAGTTAATTGTATGAATTCTACGTTGTAATGTTTTATTATTAATAATAAATGTTGTTAAACTTTAAAACGTGAGTATTTCATTTACCTCGTTCATTACCAATTCCTCAACCTTCATACACACAGTAATATTACAAATTATATATATTATATATTATATTTCACGATTCAATATAAATTTTTATTATTTTAGTATTTAAAAGTATTTAGTTGCAAATTGAAATCTTTTAAATTAATATTTTATGATTCAATATAAATTTTAATAATCAAAAAGTATCATGTTACATATTAAAATATTTAAAATTTTTAAATATCGATTAAAATATTTTTCATCCCCACTCTAAATTGAGGGGTCAGTGACCCTTCAGTTTATCCTCACTCTAAATTTCTAGGTGGGGATAAGTGACCCTCCAGTTGTTCGGGTACCATGCCTAACAAGCCCCTACTTCACCTTCTCAGAGGTCATTGACTCACCGGTCAGTAACCTTTGGGGTGGTGGAGTGGGGGTTTGTTTTGACGGTCCATGGTGCCCCTAACTACTAACGGTTATTATTTTTACAAAAACGTTTCAATAATAATACCGAATTTAAAAATGAATATACGAACGTGATTAATGAATACATAAATTTAAATCATATGTTAAAGAGTAAAATCACACCAAATGACGGTTTCCACCTGCCTCATCATGCTGTCATAAGAACGACGAGTACTACTACTAAATTACGTGTAGTTTTTGATGCATCGGCTTAATCGAGTAACGATATTTTATTAAATGATAATCTGTTGATCGGGCCAACGATTCAAGATGATCTTTCGTATTTTATTACGTTTTTGCACACATAAATACGTTATTATTGCCGACACAGAGAAAATGTATCGTCAATTTTTATTGCGCGAAGAAGATAAAAAATATCAGAAAATTTTTTGGTCTTCAAATGGAAAAATTGAAAAATACACATTCAATACAGTGACTTTCGGTTCCGCGTGTGCACCATTTTTAGCTATTAGATGCTTGCACCAACTCGTGGAAGAAGAATCTTATCGCTTTCCAATAGCAGCAAAGATTCTTAAAACAGATATGTACGTAGATAACACACGGAAAAAGGTTTTCACTAAAAAAAGCACTAAATTTAATCATACCTATAAATCAAACTACTAGTAGTTATTTAATAGGTATTTAGAATAATTTTTAATATTACTTTTATCAGTACCTTTTAATATTTTGTTCTGGTGATTTTGAAGGATAGAATCGATAATTTCGGTTCTACAGTATTAAATTGTTTAATACTAACCGTAGTATCTGTATAATACGCATCGCGGCTTGGCTTGAGTATACCGTTACATCGTGATCGGCGCTTTATTTTTGTTACGAATTAGTAGCAATTTTTTCGAACGAGCTGATGAGTGCCACTTATTATGATAATGAATGAAATTACTCTTATCTTAAAATTCTAGGACTTTGAGCACTAAACCAAATTATTCAAATGTAAATATTTATTAATATTATTTGCACTTTTTTTAATTTGGAAAGAAATATTAATATTAATTTTAATGCAATTAAATTTCATTTTATTAGGTTATGTTTGTATAAAACGTAACCTTGTTATAGAATACAAGTTAAATTAAAATAATATTAAAATAAAATTTTTCAAATCTAAATTAAATTGAAATTGTCAATGAGAAAAAAATATTTTGTGTACAATATATATGCAGTATGAATATTGTTAACTTATTAATGTTAAAAAATTTTTTTTTAAAAACAGTTGGAAGTTAAATCAAAATCTTTTCTAGATTTTAAAATCAATAAAATTTTTTAAACATAAATAGAGATAAATATGTTTTATGTCATATATATATATATATATATATATATATATATGGGACGTTTCACGTCAAATCACCAAACAAAAAAAAATAGAATTCGTCGAAAATCTGTGAAAATGTTCTATTTGATATCCAAAATATACAAAAAAAATTTTAGAGGTCCAGGTCAAAGGGGTCAGAATTTAAACGTGATAAAATTTTTCGAATTTTCCAAATTTTTTGCTAAATAAATATTTTAATGAATTTTTTCCTCAAAAACTATCAATTTTTCGTTAAAACTTAATAGAATACTTTTTCTTGGAAATCAGATGTAGAATTCACCTGAATTTTTGCAAATTATAATATACTGATTTTTATGCTTACTTGATCGATTTAAACATACTATTTAGTATATCTATAAATCGAGCAGGTTAAATTGGCTTTTTAAAGTCTTATTTTTTTTGTTTTTTTATAAGGAAAAAATATACGAAGCCTCCAGTTGGGCAGCCTTCTCAAAGTTACTTTATTGCGCCTTGTGGCGTAATGGTCCCTTATGGCTAAAACAAAAAAGAAATAATTGGCCTACGTCATTTATATCAATATTAACTGACATACCGGAAAAACGCAAGGCCCGTTGTTTACTAATTGATTCACATCTAAAACATTTAATAAATCTGTTGAAAAAATATTTATCTATAGCAAAACTAATTCGCGTAGTACCTATATGCTTTCTATTCAATAAAAAATACTATAAATCCGGACCATTACAAGCAGACGAACTATATAGAGCAGAAAACGCTATCATCAAATTAGTGCAAAAATCAGCCTTTAGTAACGAATTACATTTGCTTACTAATAGAAAAGCGTTACTCAATACAAATAAATTACAATTGCTTGATCCAATTATTGGCAACACGGGCATCATAAGAGTCTGTGGTAGACTACATAAAGCCATTATTTCTTACTCATCGCGACATCAAATAATTTTACCACGAAATCATCGTATAACTAATTTATTTATGAAACAATATCACCTTTTGAATTTTCATACTGGAGTTCAAAATACGTTATACGTGATGAGAGAAAAATATTGGCCTATCGACGGTCGAAATCAAGTAAAAAGAGTTATAATACATCAATGTATATCATGCTGGAGCGCCAAGCCACGATTCATTAAATATAAAATGGAAAATCTTTCAAGTGTATGAGTTCGTCAATCTCGACCGTTTAATCATGTCGATGTAGATTACTGCGATCCATTCTTTATTAAAGTAAAGAAATGGCGTAATAAAAAGTTCATCAAATGTTACGTAGCAATATTTGTATGTATGGTTGTCAAGGCTATACACATCGAAGTAGTGAAAGATTTATTAACTGACGCACTTTTAGGTGCCTTAAGATGATTTATCGCTCGACGAGACACAGACTATCCATTCAGACAATGGTAAAAATTTCCAAGGTGCAAATAATGAATTGCAGGAATTATATAATTTACTTAACTCTAATGATTTAAAAAATCAACTTAGAAAAAATTACAACTGATTATCGAATACAATGACATTTTATGTAGTTACAAAGATCAGTTTTTTTAGGTAGAATGAACCATATCTCACAATATCATCAAGATATGTGAAGAGTGACTCTATTAGCCAGTCTTTTCTTTTGACTTTGTCATAAATAAAGAAAAATACAAATAACCTATGGAATACTTTGGAAAAGTTTTATATTTTACATCTGTTGTGTTATGAGGTCTTACAGCTGAATTTCGAATTTACGAGTGTGTAAGCCTTTTGTGTTCAATTAATAAAACACAGATTATTTCACTTTAAAGAAAATATTTTTAAAACTATTAATAAGAAATATACAAATATAAGTTATTTGTCATGACTGTCTGATCGAGAGGCTAAGCATAGAGTGACGAAAGTATAAAATTTTCTAAGCTTGTAAGTTTAGGGTAATAAAAAATAACAGCGTCGTTCGGGGTAAGAAATATAAATTCTTACTCTTATAAAATTAAATTGTCATATAGGTAGAAAACATTAGTTCAGATTAAGGGTTTTTCGAGCATTAAATGACCCGTATTAATCACTACGTGCTTTTCACTATGTTTTAAAAATATAAACTTCGATAGTACACCTTTTTCTTACATTAGGAGCATGTACTTGGTTTAAAAATAAAAGATTAATAATAAGCAAAAATAAATATAAAAATTTGAAAACTTCAAGATAAATACGTATTTGACATGTGAGATATATATTTTATTACGGTTCAAGTATTCTAGTATAAAAAAAGATTTTGTACAAGCTCACACATTATTATAATTATAAAAAAAAAACTTTCTTCATTTGTTATGTGTTTAATAAATAATAATGTTATATGTATTAAAATAAGTCGACTAAGATATAATTTACAAGGGCCTTTGAAGCGTGCGCTCATCTTATTTTTTCTAATTTTATAAATTTATAATATTATTTTTCCATATGCGTTTCAGCTTATTAATATTTGTAGTTATTTAATAACTAACACTTTCAAATAACACTTTAATCTAACAAGAAAATTCAGTATTTTCTTTATAATGTTATTTTTCAAACTATATAATTTTAAGCCTAATTATTATCGTAGGTTCAAATCATCAACATTTATTCGAATTGAGATCATAAAAAATGCGTACGTGCGGCCTGACCAGTCTTCGACCGGTCAGCAATAAAATATCTAGCAGACAGTTGTAGTTTATACCTTCGTTCGAAAATCTCCACTATTAATAAGAAAAGGGATGTGTACGAATATTCTATTTTCATGTATTTTATTACCTGCATAGGCATACGCTTTATTTTTACCAAAAATAAATACGACAGAATAATCTTAAACTTCAATGAGTGAACACCTCTTTCCTTTCCTCATTATATTGAATAAGGTATATAGTATGGTGCACTCACTTGTGTTTTATTTTCAGTATATTTTCATTATCCAAAATTTGTTTCGTTAAATTAATTTTTAGCGAGACAAGCTCATTAAAAAGCGTAAAGATTTGTCCTTTTCCTTAAGTGATCTAAAAACAATATATTTCTGTTGCACGGCAACATATCGGCCGCCTTGAACCGTCATATTCAACACGTCTATTACGCTGGCACAGCCACTAGACAACGCCACTACCTAACCAATGCCATATTTTGTTGCTAATTTGTTGCTAATTTGTTACGCGAAAATCAATTTTGTTGCTCTAGCCGTTCCCAAGAAACACGGGCCGTGCTAGCGTAAGTCTTACGCTAGCAAGGCCACTGCTGTAACTCTTATTCTAATTAAGATATTTTAACTATTCGAACGGCATAATTTGTTGCTAATTTGTTGCTAAATCATGATATTTTCCAAAATTCGAAAACAATAGTATTTGACCCTAATACCGACATCAGGCCCAGTTGAATTTCAAGAAATCAGTTATTTTTCAGGGTATGACTAAAACTAAAAAGTAATAATTTGTTGCTAATTTGTTGCTGATAATTCAACCTTGAAACAATTTTTTTTGCTCCAGCCGTTCCCGAGAAACACGGGCCGTGCTAGCGTAAGTCTTACGCTAGCAAGGCCACTGCTGTAACTCTGGTTCTAATTGAGATATTTTAAAGATTCAAACGGCATAATTTGTTGCTAATTTGTTGCTGAAAGATGATGTTTTCCAAAATTCGAAAACAATGGTATTTGACCCTAATACCGACATCAGGCCCAGTTGAATTTTAAGAAATCAGTTATTTTTCAGAGTATGACTAAAACTGATGAGTGATAATTTGTTGCTAATTTGTTGCTGATAATTCCACCTTGAAACAATTTCTTTGCTCCGGCCGTTCCTGAGAAACACGGATCGTGCTAGTGTAAGTCTTACGCTAGCAAGGACACTGCTGTAACTTTTGTTCTAATTAAGATATTTTAACTTTTTGAACGGCATAATTTGTTGCTAATTTGTTGCTGAAAGATGATATTTTCTAAAATTCGAATACAATAGTATTTGATCCTAATACCGTCATCAGGCCCAGTTGAATTTTAAGAAATCAGGTATTTTTCAGGGTATGACTAAAACTAATTAGTAATTTCAATTAATTACTAATTAGTATTTCTGCCGCCCAGCATTTGCTGCATGATATAATACATCTCGGTAGCAACGAAATGAGAGTATAAAAATGACATATTACGTTAATAAAGCTTTTCAAATCTAACTTTTCATAAATTTTGGATTTCAAAAGTTTTTAGATACGTTCTTTTATGTTTAAAAGTCGAAAGATATAAATAACATATTAACGAATCTTTAGATGCATAGCATTCATTGCATTATAATGTGTTTGACAGGTTATGACTAAATAAGTTCTATTGTAAAAACCAAAAAAAACATATTCAAATAAAATTTTTTTGTCCAAACCTTGGGCGAAATTTATATATAGATTTGTTTTAATTGTAACTATAGATTTTTACATTTTTATTATGTATTCTATTAGTACAAAATAATTATATTATATATATTTGATTCGAATTCATAATTGTAATTTAAATAGTAATGGATTTAGGTAAGAATTGCTGAGTTTATAATACGAGCTTACATCTCCACCAATGGTTATGGTTAGGTCAAGTTCTGTTTCTTCGCAACGTTTTCTTCGCGAGAGATTTTTTCTCTTGAAGCGTGGGAGGTGCGAACAGGAGGCGTATGAGTTGTTTTAGCTATATAAATATATAAATATATATATATATATGAATATAAATATATATATATAAATATATATATATATATATATATATATATATATGAATATAAATATATATATAAAATATATATATATATATATATATATATATATATATATATATATGTCGTATCAGGTATTCGGCGTTGTATGTGCAAAGCTAGTTAAATGGGTATTGAGGTTACATACATTTTAATTCGTAGCACAACTATATTCAGTTTGCTATACTTCACATTAAAAAAATATAGATGATTCCATACCTCACATGGTGACGTATGGAGTCATCTATACGTCACACTACAAGGTAGTAATTAGCTCTGAAGCGATCGTCGGAGTCGTAAAATTGGTTAGTTTAATCGGCGTGTTTTGTTTTTTCTTTTCACATTTTGTCCTTTAAAAAATTGATTAATCATACAAAAAAATTAGTGCAAATAATGAAAAAAAATTAGTACAAATAACAACAAAATTATCATTATAGTGAAAGTGAGACAGTGAAAAAAAACATTAATTATAAAATGTGCGTGATATGCGTAGTCAGCTTGTCAAATTTGTGACACATCAATGACGGTTCCGCAGACGATCCGCGTCTACACTGTTACCATACGTTTATTCAAATTCAAATCAAAAGAAAGAAGGATAGCGAATTTGCACATTTATAATTTGATAGTCCCTCATACCTGCTACAACGACATAGAATCATCTACGCCATTTGGGAGTAAGAAGGATTAATACGGGGCGAATTTGTTACTCGAACCGCAGTCAATCTCGGGCGCGCTTTGCGAGACCCTCTTTTTTCTAACTCTAACTCTTTCTCTCTCTCTTTCTCTTATAAATAAAAGAACTAGTGCATCTGCTATTCATTCCTGCCGCTGCCAGCCAGTAGTACCCCTCTCGCTCGTGCAGCAAATACTGGGCGGCAGAAATAAACTAAACTTGATTCGAATACTATTGTTTTCGAATTTCGGAAAATGTTATCTTTCATCAACAAATTATGCCGTTCGAATCGTTAATAGTACATTACGATACACGTGCTCTAAGTGGTCCTTTTTAACACGGCGCGCAGTTAGCACCCGAGCGCAGCGAGGGTGCTAAGCACGTCATGTGAGAGGACCACTTCGAGCATACAAATCGTATATTATTTTATAGCACGTGTGAGATAAATCCACCACACGTAATCTATACTATAGAAAATGAATTTCAACGAAATCTATACGCTCCACGAATGATAAATCGTAAATAAAAACGAACGCTATATATCAACAAAACTATGCACTCTACGAACGATAATTCGAAAAAAATGAAAATTATATACATTATCAAAACTAAACCCTTCACAAACAAATAAGAAAAGTAAAAACGATTTCAAAAGCATTTTTAGAGTGTGAAATTATATTGATAATTATTAATATCACTGATATTTTATTAATAATTAAATACAATATGCTAACAAAATCTTGCCGATTATTCAGATTTATGTATACATAAGTCAGACAAAGCGAAACATCTAGTTCATTTTTCATATATGCATCTCTCTCTTTCTCATCGTTAGGCTGTATACACTGTACACGCATGCGCGCTCACAGAGGTTTTATATATTTCGACAACTCACGGCACAATAAGAATTTATAAACTATAGTTTTCGTTTTCTTGATGCTTTTAATTCTTTATTGAGGTATTTATATTTTTTGGTTGATTGTCTACGTGTTATTATAGGTGAAAAAATATTTCTACGTATTAATAAACGTACAAAGAGTGATTGTGACGCGTGATTTCGATATGATTACTTTTTCGAACAGCATAATAAAGTGTGAAATATATTACAGTAGTACTTTTTTACACAGTTCAAAAAAGTTGTACTTAGCTCCCGCTAAATGGTGTAGAAAACGCGGATTTAGCTCACGCAGTGCTATAATAGTACATTATTAACCTGGGGTGGAAAGGCTGGATTTACGTAACGAGTTTCGTAAAACAGCCTTTACACCAGAGGTTAATAATGATTTTTTTCGCATGAGAGCCGAAAATGAGAAAAGAAGTTGCGATTTTGAGGTTAGAATGCGGAAAAATATCTTAATTAGAACCAGAGTTACAGCAGTGGCCTTGCTAGCGTAAGACTTACGCTAGAACGGCCCGTGTTTCTCGGCTGGAGCAAAAAAATTGTTTCAAGGTGGAATCATCAGCAACAAATTAGCAACAAATTATTACTCAACAGTTTTAGTCATACTCTGAAAAATAACTGATTTCTTAAAATTCATCTGGGCCTAAAGTCGGTATTAGGGTCAAATACTATTGATTTCGAATTTTGGAAAACATCATCTTTCAGCAACAAATAAGCAACAAATTATTACTTTTTAGTTTTAGTCATACCCTGAAAAATAACTGATTTCTTGAAATTCAACTGGGCCTAATGTCGGTATTAGGGTCAAATACTATTGTTTTCGAATTTTGGAAAATATCATCTTTCAGCAACAAATTAGCAACAAATTATGCCGTTCAAATCTTTAAAATATCTTAATTAGAACCAGAGTTACAACAGTAGCCTTGCTAGCGTAAGACTTACGCTAGCAGGGCCCGTGTTTCTCGGGAACAGCTGAAGCAAAAAAAATTTTTCAAGGTGGAATTATCAGCAACAAATTATTACTCATCAGTTTTAGTCATACTCTAAAAAATAACTGATTTCTTAAAATTCATCTGGGCCTAAAGTCGGTATTAGGGTCAAATACTATTGTTTTCGAATTTTGGAAAACATCATCTTTCAGCAACAAATTAGCAACAAATTATTACTCATCAGTTTTAGTCATACTTTGAAAAATAACTGATTTCTTGAAATTCAACTGGGCCTGATGTCGGTATTAGGATCAAATACTATTGTTTTCGAATTTTGGAAAACATCATCTTTCAGCAACAAATTAGCAACAAATTATGCCGTTCGAATAGTTAAAATATCTTAATTAGAACAAGAGTTACAGCAGTAGCCTTGCTAGCGTAAGACTTACGCTAGCAGGGCCCGTGTTTCTCGGGAACGGCTGGAGCAAAGAAATTGTTTCAAGGTGAAATTATCAGCAACAAATTAGAAACAAATTATTACCCATAAGTTTTAGTCATACTCTGAAAAATAACTGATTTCTTAAAATTCAACTGGGCCTGATGTCGGTATTGTGGTCAAATACTATTGTGTTCGAATTTCGGAAAACATCATCTTTCAGCAACAAATTAGCAGCAAATTATTACTCATCAGTTTTAGTCATACTCTGAAAAATAACTGATTTCTTAAAATTCAACTGGGCCTGATGTCTGTATTAGGGTCAAATTCTATTGTTTTCGAATTTTGGAAAATATCATCTTTCAGCAACAAATTAGCAACAAATTAAGCTGTTCGAATAGTTAATATATCTTAATTAGAACAAGAGTTACAGCAGTAGCCTTGCTAGCGTGAGACTTACGCTAGCAGGGCCCGTGTTTCTCGGGAACGGCTGGAGCAAAAAAAATGTTTCAAGGTGGAATTATCAGCAACAAATTATTACTTATCAGTTTTAGTCATACTCTGAAAAATAACTGATTTCTTGAAATTCAACTGGGCCTAATGTCGGTATTAGGGTCAAATACTATTGTTTTCGAATTTTGGAAAATATCATCTTTCAGCAACAAATTAGCAACAAATTATGCCGTTCAAATCTTTAAAATATCTTAATTAGAACCAGAGTTACAACAGTAGCCTTGCTAGCGTAAGACTTACGCTAGCAGGGCTCGTGTTTCTCGGGAACAGCTGAAGCAAAAAAAATTTTTCAAGGTGGAATTATCAGCAACAAATTATTACTCATCAGTTTTAGTCATACCCTGAAAAATAACTGATTTCTTAAAATTCATCTGGGCGTAAAGTCGGTATTAGGGTCAAATACTATTGTTTTCGAATTTTGGAAAACATCATCTTTCAGCAACAAATTAGCAACAAATTATTACTCATCAGTTTTAGTCATACTCTGAAAAATAACTGATTTCTTGAAATTCAACTGGGCCTGATGTCGGTATTAGGGTCAAATACTATTGTTTTCGAATTTTGGAAAACATCATCTTTCAGCAACAAATTAGCAACAAATTATGCCGTTCAAATAGTTAAAATATCTTAATTAGAACAAGAGTTACAGCAGTAGCCTTGCTAGCGTAAGACTTACGCTAGCAGGGCCCGTGTTTCTCGGGAACGGCTGGAGCAAAGAAATTGTTTCAAGGTGGAATTATCAGCAACAAATTAGAAACAAATTATTACCCATAAGTTTTAGTCATACTCTGAAAAATAACTGATTTCTTAAAATTCAACTGGGCCTGATGTCGGTATTGTGGTCAAATACTATTGGTTTCGAATTTTAGAAAACATCATCTTTCAGCAACAAATTAGCAGCAAATTATTACTCATCAGTTTTAGTCATACTCTGAAAAATAACTGATTTCTTAAAATTCAACTGGGCCTGATGTCTGTATTAGGGTCAAATTCTATTGTTTTCGAATTTTGGAAAATATCATCTTTTAGCAACAAATTAGCAACAAATTAAGCTGTTCGAATAGTTAATATATCTTAATTAGAACAAGAGTTACAGCAGTAGCCTTGCTAGCGTGAGACTTACGCTAGCAGGGCCCGTGTTTCTCGGGAACGGCTGGAGCAAAAAAAATATTTCAAGGTGGAATTATCAGCAACAAATTATTACTTATCAGTTTTAGTCATACTCTGAAAAATAACTGATTTCTTAAAATTTAATTGGGCCTGATGTCGGTATTGGGGTCAAATACTATTGTTTTCGAATTTTGGAAAACATCATCTTTCAGCAATAAATTAGCAACAAATTATGCCGTTCGAATAGTTAAAATATATTAATTAGAACAAGAGTTACAGCAGTAGCCTTGCTAGCGTAATACTTACGCTAGCAGGGCCCGTGTTTCTCGGGAACGGCTGGAGCAAAAAAAATATTTCAAGGTGGAATTATCAGCAACAAATTATTACTTATCAGTTTTAGTCATACTCTAAAAAAAAACTGATTTCTTAAAATTTAATTGGGCCTGATGTCGGTATTGGGGTCAAATACTATTGTTTTCGAATTTTGGAAAACATCATCTTTCAGCAATAAATTAGCAACAAATTATGCCGTTCGAATAGTTAAAATACATTAATTAGAACAAGAGTTACAGCAGTAGCCTTGCTAGCGTAATACTTACGCTAGCAGGGCCCGTGTTTCTCGGGAACGGCTGGAGCCGAAAAATGGTTTTAAGGTGGAACTATCAGCAACAAATTAGCATCAAATTATTATTCATAAGTTTTAGTCATACTCTGAAAAATAACTGATTTCTTGAAATTCAACTAGGCCTCATGTCGGTATCAGGGTCAAATACTATTGTTTTCGAATTTTGGAAAATATCATCTATTAGCAACAAATTAGCAATAAATCATGCCGTTTGAATCTTTAAAATATCTTAATTAGAACCAGAGTTACAGCAGTGGCCTTGCTAGCGTAAGACTTACGTTAGCAGGGCCCGTGTTTCTCGAGAACGGCTGCAGCAAAAAAATTGTTTTAAGGTAGAATTATCAGCAACAAATTAGCAACAAATTGTTACTCATCAGTTTTAAACATACTCTGAAAAATAACTGATTTCTTGAAATTCAACTGGGCCTGATGTCGGTATTACGGTCAAATACTATTGTTTTCGAATTTTGGAAAACATCATCTTTCAGCAACAAATCAGCAACAAATTATTACTCATTAGTTTAAGTCATACCCTGAAAAATAACTGATTTCTTGAAATTCAACTAGGCCTGATGTCGGTATTAGGGTCAAATTCTATTGTTTTCGAATTTCGGAAAACATCATCTTTCAGCTACAAATTAACAACAAATTATGCTGTTCGAATCTTTAAAATATCTCAATTAGAACCAGAGTTACAGCAGTGGCCTTGCTAGTGTAAGACTTACGCTAGCACGGTTCGTGTTTCTCGGGAACGGCTGGAGCAAAAAAATTGTTTCAAGGTGGAATCATCAGCAACAAATTAGCAACAAATTATTACTCTTTAGTTTTAGTCATACCCTGAAAAATAACTGATTTCTTGAAATTCAACTGGGCCTGATGTCGGTATTAGGGTCAAATACTATTGTTTTCGAATTTTGGAAAATATCATCTTTCAGCAACAAATTAGCAACAAATCATGCCGTTCGAATAGTTAAAATATCTTAATTATAATTAGAGTTATAGCAGTGGCCTTGCTAGCGTAAGACTTACGCTAGCACGGCCCGTGTTTCTCGGGAACGGCTAGAGCAACAAAATTGATTTTTGCGTAACAAATTAGCAACAAATTAGCAACAAAATATGGTAATGGTTAGATAGTGGCGTTGTCTAGTGGCTGTGCCAGCGTAATAGACGTATATTCAACTAATAAATGATATATTGTACATACAAAATAAATTTCGATAAAGATATATAATTGCAGTATAATAATTACAGTGATAATCAAAAAAAAATGATAAAGTTTTATATAATGATAAATTAAGCTGAAAATAAGATAAAATGTAAATTAATATTGTTTACGTTAAATACAAAATATTTCTTAAATTTAAATTTCACTCTAAATTTATTGGTAAAGTTGATAGTCTTTTGATGCAGCGTTTATATTCACCGCTAAGAGTTTTTACTATCATTACACGAATCATTCCATCGGTTCCTGGATGAACATCGATGATTTTACCCAATGGCCAGTGCATTGGTGGTGTAGCATCTTCTTTAATGATAACGATTGATCCAATGTCGATATTTTGAGAACTTCCTGTATGCCATTTTTCACGTACTGTTAAGTTGTGTAGATATTCTTTATGCCAACGTTTCCGAAAGTTTTGGCGCATTTGCTGTACTTGTTGCTAATTAGATAAACGAACAGCTGGTATATCTGTAAGATTGTGTTCTCGTATGCTTGTTAAGAGTTCGCCAATAAGGAAATGGGCGGGGGTTATAGCGTTAAGTTCATTAGGATCAGAGGAAATAGGTACAAGTGGTCGAGAGTTCAAAATGGCTTCAATTATTAATAATGTTTCTCCTACAACACGTAGCATGTGTTTTTAATGATTTTACCAGGGCTTCCCAAAGTCCACCTAAGTGACGTGATCTAGGCGGGATAAAGTATCAATTAATGCCTTCGTTGGCGAGCGTGCTATCGATTACATTTATGTGATCTTTAGAATCAATAAATTTATACGATTCGTTTAATTCGTTTTCCACACCTATAAAATTCATACCGTCATCTCAAATAAATGTCTGAGCACTTACCTCTTCTTGCAAAGAAACGTATAAGCGCCGCTAAAAATGCTCCCATAGTTAGATCCGATACCAATGCAATATGCATAGCTTTAGTAAGAACAATGTATAGCTTTAGTAACAAAACGAAAAAGAGGCCACAATAATCTATATCTGTATGTAAAAAGGGATACTCAAATTTTATACGATTTTCGGGTGAGTTTCCCATGAGATAATTAGATGAGGTCAGGTTGGCTCTGAAGCATTTCACATATTGACGTATAATTTCTTTTATTGAACTGTGCGCATTAACGATCCAATAATTTTGTCTGATTGCATTCAAAACAGCATGTACAACCAGCATGAAAGTTTTTCACGTGCGCTTCATAAATTATCAAATTGGTGACATGATGATTTTTAGGTAACAAAGCTTAATGTTTCTGATTATTATTAAACTGCTTAGATAATGATAATCGACCTCGTACTCTTACAATACTCTTTGTGTCAATAAAGGGATTCAAAGGTAAAAGATTTCCGGTGATAGCTTTCGATTCGCTCAATAGGCAGATTTCTTTAGAAAAAACTTGGCCTTGAACTTATTTTAAAATAAAGTTAATAGCTGATTGTAATTTGATTGTACTTAATGGTTCGGCTAGAGCGTTTTTATTTAAATTTAGAATAGCTTGATCATTTTTATTCCGTTTTCGATCAGATATGATTTTTCGGCAGTTATTGTAAAATCTAAAACAATATGCAATAACGCGTTTTCATCTATTAAATGTTGAAAATCGTTCAAATATTTCGTTAGCATTTGATTGTATGGTTATAAATCATATTGTAGGTTTGCAATCCGGAATGATACTATTAAGAATTTCAAATACCATTGGTTTTCATCATAACTTAGCCAATAAGGACTATTATGCCAGATATTATTTTTTAAAAGTTCAGCAGGTGTAAGCCCACGAGATATCAAGTCAGCAGGGTTATTGTGCGATGGCATATGCCGCCATTGAGATAGGTTAGTTTACGATTGTATTTCAGCAACGCGATTACTAACAAACATTTTAAGTATGTGTGGTGATGCGTTAATCCATTGCAAAGTAATAGTGGAATCAGATCAAAAAACTAACTTATCGAATTAAGAGGCAGTCGGGTCTATTCGCTGCTACATATAGGGTGGCACTGCAGTCAGGTGAGAGAAACCTATTAAATATTTTTTATACAGCTATTTACAATTTTCTGAAACGACAATATACTTTTAATATTGTCATTTCCTCTAGCCATCTATATGTAGAATAATTATTAATACTTATCTTGTTTGAAAAGTCTAAAATATTGTTATAAAGCGAAAAATGCGATGCAACGTAGAACCGATATAAACATGCACCTTCTCTTAGCGCGACAGAGAGAGCAATACTAAAGAATGATGTATGCTAATGTTTACGTCGGCTCTACCTCGCGCCGCATTTTTCGCTTTATAACAATATTTTAGACTTTTCAAACAAGATTAATATTAATAATTATTCTACATATATATGGCTAGAGGAAATGACAAGATTAAAAGTATATTATTGTTTCAGTAAATTTTAAATTGCTGTATAAAAAATATTTTATATTTTTCTCTCACCTGACCACAGCGCCACCAAGCGGCGAATGGTTCCGACCGCCTCTTAAGGATTGTGCAAAGAATTTTCTACTATTCTAAATAATTGCACTGCTAATTGAGCTGCTGATAATCCTAATCGAGGTAAAGTTAAATATTTCAAAGGTGCAACGCGAGATTTTGCACATAGTAATTGCACTAAACATTCGTTATTTTCGTTATACGATCTAATATAAATACATGTACCGTGGGCCTTTTCACTAGCATCACAGAAACAATGTAGTTGTAAGTTGGTATAATCGGTAATAATCGTTTGTCTGCTAAAGTGTGAGTCATGCAGTAACGGTAGTTCACTTGTGACGGTTTGCCAAGCTGTAAATATATTTAAAGTAATCAATTCATCCTAATCGACCTTTAATTGCCATAATTGCTGCATTATAAATTTTGCCTTTACAATGACTGGCCCAAATAGGCCAAGAGGGTGAGCAATTTGGGATAAGATTTCCCTTTTCGTTACCTTTGATGTTTGTTTGGACTTGTTTACGATATAGGTAATACCATCCTTTTTTGCGTTCCAATATACGCCTAGGATTTTTACAGTATCATCGATATTCAAACTTAAATAAGATTGTTCTGATGTTTCAAAAAAATCAGATATTAATCTTATATCATTCTAAGCCCATTGTCTTAAGTTAAGACCGTGCGTGAGAGCTATTAAGTCGTCACGCAGCTGTTTTACTTCCGTTAGAGTCATTGTTCGGGTCAATAAATCATCCATATAAAAATATTTACTTAGAACATGTGAGGCCTTCGGAAAGATTCCAGCCTCATCAATTGCTAATTGTTTAAGTGCTCTTGTTATTAAAAATGATGCCAGCGTAGTGCCATACGTTAAAGTATTAAGCCTAAAGATTTTTATAGGTTGATTTTCGTTATTGCCAAAGAATTTTTCGAAACGTGCAATCTTTTTCGTCAACAACAATTTGTCGGTACATCTTCTTGATATCAGCTGTTAAAACATATTCATGTGTTCGGAAACGCAATATGATCGATAAAAGATTTTTTTGAATGGTGGGACCTTTCATTGAAACATGATTTAATGAAAGCCCGCTTGTCGTTTTAGCTGAAGCATCAAACACAACTCGTAACTTAGTAGTCAAGCTGGAGTGTTTAATTACGGCATGATGAGGTAAAAAATAACCGATATCCTTTGAATTTTTTACGTGATCTAAGGTCATGTGACCGAGCGCTTCGTATTTACGCATAAATTCTGCATACTGAGTCTTGTTTTCAGGACTTTGCATTTAACGATCTTTCGAGTGATAAAAATCTTTTCAATGCTTTGTTATACGAATCGCCTAATTTTTCCTTTGATTCATTAAAGGGTGATTTTACGATGTATTGTCCTGTGGTTAAATCTCGAATGATATTATTTACAAAGTGAGCTTCACACGCGCTCTCTTCGATTGATAAATGTTTTCCGTGCGAAACTTCTTCTATCTCTCAAAATTTCGATATTTGATTTTGCAAGGAAGTAGAAGAGAAATTACATATTGAACTTTTTTCATGAATTTTTGAAGCTACTTTACCGCGAATCATCCAACCTAATCAAGTTTTTGTAAGATTGCGCCGTATTCGTTTATTTTCATCTGACCAATTGATAATAATTTATAAAATATTTCGGCTTTGATAAGTGCATCGATTTTGCTCGGCTTATAAAATGAAGGATCAGCTAAAGATAAATTTTTCGGTATAGATAAGTGTCGTTTGTCAATATGCTGTAAAGGTAGAATTTCAGCTAGATTTGGCAATACTAAAAAGGTTAAGGCAATAGAAAATTTATTTATTCTTGATTGAATTTCGGTTTTAACAGATTCATTATAATAATTTATTGTATTATTTCTACCGTTTACTGGAATATTAATATTTTTCCGATCTTAGTCTAATTTATTAGCAAATTCTTCAGTAATGAAATTAGATTGAGAACAAGAGTCTAGAAGAGCTCTGCAAATATGAGAATTGCCTTCCTTATCTACGGTATGAATTAATGTCGTCGAAAGTAAAACTTGTGCAAGCATATTTATTGTTAAGTATGACGCTTTCGTTTGTTGAACGGTAGTTTCTTTATGAAGCAATAACGTATGGTGTTTGTTATTGGATTTTTTTACAAAGAGCCGATTTGCAATTATTTATTGTATGATTTGATCTTAAACGATTTGGACATAGTTGCATTTTATTTATTAATGCAATTCGTTTGTTTACGTTCAATGGTAAAAGTTTTTCGCATGCTTGAATAAAATGATTACCCTTACACATGTGGTAAAAAGCAACCGTTTGTGCTAGATAAGAATGTGTTATATTGTTTGATTTTTTGTTATTAAAATCTGTTGACTGGTACGGTCGATTTGTATGATTATAATTAGTTTTTTCGTTCTTCTCTTGCTTGAATCCTTCTAAGATTTTTTGAAGAGAGTGCGAAAATTCTAAAAGCATTTCCATAGTTGGAGCGTCTACATCTTGGACGCGTTCTTTCCATTTCAAACGAGTTTCCTTGTTTAGTTTCGATGTGATTGCATGAATTAGAAAAGCTTTAAGGGCACAGTAATGCTTGCGCGCGTTGTCTATTATCTCGCCTATATCAGAATCGTTCGGTTTACTACAGGTAGGTAGATCGAAAATCGCCTTTATTCGTTTGTTTATATACGTGTTAGGATCATTACAATATTTTTCTAATTGATTCCATGCTACCAAGTAATTGGCATCAGTAGTTGCAAGCAATTCAATTTTGTTTGCTGCTTTACCCGTTAAGAGGCGGTCGGAACCAAATCGGTGACTTAGTTCGGTGCTTGTAATAAATGCTTATAATAATTTATTCATTTATTTATATGGTAAAAATATAGTCATTTCCTCTAGTCATGTATATAAAGAATAATTTAAAATAGTTAAAGCCACAAAAATATACAAAATATTGTTATAAAGCGAAAAATCCCACCTAACAATCGACACGACAGTTTTTTGCATGCGGTATATGTCAAGTCAGTTTGATATTTATAATAAATGCTTATAATAATTTATTTACTTATTCATATGGTAAAAATATAGTCATTTCCTCTAGTCATGTATATAAAGAATAATTTGAAATAGTTTAAGCCATAAAAATATACAAAATATTATCGTAAAGCGAAAAATGCTGACTTGATATATACCGCAAGTCACCGATTTGGTTCCGACCGCCTCTTAAGCATGATCTAAGATATATGAGCTTTTGTGGGTCTGTAAAGCGACTGTCTCAATGCAAAGCTGCTTTAAAAGTATCAGCAATATTCGACCACGGTTCGTATGACCCTCTGAATTTTGGTAACTCTAATTTAGGTACATTCATGTATAATTGCGATGCATTTAAATTTTCGTTATTATGAGTTATTTCAAAATTTATATTAGAAGACGTAGAGAATCGTTGTCCGGTTTCTCCTCAAATAGGTGTAAAATTTGCCGCTTTTATTAAACTATTTAATTTACCACGACATGAATAATAGCCTTCTTAATAACTTATTCGCTCTTCGATTTGCTCATCTAATTCTTTATCATCAACAATTTAGTCCAATCAATAGAGCAAAAAAAAGGTTATTTTAGACATTAATTCGGGACTTAACCCCTTAACTGGTAAGGCTTTTTATAACTTTTCGTGCCAAAAATGGAAGCCACAAATACTATCTTTAGGTGTACAAAAATATTGTTTTCAGGAGTTTTTGATCACGTTGATTCCATTTCCATCATTATTTTCACAATGAAAAATATGTGCATATATGATACATAGCCAGTTTTGGCACGACTTTTTTGTTTATATATGATACATAACCAGTTAAAGGGTTAATGAAACCTATATAGAGTTGTTAAGGGCGATGAAAAAACATACCCTATATAGAATGTAACCAAAAAAAACGGTAGAAAATGCTCCAGGAGGCTGCAAAGTTGGCCAAAACAGGTTTTTGAATTCTCTGAAGAAACTTATTCATTTTAGAACAAAAAGTAATTAATAAAAATATTAGAGAATAAAAAAACTTACAATTTGAGTGATGTCACGATTATTTTCGACAATTAATTATTGCAAAAAAGCCAAAAAACCATTAAAAATATTTGTTACAAAAATAATTTTTATAATATTTTTAAACTTTTAAAAGGAAGCCTGTGGGCACTTATATGTATGTAAATATCACGCGCAACATGCAGCGCGCAAGTTAACGCTGAGAGAGCGCTAACAGAGCGCTAGAAGTGCAACGCGGCTCTGACAAGACAATGAGACTCAAAATAAACGAGAGGAATATCTTTTGTATCATTACATAGTTTTCTTTCACGATCTATCTTATCTGTAGTAACGGAGTCCTACAGTGGTGACTCCGACAACCGTTAGGAAAGAAAGGCGCAGCGCGGCCAAGTAGCAAACCCGAAGCAAAAGCCATCAAAGGCCAGCACGGAGACGCGAGCGGTGGCAGTCGTTTTGGGACGCCGGAGATACATCGTAAAGGTTAGACTTTATATTTCCGCGCGTCGTGCTTAAGTTAGAGTGATATTAGATTTTTCTTACAGAATATCGTAGATTGTAGATTTTTATTCTGTTTTGTAATTGTTCAGTGCGGTGGAAAAAAAAAAAAATTAAGTAATAAAGATAAAAAATTTAGAGATCGCCGTTTCGTACCCTGCTATGAAAAAGCAGCTGATAAACTGTGATAAACAAGCTGATGAACAAGCTGATATATCAACTGATAAATCAGATACTGATTTGTCCGTTAATCGCAGCTGATATATTATCTAATATATTAGCAAATTTTTCATAAAATATTTTTTTTCTAAACAATGAATCATAAATTATATTATACATGCAAAGGAATATATATCCTCATTTTCATAAGTTATAAAATTGTTTTTTTTTATTTTTGAAAATATATTAATTAGAAATTAAAATAAAAAATTAATTTATGCTAAATACACTGAGAGAAATTTTATATGAAATATTAAAAGTACATTTTTACCATGTAGCTTTGTAAACTTTTTAATTGCGTTAAATTTACTCTGCTATACAGAAAATTTTATTCCTCTGCTTAATAAATTTTTTCTTATCCCCTGGCGAAAAGTACGTCAAAAGACATCTACTTTCTGAGAGAGAAGTTAAGCATTATCCACGGCGGCTCGGCGCACTAGCGATGCGCAATCGTGTTGACGCTCTGTTTTTCACGGCAGTTAAGAATAGAGAGGGCTACGTCTATCCTTCTCTGTCCGCCGGCTTTAGACATTGACTCTCTCCCTCTCTCTTTCTTTTTCATACAGAATAGAGAGGGTTGCGTCTATCCTTCTCTGTCCGCCGGCTTTAAGAATTGATTCTCTCCCTCTCTCTTTCTTTCTCTTATATGTACAATAAAGGTAGCCGCGAATGGAGGGGGCTATGTCTAGCCTTCTTTGCCGGTTACAACAAGCAGTATATTTTTCTTTATCTTTCTTATATAGTAATTTTAAATATTTTATTATTAAAACCTAACTTGTTTTATTTTGTGAATTATAAATTGCAGTGTGTTATAAAGTGTGTGAATTATAAAGTGTGTAAATTATAAAATGTGAGTGAAATATTGATGGTTTATTTTAATGATTTACCATCAGTGGGAGAGGGGCAGAGAAGGATAAAGCATACTCGGTCGAAAGCAGCAGGCAATTCATCGCGGTATTTTTATTTTAATGATTTATCATCAAAAACGAATTATCAGAACGAGTAAGTTGGACGTACTTTTCGCCGGGAATAAGAAAAAATCGTATATTCACCTCGGGAGAGAAGTTGACCATCAATTGCTCGCGTATTTGCCCCCTCGCTGCGCTCGGGGGCAAATCATACGCGAGCATTTAATGGTCAACTTCTCTCCCTTGGTTAATAATATACTATTATATAAAATAAACGATACAAATTTTCTTTGCTGGTTACTAATTTCCATTTTATGTACAGCATATTATTTACATCTAGATATAAATATTAATAAAGTCGATTTTTAGATACAAGGAATTTTTCATTATTGACGTTACCATTCGTGTAACCAAATTCCAAATCCCCAAGGGGTGTAATTTCGCCTATCTTATCCTATCATACTCTTTGAAAACTTTAAGATGGATATGTATTTGACATGTGAGATATATATTGTAATACGGTTCAAGTATTCTAGTATAGAAAGGATTTGTCCTTTTCCTTTAATGATCCAAAAATAATATATTTCTATTGCACGGCAACGACATTCATAATATTTTTTGATACCCTTTTTATTAAAGGATCTGGAGTCTTACATACAGAGAACCAGATTTTATGTTTTAGTTCAATGTTTACATTTAATGCAGATAAAATTGAATTTTTAAATGTTCTGTTTATGCCTAATAACGTAATGCAGATTGTACACTTGGTGGAAAGGATATTTTTCCGAATGTTAACCTCAAATGGCAACATTGCATATTTTACCACAGGCATAAGACAATTTCAAATTGTAGAGCAAATTTCACATCATCATTACTCATTACTTAATGACATAATTTTAGTAAACAAACAATATTAGTTTCTTTTTTCATGATCCGAATTATTATTTTATTAAATAAAATTTTTATTTCTTAGTTCAATAATCACATAGAATCTAATATTGTGAATTTAAGTTATTGTTGAGACTTAGACTAAAATATTAAAACATATTGTCTAAAATACTTATTTTTCTTTAAAAGCACGTACGGGTTTTTCCTTTATTTTTATTGTAATATTTATCAATTCATACGTACAAATCTTAAAACTAGGATATTTAACAAATAGCATTGTAAAATAATATATCCAGTTCATATTCTATACCAAGCTTGCATCGCAATAAACATATTTCCTTTATAGCTATCCCAGATTATCGTCCCGGTTTTTACAAGCATACCGCAATTAAGGATTAGCTCTTATAATTTCACTAAAAATTGTTTTTCAACCTTTAGCTCCTGTTCTAACCTATGTAATAAACATTCCCACTATTTAAAATGAATTAACCAATGGCCTTACTTATTTAATGTATTTGTAAAAATAAGTAACGCCTATTTTATTTTATTTGTACTTCGAAAACTGATTTTGTAGTTAGTTCTCAATCGAGCGTCAAACGAGCAAGACGCATACGCACTACCCTAAACAATCAAAACATTTTGTATATCTTTAAATAAACGCTTTTTATATTTCAATATTGGCTTCCTGTCATTAATTTACACGGAAGTGTGTGAGTTTCTTCTTGGTACGTCCAAGGCAGAAAAAGTATTCACACGAACACAACAGTTATATAGGCAATAATATTTAAGTTGTTATCATTTGAATTTTGCATGAATAACCTATAAGAAAAAACAAAATAATCATGATACGAAACTCAATGCATAATTCGAAGTTTTCTTATGTCTGTGGTAAAATATGCAGCGCTGCCATTTGAGGTACACATTCGGAAAAATATTCTTTCCGCCAAGTGTACATACTATAGAAGTAAACGCTGATGTTTCTGATACATCTTCGCATTGTATATTTCAAACAAATGATCAATAATAGAATCAATTTCCTTATACTTTTTAATTAAATAATTACTTTATTATAGAAAACAATTTATTTATTGTAAACATGAAAAAAAAACAATATTGCACATAACACAGTATAGGATTGAGAAATTATATTTTTGATTTATAATCTAGAATTTGAAAATAAATATTAACGGGATGTCAGAGTTGTTAAAATCGATTTTCACTTTTTTTATTGTATTGATATCTTCTTAAATTCATTATTAAAGTAAATGTAATGACTTGTCCGTGTTAAAGCTATGCTGATACAATAATTTTTGTTAAAATAAAAATTCAATTGAGCTTGTTATTTTTTTATGAACTTTGAATGAAAATTATATATCAAGCTCGATGAACCTAACCTCAAAATATTATACATGGAAAGTTTGCTTATAACTCTTTATATATAATGTTTTGATGAATTTCATGACTTGCCCGCACTCGGGATTAATATTACAAATTTTCTTACTGTAGTAAAAAAACTTGATTTGACGCACCGTTTATTCAGAAACTTTGAATGAAAATATTATTAAAAGGGGCAGAATTCCGACATGCCGTTAAGAGCAGGCCGAACTATCTGTCTTTGTCTAATAGAGTCTTTCATCATTTATATAAACACCATCCGTTGTAGCATGAACAAAATAGTAGCCCCCGCTAGATATTAGTATATGTAAATTTTGTAATAACAATCAAATTATTTTATTGCGTAGTTTTTGAATAATATGAGATCTACCAAAAAAGATAGATTATATTTTAGTTTGTTCGTAGGTCTCATATTATTTAAAAACTACGCAATAAAATAATTTGATTGTTATTACAAAATTTACTTATTATACTAATATCTAGCGGAGGCTACTATTTTTTTTATACTACAACAGATGGTGGTTATATAAATGTTGAAAAACGCTATTAGACAAAGACAGATAGTTCGACCCCCTGTCAAATGCTAAAATTTTAATGATATGATTAAATATATGATTTCTTTCTTTTTACATATAATTGATAAAGTATATAAAAGATAATTACTCTCCCTAATTTAACTTATAAACGAAAAATACACAATTTTTCTTTAATTTTCTATTGTACGAAGTACTATATAGAAAATCATAGCTAATGCACTAAAGTAAGAAGTGTAACAATTTTTCACATATCTTTTTTGTTTCATATGCAAAGTCAGTATGAATGTAGAAAAAAAAATTATACAATGACTCAAAAAATGTAATAAAAATATAAATTTTATTCAAATAAACTTATATAAACTGTAGCTTTGATAACACACACCCAATTCTTTTCTGAAATAGGTTTTACTGCAACCATATTGTAAAGTAAATAATAAAAAACTTTTGACCATAGCTAATACAATTTTAAAAATATAATATTTTTAATTTTAGCACTTATACGCAAACTGAACCCACATAGCATATAATGTTTTAGAAATATATAGCATAAAATATTTATAAAATATTTCCTGAATATTTCATACATCATTACGAAAAATAACTTTGAAATATTACATAATATATAGGAAATCTTTCAAAAATATTTCATGAAAGACATTTGAAAGATTTCCTGAAATATTTCATGAGAGACATTTGAAAGATTTCCTGAAATATTTCTAAAATATTTATAAAATATTTCCAAAAATATATCGTGAAAGATTCAAGAAGACTTCTTGAAAGATTTTTGAAATATTTCTTAAATATTACATAAAATATTTCATGAAAGATTCTGCCAATAAATCATGCTTTATTTCATAAAATATTTTCTAATTATTTCCAAAATATTTCTTGAAAGATTATTACAAATTTTAAAATCTTACTTGAAAGATTTTTGAAATATTTATGAAATATTTCACAAAATATTTAATGAAAGATATCGAAAATATATCATGTATTATTTTATGAAATATTTTCTAAATATTTCTAAAATCTTTCTTGAAAGATTTCTGAAACATTACTTGAAAATGTCACAAGATATTTGATGAAAGATTCCAAAATTATATAGTTGGCTGATTCCATTCAGATTCATGCAGGCCGTCACTGTTCGAATTTTTTTCTTTCTTGTAAGTAATGAAAATACCTTCTATTATGTATATAAAGATAAAATTTACCTCGTAGAATGCTCAAAATTTTTTTTTTTTCACTACAGCAATTCTAGTGTTGGATGTAAAAACGAAAATTCAAAAATTGAAAATGAACCTCTACATTTAAATGACTATAGCTCCGTCAATTTTTAACCTTTTTGGGCGTTCTTTTAACGAAAGTGTGCGGAATTCTGTCTAGTTTTAAATGCAATCTCGATCTTTGTAATACAATTTGATCTCACTGAGTTATTTACGAAAAACCGAAAAAAGCGATTTTTTTCAAACACGATTTTCTCAAAAACTATATTTTTTTTTTGAAATTTTTATATGATTTTATACATAAAAAATACTAACTTTTAGGGTAGGTGAGAATATGCGATTTTGCCTTATTTTTTTTTAACAGATTTTTAAACGTTTTTTTTATATTTTCGATTTTAAAACATTGATACCATGACGCATCGTACTATTTTTTCCAACTTTACGTGTTCTTACTACTATTTTTATACTTTTATTTTTTATCTTTCTTTTCTTATATTTTTAAACGCGTTAAGTCGTTGATGAGAATGCAAAGAACGAATCATCGCCACCTAGTAGTGACATGCGTCAACTCCCTACAAAATAAATTCAAATTCTAGGCGCGAAATTCAAACTGATAAAAAAATTATATTATTCAACAAAAAAAATTTTTATTATAATAATGTACCATAAAAAGAGGATAAATGGTTATGTATTTTTTCATGAAAATAACTTTTTTTAAATTAAAAAATTTATATCTTCAGATTTTAATCCTCAACAAAAATTGCGTTTCCTCAATATAAATATCATATTTATTTAAAGTTTCAGCATTTTTTTTTAAACTTGAAATCGTCATAACTTTGGTTCTAATTGATCAAAATATTCGATCCGGAGTTTATTTTAAAGATTATTGTTGATATTTTTGATATATTAATAAATAAAAGCATAAAAATAGTTGTAAGAACACATAAAGTTGGAAAAATAGTACGATGCGCCATGGTATCAATGTTTTAAAATCGAAAATATAAAAAAAACGTTTAAAAATCTGTAAATAAATAAAAAGTTAGTATTTTTTATGTATAAAATCATATAAAAATTTAAAAAAAAAAAAATATAGTTTTTGAGAAAATCGTGTTTGAAAAAAATCGCTTTTTTTCGGTTTTTCGTAAATAACCCAGTGAGATCAAATTGTATTACAAAGATCGAGATTGCATTTAAAACTAGACAGAATTCCGCACACTTTCGTTAAAAGAACGCCCAAAAAGGTTAAAAATTGACGGAGCTATAGTCATTTAAATGTTTAGGTTCATTTTCAATTTTTGAATTTTCGTTTTTACATCCAACACTAGAATTGCTGTAGTGAAAAAAAAAAAAAATTTTGAGCGTTCTACGAGGTAAATTTTATCTTTATATACATAATAGAAGGTATTTTTATTACTTACAAGAAAAAAAAAAATTCGATCAGTGACGGCCTGCATGAATCTGAATGGAATCAGCCAACTATATAATTTTGGAATCCTTCATGAAATATCTTGTGACATTTTTAAGTAATGTTTCAGAAATCTTTCAAGAAAGATTTTAGAAATATTTAGAAAATATTTCATAAAATAATACATGATATATTATGAACATCTATGCACAAGAAAAAAAATTCTACCGTTTTGTTTTTGATAAAAGTAAGTAACGCCAAAGTAAAAGTTTATGTTTATAATATTTTCACGTTACTTACTTTTCTCAAAAACAAAGCGATGGATTTTTTTCTTCTTGTGCATAAATATTTGTAATAATAATATCTATTGCGCTTAACCTTCAATTTGCAGATACACTGATGGATACTTTAGTAAATAACAAAAATCTCAATTAGACAAGGACAGCGAATCCGGCCTGCTCTTAAGAGAGCACGCTCTCACTGTAAGAGCTCATAAATTGGTCAAAGAAATTCAACGTATAGCAATTAAAGAGGTTAAACTTTTAGCGAAAAATAATGACTTCCAATTAGTTATTCATGTCGATTTTGTAGAAAATTGGACAGTTCTGCTTCGAAATGAAATTCAAAGCTATCATTGGAGTAAAAACCAAATATCAATATTTACGTCAGTATGCTATTTTGGAAATGATAAAACAGTCAGTTATGTCACCGTCTCTGACGATATTAAACATGATTCGTCTCATGCCCTAATGGCTGTAAATTTAACTATCGATAACTTAAAAACATATTGCGCAAGATATTGATGAAATCATAACCATTTCCGATGGAGCTACGAGTCATTTTAAAAATAGATATCAATTCTATGAGCTTTAAAACTCAAAAGTAAACAGAAAATGGCTTTTTTTCTGCAACAGGTCATGGTAAAGGCGCTTGTGACGGTATTGGTGGTTTAGTTAAACATTATGCTACGACGCATAATCTGTCCAAGAAGAGTGCAGATTTTATTAGAAACGCTGAAAATTTCGCCACTCACGTATCAAAATATACTCCGTTGATTAACATTCTTGTTATACGCAAGGATGAGTTAGAAGTTTTTCGACTGACAAAAAAAATGGAATGGTTAGGAAATGCAAAAGAAATTAAAGGTATTCAAAAGATTCACTGTTGGAAAAGTAAACGAAACCAAATCTACACTGCCAAAACTTCGAGACATGAGTAGCAAGAAGTAAATTGAAAGGTTTTATTCAAATTCGGATTTTTTTATTCACATTAGTTCTCAATTCATTAGTGTTCTTTCTTAATTGTATCACATATTATTTGTTCATTGAAAATGACCAAATAATATATTTTAGTATTTAAACAACTCACCTTTTCAAAATTCAAATACAAAATTCAAAATTCCAAATTCAAAATTTAAAATTCAAAATTCAAAGTAAATATATTTATTTAAAGTTTCAGCATTTTTTTTTAAACTTGAAATCGTCATAACTTTGGTTCTAATTGATCAAAATATTCGATCCGGAGTTTATTTTAAAGATTATTGTTGATATTTTTGATATATTAATAAATAAAAGCATAAAAATAGTTGTAAGAACACGTAAAGTTGGAAAAATAGTACGATGCGTCATGGTATCAATGTTTTAAAATCGAAAATATAAAAAAAACGTTTAACAATCTGTTAAAAAAAATAAGGCAAAATCGCATATTCTCACCTACCCTAAAAGTTAGTATTTTTTATGTATAAAATCATATAAAAATTTCAAAAAAAAAAAATATAGTTTTTGAGAAAATCGTGTTTGAAAAAAATCGCTTTTTTCGGTTTTTCGTAAATAACCCAGTGAGATCAAATTGTATTACAAAGATCGAGATTGCATTTAAAACTAGACAGAATTCCGCACACTTTCGTTAAAAGAACGCCCAAAAAGGTTAAAAATTGACGGAGCTATAGTCATTTAAATGTAGAGGTTCATTTTCAATTTTTGAATTTTCGTTTTTACATCCAACACTAAAATTGTTGTAGTAAAAAAAAAATTTTGAGCGTTCTACGAGGTAAATTTTATCTTTATATACATAATAGAAGGTATTTTTATTACTTACAAGAAAAAAAAAATTCGAACAGTGACGGCCTGCATGAATCTGAATGGAATCAGCCAGTTTATTACACTATGAAATATTCTCTAAATATTTCTAAAATCTTCCTTGAAAGACTTTTAAAGATACAAAAATCTTTCTTGAAAGATTATTAAAGATTATTGAAAATTATAAAATCTTACTCGAAAGATTTCTGAAATATTTCCTGAAAGATTTCAAAAATATATCAATTATTATTTCACCAAACATTTGCTCAATATTTCTATGAGGTTAGGTTCATCGAGCTTGATTTCTAATTTTCATTCAAAGTTCATAAAAAAATAACAAGTTCAATTGAATTTTTATTTCAACAAAAATTATTGTATCAGCATAGCTTTAGCACGGACAAGTCATTACATTTACTTAAATCTTCTATATAAAAACCATCGGTTTTAACAGGAAAAAAGTAGCAGCCCCCGCTAGATATTAATATAATGAGTAAATTTTATAATCATAACGATATAATTTTATTGTGTAATTTTTGAGTATGATTTGACTTACCAAAATTTTATAAAAGAAGACAGATTGTATTCACGGCAGTTTGTAGGTCAAATCATACTCAAAAATCACGCGATAAAATTATTTCGTTATGATTATAAAATTTACGTATTATATTAATATTTAGCGGGGGCTACTATTTTTTTCTTATCAAAACTGGTGGTGTTCATATAAAAGATTAAAAACACTATTAGACAGAGACAGATAGTTCGGCCTCCTCTTAAGAGTCGATATTGTTGGATTTCATAGTTTTAAGCTGTTTTTTGAGGTTAAAAAAAAGCTGACGTGATGGGGCAAAACAGGTTTCGGATTCGGTTTCAGCGACCCAAAAACATGTAATCAACTTGGTCTGGTTAAAGGAACCCTCCACTCTTTTTTTTGTGGTCCTGTGTTATATTTATAACACAGGACCATGTAGCCCATGAAATATCTTAGGAAGATTTTTTGTCCTGGACATAGTAATATTCCATGAATGTCACATGAAATATTTCTGAAAGATTTATAATCTTCTGTGAAATATTTCAGATATTTTTTATAAATATTTCATGCTATGTGGAAACTGATGCTCTGAATTCAGATTTATACTGTTTGTTTAGTAGCTTCCATAAATTCATAAATAAAAAATCTTTAAATTCAACAATTTTTTCCATGAATAAATTCTATCATACACTGCATTTACCCAAACACAAATTTTTCTGAAATGAAAATTATCATTCAAACAAATAAATTGCATATTTTGTGAAGAAATGTTAACCTAAAAATATTTTGTATCTATTATGTGTACATAATAATATAAAATAAAAAATGTTATTCGCACTAAAATACAGTATGATTTATATTGTTTTTTTACACGCGAATAATATGAAGCAGCAACATATTCAGCTGAGCGGACACAAATCACAAATTATTATATAAAACAAATAATTTTGCATTGATACTTTCCGTCATTTTTATATAAAAATTTATTGTTCAAAAAGAAATCTTTATTTAAATTTAAATTATTATGATCCTATTTTTATAAAAACAAAGTTAAGGTCAAATTTTATTATTTAATTAAATAAATCATATTATATTATGTCACAACACCTAACCTACACTATTGACATATACGAATTCACTGTAATATGTCAACAGACAAAAAAGACGTTTATAGCTCTTTAACAATACTAAAGTATGACGCACTTCCGGTTGAGCAATTCTCGGTGACTGGAGACAACGGAGAAGAATTTTCATAACGCAAATATGGTGGTTTAAAATACGTTTAAGAAGGGGCCGAACTATCTGTCTTTGTCTAATAGCGTTTTTCATCATTTATGTAAACACTATTCGGTATAACAAGAAAAAAATAGCAGCCCCCGCTAGATATTAGTATAATAAGTAAATTTTGTAATAACAACCAAATTTTTTCACTGCGTAGTTTTTGAATAATTAGAGACCTACCAAAAAAAGATAGGTTATATTCTAGATTGCTAGTATAGTATCGATTTTTCGAAGTTACCAAGCCTGAAATTGGTTCCTTCTCGTGATATGGCCCAATCATAGTCAAAATTGATGGTTTTTCCAAATTTTCCGAAAAAATAATAAAATTCACAATTAAGGTAGTTGGCATGAAATTCACTTCCAATCAGATTTATTTTTAATTTAGACTAATTTTAAATTATATTATTCCATACATCATATTAAATTTTTAGAAAGATTTCCCGTACCAAAAGCGAGATATGGAGCTTTATAGCTGCAACATTTAACACGTGATTCCTATAGTAAGTTGTTTCAAACAGTACATTTTAAGACAACTAAAAACCCTCCATTCAGATCTTTTTATTAAACTAATATGATATTTAAAATTATGTATAAAATATTATGTAAAAAAATGAAAATGCTCAACCGTATAGTTATTTAGTTATTGTAAATAGAAGTTGATAACTATCTCTATCTCATGTAATAAAGGAGTAGGAAACAAAAAAAACCAATCACGTGCCGAAGAAAAAGAGATATCTGTCAACTTCAATATACCTTTCTCTTTCTCAACTTAAGCACGCGCACGGCGCATTCAAAGTTGCCTCCAGTAGTATATGCTCTAAGCTGTGTATACGCCACGCCATCTATATTTCACGCTAGACTTTTGACACTGACTGTAACATGCCAACTACTGCAACGTCATAAATCAACTAGCAAGATTTTTCTTAATTTCATAGCTTTATTACAAATAAAAAGTTGATGTAAAAATTTAATAATTTATCGCATATCGTTTCCTTTTCTAAAAACAAAAAACAAAAAATGACTTTACTTTAACTCTATGTATGTTTCTTTAAATATTAATATTAGATAATAAGATAATTAGTAAAGCGATAAATAATCTTGCCTTCTTCGTTTGATCTTTACGTCCCTCGAATTGAACAAACCAACGATGGTCTTGGAGGTTCATATAAGACGCTACACAACATAATTGTTCTCAGACAAGACACAGATATTTCTTATTATTATTATTTTTCTTTGCATGCAAATAACATTCAGTGAATTAAATATAAGGACTCACAGGATATACTTTTTCGTATGTGGTAGGTAAAAAAAAATAAAAAAGACTTGTTTCAGTTTGAGTTTGGCCTTACGGCTTCTTTTTACTATTTGCTCATTTATTTCATATAAATTACATACTACGTTAATTAAATTTATCATTAAAAAAAATAAGTAGAAAGAATTCACTTGTTACTATTAAAATAAAAAAAATATTTAATTCATTTATAATAATTAACCTTCAATAAAAAAATTTGACTTTAATCAAAAACAAACCTTTATGGATAACTTTGAATGTAAAAAAAAAGAATTTAACTTAAATTGATAAGAACGTAAAAAAATCTAATTAATTATTTTATATGACCATTCTTTTTCGATGGAATTTCTCATTCTTCTTATATATATTTATTTTTATATTTATATCATGGGCCAGATCTTCCTACACCTGTAACAGAAAAAGAGCCTATTACCTGGTCTTAGCAACCGATTCACTACGTGTTACACAAGTACAGTACGTAGCACACGGCGAAGGGCAGCCTTAAAGGCACCCTTTTACACCAACTATCGGCCTTTTGTGCAAAGCGCAGTACTTCCACTGCGAGGATGGTTTCCCACTCAGAGCCTTTCGGGATCAACCCTAGTCACGCTCCTATTCATAACAAAAATAATATTATTTTCAGGTTAGTAACTCTTCGAGGAAAACTGATTTTAAATAAAGGTTAATCCAGTTACACAATTTCAAATCGAAAAATAATTAGTTGTTAAAAGAATTAATTCGCGAAGTTAAATTTATAATTTTCTATTAGCTATATAAATCGCGCACAATCTGAAGATACATCACCAAAATTCACAGTGATTCTTTTGATGCCTATACTCACTATGTGGAAGTTGTTCCTAATGAGACGGGTAGACTTCAAAATGGCTGAGCTAGATGCGCTGGTTGAGTTGACTGAGATAAGAGAGCGAAAGCGCCTCATGCAGCGAGTTTTATTCGCGGTTTTGAGATGATTATCTGCGCCATCTAGGTAGATAGCCATCTATCTAGTGCCTTCGATAATATCTATGAATAATATTTCATTAAATGTTAATTAGATATAATTGTTATTATTTATTAAATCTTAACTTTAATTATTCGATTCTTTACTCTTATTTATCTAATTATTGTTAATTATATGCAAATTTGTTAATAAAGAAAACTAACTAGATGTTAGTAACTTTTATTAGTATCTGAAGTCCCTTTTACACTTGATATTTGAATTTTTTCTAATTTGCTATATCTTTATTCTCATATTTAATAATAATATTTAATAAATATATATTCACGATAGTTATTTATCATGAATATGCATATACTTGATCTTTTTATATGTTTTTTACTTCAAGTTCATGTTTTAATTGATTAACAATTAACTGTTTTATCAAGTGTGAAAGGATGGTGACGCCGTCGAGTAGCGTCTCTTTCTGTCTCTCTCACTCTCGCCGAATCGGACAAGAAACGGCGCTCTCTACCTGTGCGCCGCGCATTTGAGGCTAGTACGCATGACCTTGTCTATGGCGGGCTTTTCATTCAAATTTGAATTGTGATCCATTTTGCAAAATTTTAGTAAATCATACAATATTTTTTTATAAGAAATTCTATCATATAATTATTTATATTCTCTTATAAAAATTAAATTTATCTAATAATTATTTATCTCTTTTTTCTTGAACGTTATTTACTTTACCGACCCATATTTCAATATTTCAATTAAACAAAAATTATTTGAACTAATCTTAATAAGGAAAAAATATGCAAATTTGAACTCGTTACAAAAACGAAAGAAAGAAAAAATTTTTGTTAACAAAAGACAATCAAGCAGTAATTTGGAAACTCCAAGTCTGATCACATGCTGACGTCCATCACTTGGCGCAATTTCTGCGTCCTCTACTGGCTAAACCCTTAATCCAATGATATTTTGGTAATAGTATCTTCTGCTGCCCGAGTGGTCCCGACTGCAGTAATATGCATATAAACCCAGCTCCTCCCTTATACATGGAAATAAGGGTAAAAACATTTTGAGTGATATAGTGCCGCATATGTCAGACCAAAATAATTTAATTTAAATCAAAGTTTTTTCTTTCATTTTAATTTTTTATTATGGGCAAGGTTTTAGGACCGTTGCACTACCCTAATATCTAATGTTATTTGGAAAATTTTTTAATTTTAAACATTTTATATTTCTAATTATTTTTTCGCCAAACGCTTAATTCGAACGTAATTTGCCAAATATGCTTTAAATTCCTAATACATTGCTTTAAATGGGACACCTGTATCTATATATGATTTTTTTCTTTAAATCGCTGTCATTTCAACAATTTAATCTAAAAAGATGACTCACACATGTAATTTAATAGATTTTTGTCTGCTATTTCCAATAAAATTATTTATCTCTTCGTGAAATTTTATTTTCATAATCAAAATTGAAGCTGACCCAAAAAAACATTTTTATGGGAAAATCAATATTCAGATTTCCTGAAAATTTTCGAAGGAAATCGAAATACTGATAGTCTCGGGCAGACAAGAAAAATTATGTTTTTTTAATTATACTTATGATTTCATAGGACATGATTGATATTTTCATTTTCTTGTGTGCAAACACACAGCTAAGAGTCTATTACATTTATTTTGGATAAAGATTCAGCCATATGATAGTGGTTGGATCTGACTCTTATAATTGAAATAATCATTTCTCCAGGTAATTTTTTGTTGTGGAACCACAGCTTGCTATTCTCATTATAATATAATTGGAAGTAGTCTTCCTTTTTTATGACCTTGTTTTTTTTATAATATCATTACCCTGTTAAAAAAGTTCGTACTGATTCAGTACTGATTTCACATTGAAATCAGGACTTGGTTAACATTGAATTGGTGTAAAATCAACATAAAATTTACACAAAATCAGCACTGCGCATGTCCTGAAAATGGTTCCATAACGCAACACAAATAATGTACAAAATTCGTGCCTAATCAATATTAAATCAGTGTGGAATCAGTACTAAATTCATGAAAGAATATTCGTATACGAAATGAAAGAATCAAGTCAGTACGAAATCAGTACACAATTTTAACGAAATTCGTACGAATTATTTTCGAAATACGTAACCTTTCAGTTCCTAATCAGTGCCAAATCAGTACTGAATTCGGGAAATAATATTCGTATATGAAATGAGAGAATCGACTTAGTACGAAATCAGGACGTAATCAGTACACAATTTTAACAAAATTCGTACGAATTGTTTCTTACGGATACAGTACTGATTTAACACTGATTAGGAACTGAAAAGCCACGTATTTCCAAAACCATTCTCACGCATTTTGTTGAAATTGTGTACTGATTACCCCGTTCAAAAAATCCAATTGGATTTCCAATTGGAATTTCCAAATGGGATTCCAAATGGATTTTGTTGGAAATCCATATTGGAATTCCAATCAATTCCAATTGAAAATTCATAATGGAATTCCAATGAGAATTTAAGAAATCCAACGTAAATTTATGGACATTTTTAAGCGATTAAAATATTTTTTTATATAAAATTTTATTTGTTTTCACTGCGACTTATAAAAATATCTCTGTTAATTGAGTAAAATAGAACGTGAGAAAGCAGGCCGAATGATCGTCGTTTTAGACCAAATGAAACTACCAGACTACCAGCTTATAAGTTCTAAACTCTTTAATTTTTTTTGTGCGCATTTGCTTGCTATAAGAAAGTCAATAGATAGATAGCGTTGTAGCCCCCTGGCGGCAAATCATCGAATATAAATATACACATTCATATAATAATACTAATAATTGATCACCAGGCGGCTATCACGCTTTCTATCTATTGACTCTCTTATGGCAAGCAAATGCACACAAAAAAAATAAAAGAGTTTAGAACTTATAAGCTGGTATTCTGGTAGTTTCATTTTTTACGTTCTATTTTACTCAATGAACAGAGATATTTTTATAAGTCGCAATGAAAACATAAATAAAATATTATATAAAAAAATATTTTAATCGCTTGAAAATGTCGATAAATTAACGTTGGATTTCTAAAATTCTCATTTGAATTCCATTATGAATTTCCAATTGGAATTTATTGGAATTCCAACATGGATTTTTTCAACGGGGTATGTACTGAGTCGATTCTCTCATTTTGTATACGAATATTATTTCCCGAATTCAGTACTGATTTGGCACTGATTAGAAACTGAAAGGTCACGTATTTCCAAAACAATTCGAACGAATTTTGTTAAAATTGTGTACTGATTACGTCCTGATTTTGTACTGAGTCAATTCTGTGCTTTCGTATAAGAATATTCTTTTTCGAATTCAGTACTGATTTAACACTGATTAGGAACTGAAAAGTCACGTATTTCGAAAACAATTCGTACGAATTTTATTGAAATAGTGTACTGATTACGTACTGATTTCGTACTGAATTGATTCTCTTATTTCGTATACGAATATTCTTTCCCGAATCCAGTACTGTTTTGGCATTGATTGAGAACTGAAAATTCATGTATTTCGAAAACAATTCGTACGAATTTTGTTGAAATGGTGTACTGATTACGTACTGATTTCGTACTGAGTTGATTATCTCATTTCGTATACGAATATTCTTTCCCGAATTCAGTACTGATTTCACACTGATTCAATATCGATTAGGCTCGAATTTTGTACCTTATTTGTGTTGCGTTATGGAACCATTTTCAGGACATGCGCAGTACTGATTTTGTGTAAATTTTATGTTGATTTTACACTGATTCAATATTAACCAAGTCCTGATTTCAATGTGAAATCAGTACTGAATCAGTACGAACTTTTTTAACAGGGTAGTACGTGAGTTTGCCATTTTTTTATATTTTCGAATAAGTCAGTGTAAGGAACTTTAGGATTGTGGTATATTCTTTACTCGGTCGCTTTTTTCACTAATCTATCTGCCATCTCATTTCCCTCGACTCCTATGTGTGCTAGCAGCCAATCAAAATCAATTTTAGAATCACGGTGTCTATCTTTAAAAAGTTTGTATTTTTCTTTTATTAAGAATATGTAGCAATTAGTACTGACATTGTGATTTGTTAATGAGAGAGTTTGAAGAGCACTTAAGGAGTCGGTAAAAATGGAAACGTCTTGATTATCGTGCTGAAGTGCAACATCCATCGCGCGATTTATACCTATGCATTCAGCTATGTATATTGTGGCATTTGAATTTATGCTCCTACTGATATCAATGTTAGATTCAGGAATCACACAGGCAGCACCCACAGAGGGATTAGATTTTATTTTACTGACATCAGTATAAATACCTTTGTGATTGCTGAAAAAGTTTTTAAAAGCAGAGTTTGGGTTTTTTGTATTTCTCAATATTTCACCAAGATTCTTATCAAAAAGAATAGAAACTAAATTAATGTTATAATCACAGCCATAAATACCGATGGTATCCTGCACTTCAATACATTCTACGAGTGACTTCGCAGTATCATTTGGGATTTTAAATGGACGGATTGTGGGGGAAAAATGGCGTTGACGAGAGTAGAACTTTAGTAATGAAATTCTACTTTCGTTGGCGCCATATTTCCTCCACTATCTGTCCATTTGAAATTCCAATACACTTAAGTAACATTCTTTGTTTCTTTTTATGATTTTTGATAAAGTACACTATTTGATAGTAAATCAGATTTTTTTACATGACAAAGTTTTTATTAAATATTTACAACTTAACAACCTCACCTATTCCTGTTTTAAAGGCAACTTTGATTCTGCTAATAATATGTTTGATAGTGTACTCTTTCAATAACCTAGAGCCGTTCTAATAGCTGAAAACTGTAACTGTTCTATTTTATAAATAAGCTTTTTCTGTAAGGGAAAATATAAATAGCAACCATAAACCTCAATCAAGGAACGAGAGTAACTGATGAATAGAGTGAGTAGCGTCGATGGGTCACATAAATATCTGATGGTATTTATGTGGCATGTGGTGAGTGATGCATTATCTTTTTGAGTAAGTTATTAACCATATAAATCTTAGAAATACCTTTAGGAAGTTAAAGTTTCAAAGTTCAATTATAAAGAATTACTTTGAAAAATAAAACTCAAAGATATTAGGGCTGTTATGTGTTGATACGCTTAAGAAATGATATTCAATTTATAGTCGTGTCTTGAGCATTAAGTATGACTTAAAACTTAAGTATCGTTACTGGAGTAACAGCTGTTACTTTAACCCTTTCAGTCACAGGAGCCACTATAGTGGCACCCTTTCTCATTTTCTTTTTTTTATTGTTTAATTCGCACTTTAAGTTTAATCTTTATTCTTTTTGCATTTTCATATAAATGAGTGTTCATTTCATAAGTATCATATGATATATTTTGAATATATGATTGTAAATAAATCTCAAAAATTAATGTATGATAGAAAATACGTGTTTTTGCGAAAATAATCCGTGAATGAAAAGGTTAATTTAGTGTTACATCTTTACCGACGATTATTTTATCTATGTGATTTGGTTTCATGACTAATTGTGATAACCTCTTCATGGAGCACTCAATTGAAGTAACAACCGATACTTAAGTAACGATACTTACATTTTAAGTCATACTTAATATTCAAGACGCAACTAAGAATTCGGGCCTTAGTGTATACAGATTTTCAGATTTTTTTTTTCTTTTGCAAGTGTAATAAAAATAATATAGAATATTCATAAAATCAAGAGCATTAAAAATTTTAATGTTAATGAATGTTATGTCCGGTCACCTTAAATAGGTTTACTCGGACACGTGTTTGTTTGGGATATTTCTTGTTGGTATTGTTAAATATTTTTTTATTTTTAAAAGACTGCGGAATAGAGGAGCCTAATCACTTACCTTGTCTTAATTGCTGGCTGCGTGGTCGAAAGCAAAGGAGTTTATCTACTTAATAAACTTTACACTGAAGGGCGCAGTGCTCCTCTCTGGTTGCCCGTTTGTTAATTATTTAGGAACTGGATTAATGGCACTTATGTTCGCAGAGATTATTTTTGTATATTTTTGTAAATGATATTTATTTAATTTTATTACAAATGTTGTACAAGCTATTGATAAGTGAATCGCGCAGATTTACAATAATAAATCGGAAGAAACCTCGTTAGTATTTTTATTTGAAAATAAAATAGGGAATATTCTTTTTATTAACACACTTTTTCCACTAGCAGTAAGTTGTATAAAAATCGCGTTTTTATTGGACTGACTTGTTAAAATAAGCGCGCGACTAAATTAAGTTATTTCGCTTGTAATTAAATTTAAGAAGGAAATAAAGCGCGAGTTACAAGTTTTTATTGTTACGATTTTACACTTGATTTATGTGCAAGTCGAAAAAGGTGTTACCCTTGCGAGGTCTAACTGCGGACTGACTGACAATAAATCTTTTTTGTTGCAAGGTAGATGCGAATTTTGAATAAGAAAAGAGACAAAAAATATAACTTGCTAAAACTTTAAAAGAGTCCCATTGGCCAATTCGACAGTGAGAAGCTCTCCAAAGTCTCAGATTTTTTGACAGAGGATATCTTCTTATCGCGCCTAAAAATGCTGAATAGCATTCGCGCCTCGCTAACTGACTTGGTTTTACGAATATAAAAAGACTTAAAATTATTCCTTAATACTAACTATCCAATATAAGGTTTATTTTATTTTATTTTTATTTATACATGTTTAAGAAAATATATGTTATCGGGAGAATGAACTGCAAATATTGCATGTTTATATGCATGCATAATGTATATGCGTATATATAGTTATATATACGTACGCACATTTATATGTATAACAAAAGGTTAAAAAAAAAAATTAAAATGAAAAATTATTTTTCGTACATCCGTGATTATGCGGATGTAACAATGAAATTAAATTTTTTTTATATTTAATTTTATTATTAGACTATAATTAATTTTTTTTTAATGCGTACTATTTCCAAAGTGAAAAAATAAAATTAAAAAAATTTTTAAGATAAATAATAAGTGAGTGAAACGTATTTTCGAATAACTTTTACTTTAAAATCTTACGAAAAGAATGTTTCATTTTTAATTTCAACATTTAATTTTAAATTATTAAAAGGACTATTATTTATCTTATAAATTTAAACTGTCTATAATAATTATAAAAACGTAACAATGTGCTAAAATATGCTTTTTTAAATAATTTTATTACGTTAAAAAAAATTTTCACTCATATATTATTTATCTTAAAAATTTTTTTAATTTTATTTTGTTCATTTTGGAAATTGTACGCATTTAAAAGAAATAATTATAGTCTAATAATAAAATTAAATATAAAAAAAAATTTAATTTCATTAAAATTAAAATTTTTAATACTTTTGATTTTATGAATATACTATAATATTTTTATTATACTTGCAAAGAAAAAAAAAAAAACTGACCGGGATTTGAACCGACGTCTAAAGGATTGTCGCGCGAGTGACTTATCCATTACGCCATCAATGATTACAAACATTATATATAATAGTACCTTATGCACCAAGTGCGTAAGATGTACTTTCGCACTGCGAAAGTACATTGCGCACGCGATGCATATACTATTTTATAACATGACAGGCGTAAAATGGTCATTTTATGCTGCTTTGCGAGCATAAAATGCAATTTCTCGCACTGTGCGAGAAATTTCATTTCATGCCCGCAAAGCAGTGCATAAAATGACCATTTTACGCCCCGAGTGTTATAAAGAATGTTATATATAAATTGTTCGCCCTTTGGGGTTTAAGAATAACAATTTAAGTTTATCTTGAATTGTTTTTTATTATTTAATTCTCTTAATTTATTTTTTAATAATTATATTCGGTTTAATCATATTTTTTAAATTTTATTACAGTTTCCAAATATAATCAGAATAAACAGCAATGATAACTGCCGCTCATTTAACGATCGGTCGTTGTCATTTACCTACTGAAAGCGACGTTAACGCCGCGAATGGTCGGGGTACCCACTACATATTTTTAGCTTCAAAGCACCTTGACGTTCTGCGCTGCGGTATAAACAGCTTGGTATATTAGCTTAACAACCACGTTAAATATACACCGCGGTTTAAACAGCTCGGTATACTAGCATATTAACCACGCTAAATATACACCGTGGTATAAACAGCTTGGTATACTAGCATATCAACCATGCTAAATATACACCACGGTATAAACAGCTCAGTATACTACACTGAAAAACTTAGATCAATTTCAAGTCAGGAATATATCATATATGACTGCACACAAATAAACCGTAAATTTAACAGATGATTATGATTATACATTCACGAAACTTATAAGTTTAAAGTAACTTTTAAAATTTCATCAATATATTGTATAATCAATGACAATTTAAATAAAATAAAAAAAAAATAATGACAATGAATAAAAAATAGTATAAACGTCTAAGGCACAGTCTGCTTAAAATAGTTTCAAAAGCCTTACTGATAAATCCTGAATAAGCAGACTTGGACGAAACGTTGTCCTTATCATTGAGTTTTGTAGGATATGCTTTTGAAATGCACACACTTCACAAAACATTAAAAACACATTCAACAAAAAAATTAATTATGATTTAATAAATATCATAATCGTTAAAATAAAAAGACGAAGTCACCCTTTTCAAGGTGATCGTCAACAACACCATCATAAACTTTACTATCATAAAATTACGTAAAAACGAGTACGAACACGTACATACACGTACAAACACGTACAATTACGTACAAACATGTACACACACATTCACACACGTACAAAGACTTACACACACGTACACACACGTACACTTGGCGGAAAGCATATTTTTCCGAACGTTAACCTCAAATGGCAACATCGCATATTCTATCACAGACATAAGACAATTTCATATTATGGAGCGAATTTTGCATCATCGTTACTTATTTCTTAATGAAATAATTTTAGTAAACAAACAATATTGCTTTCTTTTTGCTTTCTCATAGAGAATGCATTGTATCAATGAAAAAATTTTTTTTCTAATTTTTTCATTAATTTGTACATATTTGAACTCGGGGAGTCAAAAAAAGTAGTTTCGAGAAAATGTCTGTATATATGTGTGTGTTTGTGCGTGCGTGCGCGCGCGCGTGTGCGTGTGTGTGTGTGTGTGTGTGTGTGTGTGTGTGTATGTGTGTGTGTGATGTCAATTAGTAAATTGTATCTCAAAAACTACTCGATGGATTTGCTTCTAATTTTGCATGAAATTTATTTTTTTGTCTAACTTGCTGAGAAGCTATTGATAATTGCTTCTTCTAGCGTAGTTTTAATTTTAGAGCCGTTTATAAAAAAAAAAAAATTTCGATTTTTCATTTTTCTGGTTTTTTTGTTTACTACTCGATGAATTTGCTTCAAAATTTGCATGGAAATTATTTGCGATTGCCCAAATAAAATAAATCCCTAAAAGTTGATTTTCTTAGCTTAGTTTTAATTTTAGAGCATTTTGAAAGTTTTGAAAAAAATATTTATATTTATTAAGCCAATAAAATTTTGAAAACTACACGATGAATTTACTTCAAATTTTCCATACAATTCAATTTTTCGATCAACTGGTGCGGAAGCTACCGAGAATTGGTTTTTTAGCGTAGTTTTAATTTTATAGCCATTTTAGTAATTTTGAAAAAATTTCGATTTTTCATTTTTTTTGTATTTTACGTAAACTATCGAAGAATTTGCTTGAAAATTTGTATAGAACTTATTTTCGACTGCCAAAAGAAGAAAAACTTTTAGAAACTGATTTTCTTAGAGCACTTTTAATTTTAAAGCATTTTTAAAATTAAAAAAAATTTTTTTTTTCATTTTTTTTTCTATGTTACGAAAACCATTCGATAGATTTGCTTTAAAAAGAAAATGTTATTCATTTAGTCAATTAGATTTCGAAAATTACTCGATGGATTTGCTTCAAATTTTGCATACTATCTATGTTTTTTTATGAGTAGACGAGAAGCTATTGAAAATTGGTACTCATAGAGTAGTTTTTTTTATAGAGCCATTTTAAGAATTTAGAAAAAATTTTCGATTTTTCATTTATTTTGTATTTTACGTAAATTACTTGATGAATTTGCTTTGAAAGGGTATACCCCCCATTAAGATAGGTAAAATCCCCCCATCGCGAAATTCAAATTTTTTTTTTTTTTTTTTTTTTTAATAATAAACGGGCATTTTCTGCCCAATAGCAATTTACGTAAACAATTAAAGACAATACAGTTGACGTATTATTTAACGTGGTGTCAGCCCACGGCAGAGACAGCGAAAAAGCGACCAGACGGGGAATCGATCCCGCGCCAACGGGAATACGAGTCACGCGCCTTAGCCACTACTCCACTGAACTCTACAAATTTTTGTCCAAAATAAGTTAATACATACTGAAAAATGAAATTTTAAGCTATGACTTGCTACCCCCTCCCCCTCCACTACTCCTAACCTCAAAAAAACGTGTTTTTTCAAAAATAATTTTTTACGGCACCATATTAACGAATAGGAGATTTGAAAAAATTTGAACATATTCTATATAAAAATACGCATTTAAGGTAATTTTTTCAGCTATTTTTGGCCTCAAGAACTAACCTAAAAAACACAAAATATTCTTAAAATTGCTCTCAAAACTTGTAAAAAGAGGGTGCCGCCTCAAAAATTGGTGAGAAGTTGAGAATTTGTGTCCTTAATCTGTACTTTTTTTTCAGACTCATGGAAGTGGTGCGCCATATTCAAAAGTCCAAAAAACCTGTTTTTCAGACATTTTTTATCCATTTTTGGCTTTTTTCGCATTACCGGAAATAATTACAACAAAACTGGTGATACCATCGGATTCTACGCCAAAAAATACATAAAAAGTGTAATACTTCGTTCTAATATTTTTAGATCACTAGCTAGAAAACGAAAATGGAAAAGAGGCTGCTATGAGTATCTTAGGGCAACTCACTCTTTCTTTGGGATTTGTGAAAAGTTACTTAAGAGTATTAGCAACAATTATTATATGTATTTTTACATATTTTTTGACGAAGAAAATGGTGGCGTAGCTGTTTTTTCTATAACTGTCTTTGGTAAGACACCAGAGCCATGTAAACAGCTTAAAATAGGTATTTTTTAGTAGGTATAACACCTGAAGCGTCCGGCAAAAGGAGGATGAATAATTTTTGTTATTTAATTATTAAGAAATAATATTTAAATAAAATAAAAACGTCACAATATATATATACATATTTTGACGTTTTCATTTTATTCAATAGTATATTATTCACCTAGGGTGTATAAACAAAAAATGTCTTCAATCGTGTGTATATACATATGATCGTGTACCTATAACGACTTTTTACGAAAGCGATAATGCCCAATCGTGAAATTACATGTAAATTCTATATTTATATATATCGGACATTTCACGCCAACTGATAGAGCAAAAAAATAAAAATCGTTGAAACTCTAAGAATTTATTCTTTTTGTTACCCAAAATATGTAAAAAAATTGTCAAGGATCTAGATTGAAAGGATCAAGAGTTACAGGACCTTAAAATTTGAAAATTTTTCAGAATTTTTGGAAAAGTCCCAACTTTATCATTTTTTTTCTGAAAATCCTGATATTTTAGAGAAAAATGCATAATAACACTTCTTGTTGTAAACGAAGAAGAGAGTTAGCAGGATTTTTTACAGACCTGAATCTCGCAGTTTTCTGATTGGCTGTTATATGTATGACATGGTTATTGAAATTATTTAATGTTTGCCGCTGCCAAAATTGGCTATCGAAGGCTTATTTTTTTCTATTTTTTATTAACTTAAAAAAAAAAATTTTGGTTCGTGTAAGCAAAAGTCACCAATAAGAAGTTATCACAGTTTTAAATATACATTTTCATGTAAAATTTATTTCTTTTATTGAAAATAGCCTGTCACATACTAAACATGATCATCTGGTTTTAATACTCAAAAACTATTAAAATAAGTTTAAAAATTATTTAGTAAAATGTCATTTATCAATTATAAGCCTAATTATTAATTAAGCAACACTCGTTATTATTATAATTACAATTAATTTCAAAGGAAAATAAGAGTTATCCCAAAATCAAATAATTATTTTGCAATAAAAATTTACTTATTTCAAAGAATTGATTCATCAATAAAAAAGAATAATTAAATAATTACTATTTTCCTTACCTTAACTTTCTAGAAAAAGTATCTTTTCAATAGAAAATGATGATGGAATTTTGGAACACACACTAAATAAATTTTTTGGGGATGATTATAAACAAAAGCTTTCTGACTACCGGTCTTTATTTATTTATTTAAATATATATTTTTATTTTTATTTAACCGATAGAAGTATTCTTTAACTCAAAATACTATATATTGAATGTTAGTTTATAACTTTTTATGCATAGTATTTTAATGGATCTTTTGAGTTATCCGCACTTAAGTTTAATCTCATATATTTTTTTACTATAGCGAAAAACTAGATTAAACGCTCCGTTCATTGATGGACTTGGATTGGAAATATTGTTAAAAGGAGGAGTTTTGGTATGCCCTTAAGACCGTTACATATGAAAAGTAAATAAGATGTTAATTACCAGAAAATTCTTTTAGTTTTATAAATTGTTTTTTTTTCAGAATATTATGAAGAACAAATAATAGAAATATAGTTCAAATTATATTCATTGGGTGGAGAAAGAAAAATAGGTTTTGATCCATGAACAGCTGTAGATACAGCTGTTAAAATTGCTGAAACTGGATACACGCAAAGAAGAATGGTAAGAGTTTAGAAGATCTTAGTTTACATTATGATATGACAGTTGAAAATTCTATTGTTGATATTGTTTAAATTCTTTATCGTGTAAATTCTATGGATCCAACGTATATGGAAGGCAAAGACTGTCTTATTGATTATAAAAGAGTTCTTGATGATATATTAAATCTACATCAACGTACACAATTGAAAATCCATTAGACAGCCCTAGTATTATTGAAGTAACCCCTGAACTTTTGATGTCAGAGAAATATTCTTGTGTAAGTTAAGAATCTAAGCAAGAATCAGCTCAATTTTTGAAAACAGTTGCAATTATAATTGCTAGGATTAGACAACATATTTAACCAGATGTCCCAGTTTACAGGTATATTATACGTCTAACTGTGTCACAACTTCTTGAATTTATTCATACAAGCAAGAAAAAATATATGAAAGCAAAAATTGAACCAGTCACTGCAGTTGGTGCTTTAGCTGCACAAAGTACTAGAGGACCTAGTACTTGAATAACCTTGAAATCTTTTCATTTTGCTCGTGTAGCACCTATGAACATTACTTAAGATGTACCTTGTATTAATGAAATTATTAATGCTAATCTAAAAATCAGTATTCTAATTATAACAGCTCATTTAATGTAATTCATTGTAATAAAAGCCTCTATCATTTCTTTTAAGCGTATGTTCCAAAATGATATCATCATTTTCCATTTTACTGATACTTTTTATAGAAAGTTAAGGTAAGGAAAATAGTAATTATCTAATTATTCTTTTTTATTGATGAATCAATTCTTTGATATAAGTAAATTTTTATTGAAAAATAATTATTTGATTTTGGGATAACTCTTATTTTCCTTTGAAATTAATTGTAATTATAATAATAACGAGTGTTGCTTAATTAATAATTAGGCTTATAATTGATAAATGACATTTTACTAAATAATTTTTAAACTTATTTTAATAGTTTTTGAGTATTAAAACCAGATGATCATGTTTAGTATGTGACAGGCTATTTTCAATAAAAAAAATTAATTTTACATGAAAATGTATATTTAAAACTGTGATAACTTCTTATTGGTGACTTTTGCTCACACGAACCAAAATTTATTTTAAAGTTAATAAAAAATAGAAAAAAATAAGTCTTCGAAAGCCAATTTTGGCAGCGGCAAACATTAAATAATTTCAATAACCATGTTTTACATATAAGAGCCAATCAGAAAACTGCGAGATTCAGGTCTGTAAAAAATCCTGATAACTCTCTTCTTCATTTACAACAAGAAGTGTTATTATGCATTTTTCTCTAAAACATCAGGATTTTCAGAAAAAACATGATAAAGTTGGGACTTTTCCAAAAATTTTGAAAAATTTTCAAATTTCAAGGTCCTGCAACTCTTGATCCTTTCAATCTAGATCCTTGAAAATTTTTTTACATATTTTGGGTAACAAAAAGAATAAATTCTTAGAGTTTCAACGATTTTTATTTTTTTGCTCTATCAGTTGGCGTGAAATGTCCCATATATATATATATATATATGAAGAAAAATGTTTTTTTTTCTTGTTTTTCATACATAAGATATAGCACTATTGCTATTTTTTTATTCTCAATCATCTATTCATATAGCGAGTTCATGAACCAAGTCTTCCGTAAGACCTGAATTCATAGTCGTGTCTGAGTATTAAGTGTGACTTAAGACTTAAGTATAGTTACTTGAGTATCAGTTGTTACTTCAATTAACCTCTTTATGTAGTTTTAGTATAATAAATATTTAGTAACAACTGATACTCAAGTAACGATGCTTATGTGTGTTAAAATTACAAATTTTTTTTATTGTGTATATATATGTATATATATATATATATATATATATATATATACACACAATATATATATATATATATACACACAAATATATATATATATATATATATATATATATATATTCTAAGTCATAGAGTTTTTTTATGAAAAGTGATGTATGTATATATAATTTTTTCTTATCAATAATTTTTATGAAACTATGTTTTATTAATATTATTAATTTTTTATGCAACAGAATAAACAAAATGGAGGCTGTAAATTATGAACCACCGAGTAAGAAAACAGACAATAGAAAGTGTGTTCGATGCAAAATCTTTACTCGTAAATTAAATGGTCCTTTCCGACAGTTTGATAAACGCGAAGATGCTATGGAATTCAACAATAGATACAATTTTTATGTTCAAATCGGTGATATGATTTGTCATAAATGTCTTCACCAATTAAGTCTTCTAGCCAGTAAAAAATATAAAATAATGAAAAATCAAAAGAATGCATCGGCATCAAATTATGAATCCCAAGAAAATATTATATTACCATTAAAGGAAGTGAATGACGATCTAGCCGGTAGCGCTTCACAATCAGTGACAGAAGTATCAGATTCTAACGAAACTTCTTTAAGTCATCAATCTTATCCTTCATCGAATATTAGCTATTTCAGTGGTGTAACACCAACAAGTAGTCAAACGTTGACCGATTCACCAGATAGTCAAGAATCTAGTGACTTATACGCTGTATAAGTCACTAGATTCTTTATACGGTATACGCTGCAACTGTTCAACCAACAGATGAATATGTTTCATTGTCATACCCTAGAGTAATTGTAAGTCATAGATTATGTTTTATATGTAAATCAACAAACAAAATTCAAGATGTGCCTTTTGAAGCTCGCTTGCAAGTTTTTATTGCTGGCAAAATTTGTATTCCTCATAAAAATAGATGCTGCAAGATTCATTTGATAAATAAAAGATTTTATGACGATGAAGTTTTGAAAATAGAAAGTTATTCAGATGAATGTACCCAAGCGGAAATCACATTCTGAAATAAAAAATGATAAAAAATAATAACTGATATTAACAATTTAAAATGTCTAGATTTTAGACTGTAATAAAAGTTTGAAATAGTTATTATTTTTTATTTTTTGTTTTAATTTCTTATTATTTTTTATTATTTTTTATTAGCTTTTTCAATTTGGAAATCATACGCATAAACCAAACCTAAAATAAAAGTTATTATTAGTTATTATTTTTTATTACTTTCTTATGAAACAATAGTTATTATTAGTTTTTATTTTTTATTATTTTTTATTAGCTTTTTCAATTTGAAAACCATACGCTAAACCAAACCTAGAATAAAAGTTATTATTAATTTTTATTTTTTATTATTTTTTATCAGCTTCTGATTGGCTCATTTGGATTTTATTCGGTGCTTTACCAAGCCTAAAAGGGCTTCTACCTAGAAAATATCTAAATCATCTTGCAATGTTTATCTCAGCTTTAAATACTCTTCTACAAGATAGCATATCACCACATGAACTAAAGATTTCAAAAATTTTATTAATAGAATTTGTTTTTTATTTTGGTATATTTTTCGGAGATAAGTATATGTACTACAATGTACATTTACTGTTACATTTAACTGATACTGTCGAGAATTGGGGACCACTATGGGCAATCAATACTTTTCCTTCGAAAGCCATAATAAAAATTTACTTGAAATGAAGAAAAGTAATTACCACATCGCTAAAGAAATAGTTATTAGACTATTAACTTATCAACAAATTCCACAATTAGAAACGGAAAGCTTTATTTCTCAAGAAACGAAAGATTTTATTGATCAACTGAACAGTAAAAGATTAAAGAAAGTAGTAAAAATAGGTGATTGTACACTAGTAGGATGTGCAAAACGTCACATTCTAACCAAAAAAGAAATTTCGTGCCTTCATTTCTTTATAAATATTAATAAAATTACTGAATGTAAAAAATACAATAAAATTATATATCAAAGTTGTAGATACACATCTTGTTATTATTCAAAAGGGAAAAAAACTAATGATTCTATTTTTCAAACGAAAGATAGTAGATTCGGAATCATTAGTTCTATATATTTGATTAAATACGACGATAACTGTGATGTTTATATTTTCTTTAAATTATTAAAACTTGTACCGGTTTCATTTGTTAATGAAATTGAAAAAGATGATAAAAAATAATAACTAATAATAACTTCTATTAACTTTTATAAATAGAAAATAATTATTAGTAACTCTTAGATTGAAAAAGAAAAAAAAATAATAACCGATAATAATTTTTACTTACGGTTTACTTTATGCATTGTAACGTTTTTCCCTTTCGGGAGGGGGAAATACGTGTAACTCCTATTGCCAGACGCTTCAGTGAGTTACCAGGGTAAGATCGGCAGGAGTTGGAGAGATCGGACGGTGGAAAGTAAAGGAAAGTAACCGGGTTTAACACGTTTGGTTATGCTATGGAGTACCTTGGCTTTATTGTACTCATAAAACTCACATACAACGACGATTACAAATATGAATTAATAATAATGTATAAATCAAAGCTAAGCCTAATAATCTTATATAATGCAAATGACTAACCTAACCTTAACGGAATGAAATGTACAAAAATAATTAGTTCTTTAACTGAATCGGCCACTTGACGGCTATTTAATAAGTGAAATCAATTAATCAATAATCTTTAAAGAATCTGAATTATAGTTTACTTTAACTAAAGATTCTACGGTCTGGACGGTCTAATTTATACCGGCGGCTTTTACCTGCAACAATGTGCAAAAACAAAAGAGACAAATGATTAATAATTAAATATAATATAACTAGGCGGCGGCATTTAATAACGCTATACTTAATACTACGGTAATATCAATAGTGGGTAGCCGGCTCCCTTAATTATCTGAATTACAAATCTCTATAGGCATGCGGGACCTTTAAGTGACCTAAAGACAATGGGTGGCCGACACCCTTAACCTATTCTAATATCTTAACGCGGCAGACGGACGGAGTCCTTTAATTAACATAACTAAAATGCATTGGGTGGACGACACCCTTAACTTATTCTAAGTTTTAATATTTTACACGCGGTCGGACGGAGTCCTCTAACTAATATAAAAATGTATTGGGTGGACGACACCCTTAACTTATTCTAATGTCTAATATTTATGCGCGGCCGGACGGAGTCCTTTAAACTAATACGAGTTAAATAATTAGGTGGACGACACCCTTAATATATTCCATAATCACGTGGCGGCGGACGCGTCGGCTACGGGTTAACCAGACCCATAATTAAGCCAGCGGCGGAATGTGAAATAGAATATAATATTATGGGTGGACGCCACCCTTAAATTCAACGGCGCAAGTTCGGCATTGCGGCGGCGGCAAAAATATAGCTAGTGTGCTCTAGGCAGGTAGATTTACGCCAGCGTGCTCACTCGACGTATCTCTAACACTGCCAGCATATGCACTAGAGTTTAGACCAGCGTGCTCACTCGGTCTATCCCCATGTGCAAGAGAGAGAAGCTTTGCCTAAGCTGTGGTGCTCCACAAGCCAACCAGCTACTACTGGCCCCACTCTCTCTTAGCCTAGCGTGCTCACTAAGGTAAAGAGAGAGAGAGGACCGTAGTCTACACTGCTCTGGTTAGCTGTGTTTCTCGGCCTCTTATATACTCTGGCCTCATTTTTCCCGTTGAGTGCAACGACGTTTGAGGTTGCCGCCTAGCGACTGAGCTCAGAACTACTGTTCTATCGTGGCTGGCCGTTAGGCGGGAAATTTAAATGCGCGGGTATGTATACTCGTCGCAGCATATACTTACCATGCTGAAAAAGATAATAAAAAATAATAACTGATAATAACTTTTATCAACTTTATAAATGTAAAATAATTATTAATAACTATTATAAACAGTTATTACAGTCCAAAATCTACACTTTTATAACAAATAATAAAAAATAATAACTTTTTTTTAAAATTATTTTTCGTTGTATATAATTATTATTAGTTATTAACGGCAGATTATTTCCGCTTGGGTAGCATAAAATTTTCAGAACTTGCGAAATTCATGGATGCATTATCAGATAGTATACACTTACAACTTCATGACCAAATTGGAAGTTTTACAATTACGGAAGAACGCATAAAAGCTCTCACTGGACGTACGTGGGACAATATTCTCAACCTAAAAAACATGATGGTATCAATGTGATCTTTTTAAAATAGAAACATAATGCAAGCATTGGTACTTTTTTATTTAAAATGAAGTCTGGGAATTCAAACAAGTGCATTTCTGCAATTTTTGGTATTGAAGAAAAGCAAGTAGCTCAATCTATCAATTCAGTGCTTAAATGTTTTGAGAATGAAATATTGCCGAAAAATTTCGGGATTAATGCTTATTCTCGGAATTTTTACTTGGACAAACAACTTATATTGCAAAAATTTTGTACAATATGGATAACAAATTGGCATTAATATGTGATGGAACATACTTACGTCATCAAAAAAGCAGCAATAATGCTTATCAGCGTAAGTCATATTTGGGTCAAAAAAAGGCTTCACTCTGTAAACCATTCACAATATGTACAACAAATGGTTTTATCGTCGATTGCGTAGGACCTTTTACAGCAAATTGCGATGATGCAAAGATTTTGGAGAATTTGTTAAAAAGTTCCGATGAATTGAACAAAATTCTAGAAAAACACGATATTTTTATTCTTGATAGAGGTTTTAGAGATGTGATGGACTACTTAAATGAGCGAGAATTCACAACTTTGATGCCTTCTTTAAAAGGTAAACGATCGCAACTTACTACTGAAGAATCAAACGCATCTCGACGAGTTACGAAACTTAGGTGGGTCGTCGAAGCGATTCATGGAATAATAGGACAAAAATATAAGCTTCTACATCACCAATTTCTTGATAGAGGTTTTAGAGATGTGATAGACTACTTAAATGAGCGAGAATTCACAACTTTAATGCCTGCTTTAAAAGGTTAACGCAACTTACTACTGAAGAATCAAACGCATCTCGACGAGTTACGAAACTTAGGTGGGTCTTCGAAGCGATTCATGGAATAATAGGACAAAAATATAAGCTTCTACATCACCAATTTCATAATGGTATTTTAACAAAAGCTGCATTATTTTGTAAAATTGCTTGCTTTTTACAAAATTTATTTGGTAAGAGGTTAAATCTGATGCAGGAACAGGAAAACTGTACCATTTCAATATTTGACATCGAACGATCTATCGGATTCCCCTGAAATTACTTTGGAAGATTTGAAAGTATTTTTTATAGGTTCGTATCAATTATCTCAATCGGTGTCATATTTAGCAGAAATAATTGGAGATGATAATTCATTCACTTTACGTTAGGCAAAAAAACAACAAAATATTTTAAAATTTGAAGTGCAATCCAGACGTATCAACAGTAAAAAGTACAAATCTTACATAGATTATTGTCCAAAAACTACTGGTATCAACGGAATTAAACGGCACTATTGTAACTGTGCAAATGGAAATAGAACTGTTGGTTGCTGCTCGCATGTAGCTGCTATTATTTATTATTTGAGTCATGGTTGTTATTTATCACGAATTATCAAACCAGCAGCAATATTGACTAAACTATTTGATTTTGAAGTTGTACCAGTAATTGAAGAAAATAGTGATGACAAAGATTAATGATTTTCTATTAAAATATATTTATTAAATAAATTGTTTTATAACTAGAAATATATATATATATTGTAACATGGCAGATTGGCCATATTACTTATATGTATATTTGTGGCGCATATAGCCGACAGAAGGGAGCATCTAGCTACGGGCAAGACGGAAAGCAGACCACGCGAGTCAAATATTTAAGAGCATAACCCAAAATCGTTGGCACACACGTGCGAATTTATAAAGCACGTATAATGTGCACTGAGATAGCTAGCGAGCAGCTTGACTCGAGTAGCTGAGCTTGGGTCCGTTTAGGATCGTTTGTCTCTCTCTTGCGGCGCGCGCAGCGTACAGCACGAGAGATGAAGCTGAGCATAGAGACGAAGGAATACCATTATTATTCCTTCTGTCGCCGGCGTCCGATAAAGAGCGTTTCGGCTTGCGATATCGAGTAGTATTAATTTTGTGCGTGCGAATATCGTAAGCTTGAGTGAGCGAGAATAGATAAATTCACTATTCTCAAAGTTATTTTATTGTGCTCAAAATTGTTGCGAGTGCACGATTGCTAATTAAACTTATATAATTTATTTTTGTCTTTTACGACGTGTGTGCCGGGCGATCGCGTGCGCGTTTTATTGCATATATTCCCTTCGTGCTTTTCTAATTTGTTATTTTCTTGTGTGTTTAATGCTCGTGTCCCTTTTAGCTTACGTTTTTGTAATATTTGCTTTTCGTCGTGCCAATAGTTATTTAATTAAAGCAAGCGGCGTCGCGTACGCTATACGCGGCTGGCGTCCATTTTGAGCGAGCGTCCGATTACTGTACATATTTCTAAAATAAAGTTTCTCTTATTATTTGTTACTTAATTAATTATAGCTTATATATTTTTATAAATTTAGTGCAACCTCCTGATCCCCAGGGTTGTCACAACTGACGCAACCAACGTGGGGCCGACAAAAATTTCGGTGAAAATTTTTGTTTAAAATCACGGGATCAAAAATTGAAAAGAAAAAAAATTTGTGCTTGAAATTAAATAGAAAAAACGGTGCTTGAAATTAAATAGAAAAAAAAACGGTGCTTAAAAATTAAAAAGAAAAAAAAACTGTGCGTAAAATAGGATAAAAACTGTGTTTAAAATAAAAGAAAAAGAAACTGTGCTGTGAAAAAAAAAAAAAACTGTGCTTGAAGTGAAAGACAATTGGCTATACCAGTGAAAAGAACAATTTTCTACTCATGCGTTTCCGCTTCGCCACGTGGTCGCCATTACGAACGACGCACACACGACGAGGCTGAAAGGAGGCGCTCTGGCGGCCATTTTTGTTCTTGGCGTCGCTTGGTATGAGGTAACCGCGACAATTTATTTTGCAGCAACATCTTTTTAAAGTGCGTGCATTAAGCAAAGAAATAAAATATTTTGTTTTTCATTCTTTTTTGTTTTGTTCGAAACGTTTTCCTTGCATTTTTTTATAAATACATAGAGCATTATTTTTTATTTGAGCGTGAGCCTTAAGCTAAATTTATTTGATAATAGCACTGCATTTAATTCACATACATACACATATATTTCGATACACATACATATATGTCATTGCATTGTTGCTTGTATTTGTCTTCACTTGTGTTCCCCTAAAGCTCATTTCCTTATAGCTTCATTACCTTTAACACTACGTGTCTTAAAACTCCATATTAAGCAAAGCTGTGTTTTTCTTGTATATATAATATAATTGAATATCTCAAGTGTGCTGAGCAATTTATATTCCTATTTGTGCTTGCGCGAAATATATCACTATCGTGTGCTACCTTAGTGCGTGTCGGTACACGTTAGCTTACGCATGATTTTCTTTTGCTTCAGCGTGCATCTGGCTTTACAAAAATTTTAATTTTTAGCTTTTGAGTATTACGGGCGTGCTATATAAAATTGACCAACTATTAGACAATTCTATTTTTTGTTGTATCTCTAATATAACTTAGCTTTGTTTTCGTTTAGTTATAAAGCATTTAACAATTTTCTTTTCTTTTATTGTAAGCCAGAGCTATTCTTATTCGAACCTCCTGAGATAGGAGCTCATCATAGCATTAATTACTAGTAATAATTTTTTTCTTCGTGCGTACCCTTGTGTAGTTTAACTTTTATTGTAAATATGATAAGCAAACAGTTAAATGTAGAGCCCCTATGGATTTCTGAGCATATATGTAGGAATAATGTTTTTAGAGCAGCGGATGAAATAGTCCAAATAGTAAACCGACTATCTGCGGAGCAGCTCTTTAGATACAGCGAGCGAGGAGTGAGCATGGCCGGAAGTATTTCGATGTTCAAAGAACGAGTTTCACGATATGAGCTTAGACGACATCTCGGCGAAAGAGCTGCCGCTTGTAAAATAATAATAGATGAGGTGACATATGATTCGCGGCTAGAATTTATTAACCTCCCAACAGAGCAAAGTGCGTGCAATCAATTCGCTTATCCCTCGAATAGCTTAGAAAATCCTATTCCTCCTAGCAATAGCAACGCAACTATTCACCCATCGACGACGTGTACCACTACTACATGTCTTTCTTTTAGTACAGCGAGCATACCTCATACTGTGAGAGCAACTAATTCCCTTCCTACTATTACTGCAACGACGTACCATGGAGGAAATAATAGCACACCAACTCCTCATTTTTATCCATACTCGTATCTCCCTTGTTATCCTAGTCCATGGAGTCACGTCCCGTATATTGCAGCACCTTCTAGATATCTGCCCATCTCACAACCTTTAAATCCTATAAATCAACCCCCTGCACCAGAGCATACAAGTTATGCTAATAATTTCAGAGAACTGCAATGGTTGAAGCAGAAAGAAGAGACTTGCAGAGCCCAGAAAAACGTATGCCGACCCCCTCCAGCTCCGGATGAATCCTTATTCCCCACTACAGCTTACACTGGTACAAATTCGACTAACTTGAGCGAGCCAGCTTTGATTTCTCCCCTTAACTTTGAAGATGCTACGATGCATTCACACCCAATACCAGTGTTAGCATCAATTACTAGCAATCACCCTGTAACCCCTTTAGCTAAGACGTCAAATAAGAGCGAGCGCGTACAGAAGGAAAATCGTCGCCCCAAACGAAGAGCAAAGAGTAAAACTCGAATAACGAGCCGAGCCAATAAAGGAGATCCAAAGACGAACCTACCGCCAATTAGGAAAAACTTTTGGCGAAAGCAGGTAGAGCCGTGCTTCAGGTGCAGTAGCTTAGGACACTGGCTGCGAGAATGTTCTCAGCCTATGAAGTGCTATGGCTGTGGACAAATCAACGTACGGATCCGCAACTGCACCAAGTGTCAACCGAACGAGCGAGCAGAGCAGAGCAAGGGCGAACAAGCAGAGCCAAACCAGAGCGATCGAGCAGGGCAGAGCAAGAGCGCTCGAGCAGAGCAAAGTAAGAGCCTGCGAGCAGAGCAAACTAAAAGCAAGCGAGCAGAGCAGAGTAAGAGCGAGCAAGCAGAGCAGAGCAAGTGCGAAGCAGAGCACAACAATAGCGAGCGTGCAGAGCATTCACAGAGCAAGCGAGCAGTGCCAAATCAGAGTATGCGAGCAGAGCACGTAAAAAATGAGCGAGCAGAGAAGAGCAAGAGCAAGGAAGCAGAGCCAAACCAGAGCATGCGAGCAGAGCAGAGCAAGAGCGAGCGAGCAGAACAAAATAAAAGCATGCGAGCAGAGCAGAGCAAGAGCGGGCGAGCAGAGCCAAAACAGAGTGAGCGAGCAGAGCTAAATGAGAGCATGCGAGCAGAGCATAGCAAGAGCGAGCGAGCAGAGCACAACTACTATCTCCCAAATTTTAGCTATGCAGAGTATATCTCTGCTACATTGCGCGAAAAAGCAACCCATCGACCTGAGCCCCCAATTCAGCAAAACCCTTTTATACCATCATTAACATGCCTATATTAACCCTCCAGCATCACATTTAGCTATTTAAAATCCTTACCGACTAAACTCGCGACCCACTCAGCTGATCCATTATTTGAGCATTTGCGTCTTTATTAAATTACCCCTTTTCTTTTGCTATTTAAGTATTCCTTATACACATTGTACTGACATTCCTAACTATTCACACTGACACATGAGCAAGTGCAACATTTTATTTTTATGCATTACTATTACGTAATTAAGAGCAAAATCTATAAAAAGAATATTTTTTTTGTGCATTTGAAAAATTGCTGCAAAATATTAATTATAAAATAATTAATCTTATAAAATCATAGTATGCATCGACACATACCATCAGAGCGTCACCTTTCAGTGAGTAAAAACACTAAAATTTTCATTTTTTATTTTTAATTTCAACTTTTGTTATGCAAAATGTAATGGTAATATTTTTTTTTGGTGTGTGTATGAATGAAATACATGTAAGAATGGGCTATGAGTGTTATTTTCTTTAACTTTAAGATAACTAGTTTTAAGATTTGTAATTTTTGTATATAATATATGGATAAGCCAGTCGCGTCGTTTTAAATTAAGCAAACTCATACAGCGTGTAACACTTACACCTAATTTAGCTAAAAGTCAGCAGATACAGCAGAAGAAGAAGTTTATAGATACACTTCACACCGCTGCAGATAACACCGGTTATCTTAATTTAAGCCTTAATACTTTTCTTTTCTCTATATAAATTTTCTTTTTTTTGTTTTAGTTTAGCTTATGCCTTTTTTTTTCTCGTTTGACGAAAGTATCCGGTTCCACCGTATACTTCCGTGTGGTGGGGGGGGATTGTAACATGGCAGATTGGCCATATTACTTATATGTATATTTGTGGCGCATATAGCCGACAGAAGGGAGCATCTAGCTACGGGCAAGACGGAAAGCAGACCACGCGAGTCAAATATTTAAGAGCATAACCCAAAATCGTTGGCACACACGTGCGAATTTATAAAGCACGTATAATGTGCACTGAGATAGCTAGCGAGCAGCTTGACTCGAGTAGCTGAGCTTGGGTCCGTTTAGGATCGTTTGTCTCTCTCTTGCGGCGCGCGCAGCGTACAGCACGAGAGATGAAGCTGAGCATAGAGACGAAGGAATACCATTATTATTCCTTCTGTCGCCGGCGTCCGATAAAGAGCGTTTCGGCTTGCGATATCGAGTAGTATTAATTTTGTGCGTGCGAATATCGTAAGCTTGAGTGAGCGAGAATAGATAAATTCACTATTCTCAAAGTTATTTTATTGTGCTCAAAATTGTTGCGAGTGCACGATTGCTAATTAAACTTATATAATTTATTTTTGTCTTTTACGACGTGTGTGCCGGGCGATCGCGTGCGCGTTTTATTGCATATATTCCCTTCGTGCTTTTCTAATTTGTTATTTTCTTGTGTGTTTAATGCTCGTGTCCCTTTTAGCTTACGTTTTTGTAATATTTGCTTTTCGTCGTGCCAATAGTTATTTAATTAAAGCAAGCGGCGTCGCGTACGCTATACGCGGCTGGCGTCCATTTTGAGCGAGCGTCCGATTACTGTACATATTTCTAAAATAAAGTTTCTCTTATTATTTGTTACTTAATTAATTATAGCTTATATATTTTTATAAATTTAGTGCAACCTCCTGATCCCCAGGGTTGTCACAATATATATATATATATATATATATATATATATATATATATATATATATATATATATATATATATATATATATATTGTAAATAATTTTTGTAATGACAAGATATTAATATTATAATTTTAATAATTTCATAAAAAGTAATCAAATTATGTATTATTAATAAGCCACAAATCTTTTTGAAGTCGTGGATCCAAAAATGACACAATTACAATATTGTGTCTTAAAACTAATTTGAATAAAAACCGATTTTAAGTTGTTTTCTTGGCTCTAGTGTTTTACCAAAGACAATTATAGAAAAAATAGCTACACCACCATATTCTTCGTCAAAAAATATGTAAAAATACATATAATAATTGTTGCTAATACTCTTAAGAGCAGGTCGTATATCTCTATTCTTTTCTAATTGAAAAATTAATTTTTTTGCAAAACCTAATGATTGTAGCAAAAAGTAAGAAAAAAGCCCCATCTCCTATAATAAAAAGCAATATTTTCTTTTATAAGGAAAAATTATTTTTATCGCTTCGTTTTTAAGAAAACTTTGAAAAACAGAATTGTTTATCCTAACCTCTAGTTTTTAAGTTTTTCAAGGTTTTCTTCAAAACGAATCGATAAAAATAATTTTTCCTCATCAAATAAAATATTGCTTTTTATGATACAAGATGGGGCTATCTCCTTATTTTTTGCTACAATTATTAGTTTTTATAAAAAAATCAATTCTTTGATTAGAAAAGGATAGATATACTCGACCTTCTCTTAAGTAACTTTTCACAAATTCCAAAGAAAAAGTGAGTTGCCCTAAAATACTCATAGCAGCCTCTTTTCCATTTTCGTTTTCTAGCTAGTGATCTAAAAATATTAGAACGAAGTATTACACTTTTTTTTATGTATTTTTTGGCGTAGAATCCGATGGTATCACCAGTTTTGTTGTAATTATTTCTGGTAAGGCGAAAAAAGCCAAAAATGGATAAAAAATGTCTAAAAAAACAGGTTTTTTGGACTTTTAAATATGGCGCACCACTTCCATGAGTCTGAAAAAAAAGTACAGATTAAGGACACAAATTCTTAACTTCTCGCCAATTTTTGAGGCGGCACCCTCTTTTTACAAGTTTTGAGAGCAATTTTAAGAATATTTTGTGTTTTTTAGGTTAGTTCTTGAGGCCGAAAATAGCTGAAAAAATTACCTTAAATGCGTATTTTTATATAGAATATGTTCAAATTTTTTCCAACCTCCTATTCGTTAATATGGAGCCGAAAAAAATTATTTTTGAAAAAACACGTTTTTTTTTTAGGTTAAGAGTAGTGGAGGGGGAGGGGGTAGCAAGTCATAGCTTAAAATTTCATTTTTCAGTATGTATTAACTAATTTTGGACGAAAATTTGAATTTCACGATGGGGGGATTTTACCTATCTTATTGGGGGTACCCTTTGCATGGGAATTATTTGCAACTGCCAAAACAAGTATGACTTTTAAAAACCGATTTACTTAGCGTAGTTTTAATTTTAAAAAATTTTGTAAATTGTTTTCTTAATTTTCATTTTTCATTTTTTATTCCATTTTATGTAAACTACTTGATAGATTTGCTCTAAAATTTGTATACAAGTTATTTGCTGCTATCTTTATAAAACAAGCTTTTAAAAAATAATTTTTTTAGCGTAGCTCTTTGATCACTTCTTTTGATTTTTGATTTAACGCTTTCACTAACTCTTTTCTTATTTCCTTACTTCCTCTTTGTCCTATTTCCTTACTTCCTCTTTGTCCTATTTTCTCAGATCGATCCTGATTTTTACCCTATTTTCATCCGTCCTTGTCTCTATCTTCCTATTTACTAATCATTCTCTCACATTCACTCACTTTTTTTATAATAGCAATTGTATTTTATATTGAAATCACATTTAAAAAAATAAAATCAAATTACTTTAGCTCAATGAGCTCTATGAGAAAGCATTGCGCCAAAGCACTTAGCAGCATTTTTTATGATCCGAATCATAATTCTATGAAATAAAATTTTTATTTCTTAGTTCAATAATCTAATACTGTTAATTAAAATTATATAAGCAATAAAATTTTAGCAATGATTCGAAGTTCTCTTACGTCTGTAACAAAATATGCAGCGCTGCCATTTGAGGTACACATTCGGAAAAATATCCTTTCCGCTAAGTGTACACACACGTACAGCACGTACAAAGACTTACACACACGTACAAACACGTACACACACGTACACACACGTAAAAACACTATAAAATATAAATATATCTACAGGAGACAATATCTAACATTTCAAAATTTTCCGTAACTTCATAAAAACGTCACAACTATGTCACAGATAGAAAAAAATCCAATTTTCAAAATTTGAGACACTTAAAAACGTTTAAAATAATATTATGGCACATTTTTATATATGCAATTGGATTTCCGTTGATGAGAAATATATATATCTTCTGATTTTTATATAAAAAATATTATATCACGAGTTTATATGCAGAATGAATATATTATAAGCAGATTTTCTCTTTTAGACCTAATGCATTTTAATCTAATAGTATAGAAGTATAGATAGTTATACGAAAAGTCATAATTAGAAGTTATTAAGCAAATAAACTAATAAAAAAAATATAAAATTTATAAAATTTCAATGTTATAATTTCGATTTTAATTTTTGTCAATTGGATCAACCTTTTTAAATATTAAGATTTATTTAGAGAAAATAGAATAAACTGTAAACGCAAGATTTTAATTAAAACAGAATGAAAGTTGTGATTAAAACTATTCGGTTTAAAGAAATATAGTGAAAAATAATAATTAGTTCAAAAGTTATGAAAAAATGCAAATTTTAATGCAAATCAATCTTAAATAAAATGAGGATTCTTTATGCTTTATTTCTGTATTATTATATTTCATAATTTTAAAACCGATTGATTTCTTGAAACACATTTTATTTAGATGCAGCTTTCTTTATAATTTTGTGTGAAAAAAAGTATCTAAATGTAAGAAAAAGACTAAGACCCAATAGCCTATACTCTGCTTGTTAGATATTAAGATTCAATTTTTTTCAAATGAGTTCACTTTTTTTAAATTAATAAAGTGGTTATGGTTAAAGTAAAAATAAAACATTATATGCAGCTCGGAAGTAAAGTCGATTTCTCTCTTGGATAATTACGATTCTCGGTTAGCTTTGGTTGCTCGCGTTGCAAATACCACACTCAAAAATAACATGCGACTTCGCTCTCTAATGTGCATAATACACATATTACGTGATTTTTTTAAATAAAAAAATACATTCTAACAATGTATAATATTAATCAAAATAATATGAAGTATCTTTATTCTCTACTATACAATAATCTCATTATTTAAATCTAATTTAATATTTTACATAAAAAGTAACAGCTTATACAGATAATGAAATATATATTTATTATTTACTAATCAGTTCTTTTACAACTTATTTTACGCTTTACACTCTAAATAATATAAAAATTAAATTCTTTTATTATTTCTTAAATAAAATGTGAGTAGATAGGCTATAGGCATTCTGGCCCATGCGGGTTGTAGCCCACCCCCTCTCCTCTTCCAAGTGTGTTAGAATCCGTGTCATTTAAAATACATGTAAATTCCTCCCCCCTGTTTAAAAAATGAAAAAGGATAAAACACTTGTCTCCCTCCACTAAGTGTGTTACAATCCGGTCTATTTAAAATACGTATAAGTCTTCCCTTCCCTAAAAAATGTATTTTCTTTTAGGAAAGGGCTAGCCCTTCTCTCTTCTTATTTTTAAGAAAAAGATAGAGCGCCGCCCACTGTATGTTCTATTTTGGGGACGCAGAAAAATTGACCTACTCTTAGAAGAGAGGGAAAAGGCAGACCTTTAACGCAGTGCTGGTCTACTATGCGTTTTCTTTCACATTGCGTGAAAATTTACCTGCTTTGAGAAGAGAGGGAAAGGGGTGACCTGTCTCTAAATGCAGCACACTGTGTGTGTTCTCTTTTAAGTCACAAGTGCATGAAAATAATGAATTGCACCTTTTTTTTAGGATATAGTACATAAGCAAACTATAAATTTGCCTTATATTTTTTAAGTCACTGTTTTTGAAAGATTATCTTTTGTTCTTTTTTTTGAGAAAAAAAGATTTATTGAAAGGGTCAGCTACCTTTTCTCTTCTTGTTTTAAAATAGAGAATCCTTATTTGAAGAAAATATACGAGGTTTTACTCTGTTAAAAAAGGAAAATGCTGTTTTGAAAATGTTTCTTTTATATTCACAGGTGCACATCGGCTTTCTTGAGAAAAAGTATCTTGCAGGGGGGTCAAAGATTTCACGTGCGAAAGTTTTTAAGATGAAGAGTTTATTGAAAGGGTTACTTGTATTCTTTTTTAACTTCTAAGATATTGTCTTAAGTTACTTTTTGTGAAAGAAAATCTTTTTTGAGAAAAAAGATTTATTGAAAGGGTCAACTATCTTTTCTCTTCTTATTTTAAAATAGAGAATCCGTATTTGAAGAAAATATACGAGGCTTTACTCTGTTAAAAAAAGGAAAATGCTTTTTTGAAAATATTTCTTTTTTCACAGGTATATGTCTGTTTTCTTAAGAAAAAAGTATTTTGCAGGCGGTCAAAGATTTGACTTGCGAAAGTTTTTTGAGATAAAGAGTTATTTATTGAAGGGTCAGTTGTATTTTTTTTTTCATGTATCAAAAAAAAGCAATGAATGCTTGAAGAAGATATACGAGACCCACCACTGCAAAAAATAAAATCTTTTTTCTTTTAAAAAATATTTTTCTTGATCCAGGTGTGTGTGTAAATTTCCTTAAGAAAAAACAGCTTTTTGCAGGCGATCGGAAATTTCACAAGCAAAAGTTTTTTTCAAAAAAGAGTTATTTATTGAAAGGGTCATAAAAATTAAATTTTTAGGCGTGCTCGTGCCCAACGGAGGATGGACGAAATTTCTCTAAGGGAGGTGTTTAATTTTTGGAGGGAAGTTTTTTTCACCAATCATAGGTTTTTTTTTAATAAAAGAAAATCGGTAAGCTTAAATTTTCGTATATAAACTCTGACACGTGCCATAGTTTATCAGTTCGAAAATTTTTCAACTTTTCTTGTTCACAAGAAAAAAAAAAGGTTTTAAATTGAAGAAAAAAAATGGATGATAATAATCCAAATAACGATATTGAAGTGCTTCGAGAAGAACCTGTTTGGGATCAACGTGAGGACAGAAATCACTTTCTCGATAACCTTAGGATAGTCCGCGAAAACGAATCAGCCTGTTTAGAGGAGGAACATGCTGTAGCATCAGCTACAACCAACTATCCTGAAGAGGTTGAAGTTATGGGGGAAGCACAACATATGTACCAGGTAAGATTAGAGGTCGAACATAATGCTGTACAATGGTCGCAGGAAGCTAAAGATAGACGGCAGCGAGGAGCGCGAGAAAGGCGCGAATTCCAATTTGCAAGAGTCGAGTTCCGTAGACGCCGTGACTCTTATTCTTCTGGAGAGCAAGAAGAAGATAGACATCGGGTATGTATTTTAAAATTATTATTTTTGTTTCATTATAACAAAATAATTATTCAAAACTGGTAACATCATTACTTTCTTTTTATTTAGTCTCATACGTGAGAGTTGCCGTCAATGCCTGAATTATATAGGGATCTTCGTCTTGCAGAACAGGTGTGTTTAATTTCTTTTTATGTGTTTAGTTTCATATTTATTTTATTCTATTTAATTTTTGTATTTATTTTCATGTTGATTTCATTTTTTTCCATTTCATATTTATTGTCTTATTAATATTTTATTTGATTTTTATATTTATTTAATTTCTTTTGAACGTTTGATTAATTTTTCCAGCAAGCTCAAGTAGAGAATCTTGAAAGAGCTGCACGTAGATCTAGAAGGATGCAACGTTATACAAATCGTGCACGTAGATGTGTACACTTGGCGGAAAGGATATTTTTCCGAATGTGTACCTCAAATGGCAACATCGCATATTTTACCACAGGCATAAGACAATTTCAAATTATAGAGCAAATTTCGCATCATCGTTACTTATTACTTAATGACATAATTTTAGTAAACAAACAATATTACTTTCTTTTTTCATAATCCGAATTATAATTTTATTAAATAAAATTTTTATTTCTTTCTTCAATAATCATATAGAATCTAATATGGTGAATTTAAATTATATAAGCAATAAAATTTAAGTTGTTATCATTTGAATTTTGCATGAATAACCTATAAGAAAAAACAAAATAATCGTGATGCAGAACTCAATGCATAATTCGAAGTTTTCTTATGTCTGTGGTAAAATATGCAGCGCTGCCATTTGAGGTACGCATTCGGAAAAATATCCTTTCCGCCAAGTGTACAGATGCAGAGGCCTGAAGATATATATAGGGATATCTCTGGAACTTTTTAATTTTGAGAAATTGTCTTCACAACAATTCAAAAGTCTATAATACAAGTTTCTGGAGTGGCACACACTTCAATAAGGGCTTAAATTACTCGTTTCTGTAAGTAGAATATGTAATTAAATTTTGGTATCGATTGAACAATCGTTGTTTACGGTACATAATTTTATACGTCAAAAATGATACTTTTTTCATATTTTTCTACGTGTGTTTCTTGAGCTATAAAAAAAGTAACGTACTTTCGATCATTCTCAAATTTTTCGAGCATAATGAATATGGTAAAAAGAACAGTTTAAGCCTACCCTGGTACATGTGCCCCTCTTTAGGTAGCTGTTAGACTATTGTTAATGTTAGTGTAGTTTTTAGGTGAAAATTACACTAAAATTAAAAATAGTCTAACAGCTTCCTAAAGAGGGGCACATGTACCAGGGTAGGCTTAAACTGTTCTTTTTACCATATTCATTATGCTCGAAAAATTTGAGAATGATCGAAAGTACGTTACTTTTTTTATAGCTCAAGAAACACACGTAGAAAAATATGAAAAAAGTATCATTTTTGACGTATAAAATTATGTACCGTAAACAACGATTGTTCAATCGATACCAAAATTCAATTACATATTCTACTTACAGAAACGAGTAATTTAAGCCCTTATTGAAGTGTGTGCCACTCCAGAAACTTGTATTATAGACTTTTGAATTGTTGTGAAGACAATTTCTCAAAATTAAAAAGTTCCAGAGATATCCCTATATGATACCAGTACAGAAGAGGATAGTAGTGGAATTGATTCAGGAATGGAAAGTGATCCTAATTTCATCGACGACTCCAAGTGCGCGTCGCGACCCATAAATCTGGAAGTATACAACAGGTGTAACCATCTAACTGCTAGAAAGATTGATGAAGCAAAAAGGACACATGCACGGGTAAGTTTTATTCATTATTATTATTTTATTTTTACTACGTTTTTATTATTTTATTTTTACTACGTTTTTATTAACTCGCTTTGGTGTCTGTCTGTCTGTCTGTCTGTCTGTCTGTCTGTCTGTCTGTTCGGTACGAATTTTGCAACCGATTGTAAACTAACTTCCTGATGAGCTAGAGACTTGAAATTTTAAATATAGCTCGGAACTGGATGACAATGCAATATTATAAAAAAAATATATATATCTACCGAACAATATATTAATATGTTCAATCATATACGGAGATGTTGGCAAAATTGAAGATTTGAAGATTTTATATATAGATACACTTTTAACATTAGTGTCTAAACATCTTCGAAAATTTTAAAAATCTTCTTTTGATATATTAATATATTAATATATTAATATATTAATATATCAATATATTAATATATCAAATGTAGTAATATATTAATATAGTAATATATTAATATATTAATATATCAAATATATTAATATATTAATATATCAAATATATTAATATATTGATATATCAAATATATTAATATATCAAATATATTAATATATTAATATATTCAATATTATATTTTTGCATGCATTGTTGGATAATATAATTAAATATATATTCCCACCGAAAAATATATTAATACAATTATATACGGAGATATTGGAAAAATTGAAATTTTGAAGATTTTATATATAGATATACTTTTAACATTAGTGTCTAACCATCTTCGAAAATTTTTAAAATTCTTTAACTTCTCATATTGCAATTAGACATAAATTACAGCATTTTGTATTGTACATATAAAATTTGAGACTGTATTTTATTCATTTTATGGTCTAACAATGCATAAAACAATAAATCTTGGTTGAATTTCTAATGGCGTCATTATCGTCAAAATGGCGGGAAACTCACCATGTGATTACGTGTTCTCTAAAAAAATAGATGAAACACGTTTTAGTCCCTTGACAACAATATATATGCTATATAATATGCACTGTTGGACAACACGATAAATAATATTATTAATAATAATAATAATACCAAAATGTATAAGATAATATTTAAATAAAAAAATTTTCAATCTACCACGTTTTTTAATTGAACTAAAAAGTATAAAATAATATTAAAAAAAAAAAAAAACTTTTTTAATGTACCACGTTTTTATAATGAACCAAAAAGTATAAAATAATGTGTAATAAAATGAAAAATGAATAATGATTTGAAATAAAAAAAACGTGGGGCGCATACAATACATAATAATAAACATGCGCCCCACGTTTTTTTTATTTCAAATCATTATTCATTTTTCATTTTATTACACATTATTTTATACTTTTTGGTTCATTATAAAAACGTGGTACATTAAAAAGTTTTTTTTTTTATTTTTATTTATTATTATTACTATTGTTATTAATACTATGGAAAATTTAATTTTTTAGATCCATATTCGAAATATATTTTTTTAAATTAAACATGGTGAAGACATGGACGCCACCGCATGTTTAATTAGAGAAAGACTACTTCTCCTTCAAAAATGGGCCCGAAGTAAGCTTGTTAGTATTAATATTTTCATTTTATTTTTTTTTTAAACACATCAAATATCTGAATTGTTTTTTTTCTCGTTTCAGTTATTGGAACTTGCGAATATTATATTTTCAAGTATTGGACACGTGACCTTCATAGCGCTTCCTTTAAGGATCTCAAAGAAAGAATGGCAAGATAGTGCTGAAGTTTGGCGATTTTACTTAAAATTGCATAAATATTTAGAATATCACAAAAAAAATTTTAATGTTTTATTGATTAGACGAGAAAATCGTTCGCGAATATACTTTTCACGTTTTCGATATTGTCAAAATTTTCATTAACTGTAATTGAATGTCTTATAATTGTAGTAAAATGAAAAAGTATGAAAAAGTATGGAAAAGTATGGAAAAGTATGAAAAAGTATAGAAAAAGAATGGAAAAGTATGGAAAAGTATGAAAAAGTATAGAAAAAGTATGAAAAAGTATGGAAAAGTATAGAAAAAGTATGGAAAAGTATGAAAAAATAAAATATACAGATTAAATTATTTTTCAAACTATTTATTGAAAATTGTACATAATAAGAATATATGAATAAATGAAAATTATTAAACATTATACAATTGTTTTTATTTAACACCACCACTTATAATTATTATTATATTTACATTGAATCATAAAAAAAATTTTCAATAATAAAAATAAATATACATAACTTGAATTAATAACATAATAAAATTAAATTTTTCTTTTTTATTTATTACACTAAAATACGTTGTAAAATACATCTTGGCTTATTCAAATAATCTCAATTTCATCTATCCAACTATTATGCTTGTTATTTAGATCTAACCACTTAACATATATACGTTTACCACTTTTCTTTAAAACTTTTTCTACTAAATAAATTTCTAGATACATAGTCTTCTGAATTTCCGTTTCATAATTGCCGCCGGAGACTGGTTTGTCATAATAATCTTTGACGTAGTAAGTTATGGGATTGGTTTTTACAACTCTTGTTATTGTAAAGATTTCAGTAGACCAATTTGGTGTATAACCTTTTTCAAAAACTTGTTTTATCTTACTTATTCGCACTTTATCTCCTACTTTGAATTTTGGTTTTTTTACAGGTCTTTTTTAGGTTGGCTAATTTTTCTTGATTTCTTTTTCATTTATCTTCGTAACGTTTTCAGGCTCGATTCCTATTGTCCGATGTTTTCTTGAATTGTATGCTTTCACTAACTCAGGCAGAATATCCAACCATTTATAACTTCCTTGTTTGCTGAATTCTATCCACATTCTATTTTTTAAAGTACTATTAGAGCGTTCACATATGCTTGCATGAAGATTACTATGTGAAGAGTAGTGATTTATCTTGTACTTTTTCATAAGATTCTGAAAGTTTAAATTGTAAAATTCTTTTCCTTGGTAAGTTTGTAAATTCGATGGCACCCGTCCTTGTTTTAATATTGACTTCATAGCTAGAGTAACATCATTGCCATTCTTCGATTTGACTGGTACAGCCCATGCATACTTTGAAAATATATTTATGACAGTTAGTAAGTAGCGAAAACCTTTGTTTTCCTTAAAATAAGGTATCATTTCTACAAGGTCAGCTTGCCAAGTCTCATCTAATCCGCGAATGTCATATTTTCTTCGCTTGTACCTTCGACGTTCTGGCTTGTGTGGCTCTTCAACTACTCTTTGACGTTTCATCTTAAACTTCAGCTTTAGCAATATCCGATTGTCTATTCATTTCTTTAATTATATATTCAATATTTTCAAAATTTAGTTGAGTCATATCATAGACATAAGTTAATTTTTCGTCTATTTCTGCTTTATATATTTCAACTTTGTTCTCATATTCTTGTATAGCTTTAGCAACTTCTATAATTTTAGAAGATAAGTAATTAACTTCTTTCTGTAGGATATTATTTAGTGAATTCAAACTAATAGCATCATTTGGATCATTAGCCTATCCAATATTGCAAAGCCGCTTATTTTCTAAATCAAAATCACCATCTGATGTAACATTGAATCCAATACCTCGAGGACCACGACTCACTTGCGAGCCCTCAAGTTTTCTTTCAAACACATCGAGACTCATGCTACTACTATTGATTTAAAAATTGTGTACGTCAATATATATGTTCAGCTTCACGTAGTTCCTCTATGATTAATTCGATTTCATTGTTGTGATTATTATTTCCAGCAGATCGTATGGCTATTAATAATTGCAGTCTTTCGACAAGCTCATTCGGATCGTCCCAGTAGACTAGATCTATGGAAGTATTCTGTTTTGCTATTTTATATTTAGGTATGAGACCCCCTTCGCTGGTAGACATTCTACTGTGATCACTGCGGAACATTGGTGCTATGATTTTTGAATATTTTCTACTCTTTGGAGAGCGTATATTCTCACTTTTGATGTCTTTTTCTATGGGCATTTGTTGCTTCCAGGATAATGCGATAGTTCTTGCGATCTGTTGTACTTAAAAGATTATTATCTGGTTCTTTTTTGAAAAGCAATTCCATAAGTCCACTGCTTTTAGGAAAACTTAAATCTTTCACTTTTATTATTTTATCATCAAATTGAATTTGTGAATCACCCATCATGTATACTCCACTGACTTTTCTCACTCCGTATATGTTATCGATTTTGCTGCGGCTTCCATTTAGCATTGATAAAAAGTCTGTCGGTTCAGTTTCTTTATGCGCAGATACGACTGATGAATATATAGATTTGAATGATGAATTTGCAGAATTGAATGATGAATTCATCATTGTGCTATTTATCGGAGAAAAATCATCGCCATTAGAAGCATCATTATCAAACGCCGAACCCGAGTCATTAATATCGTTTACAATATAACTTGATTCGTCGAATCTCAATCTTTTTTTTTTGCCGATTTTCTGTTACTGTCTATAGCTGAAATGTGATTAGAACGTAACACACTTTCAGCTGTCAAATCGACAAGCTTTTCAAGTGTTGTAATAATTGGTTTTAAAGTATCAATAATAACCTTTTCAAAATCTTCTCTCTTCTTTTTTAATAGAGAGTATTTTTTTTTAATAGCCTCACGTGCTCGTAAGAGCTCGCTAAGAATATTTTTTTCTTTTTTAAAGTCAGGCATGCTGACAAGATGCTATCTACAATCGAACTGCAAAGATTAAGATTTATACTTCCTTTTTTATGGCAAAACAGTCAAATCCTTTTCTATATCTACCATCATTCATTGCTCTATCTTTGTCAATAACAACAAATCCATACTTGTCATTCTTCCAGCATTCAGTACAAAGATTTCGAAATTCATTTAAAGTTAAGTCAGTATTCACATGGTCTTCATAGATATGTTTAAGATTAACATTATTTTGACGATAAATTACCATCAAATTAATATTGTCCCTGATGAGATGTTTCGGTATATGAGCATATGACTGACATAAATAAAAGCTATCTACACTTTTGTGTCTCCCCATACAGAAAAAAGCTCTAACGTTATCCTGCTTCTCACAAGCCACATCGTCAAAAATCATAATTAAATTAGGTAGGGCTTCATCTGGAGACACTACAGATGCATGTTCACTAAACGGTAGATATGATATACCTTCAATTGGTTCTTAAACTTTTTGAAGAAATTGGTATTTCGGTTGATTTAAGGATTTAGAGTACACATACAAATTTTCAAATCTAAGACCATTGGGGTGTGTAATTAGAGCTAATAAACTATTAGTTTTTCCACAGTTCGCTGGGCCACAAAATACTGCTCGTATATTATCCGGAAGTAACTCCCCATGTCGCTTTTTTCTTTTCGTTTTCTCAAAATCAAAGTTGGCGACGGGAAGTTTGACGTTCTGCTCAGTAAAATCCATGTTTACGTAACAAAGTCAAATCTAAGATTGACCTTTTCAAAATATAAACGCTTGTTTTATATTTTGATCATCAGTTGTAAATCAGCACTCGAAGAGAGATGCTCGTACACAAATCACAGAAACACCCTAAGGGTAAAGGGTTACTTGATAAAGTAATCAATAACTTACCTATTGAAATGCATATTCCTGGATATCAATATTGTGGTCCCGGAACAAAACTGAAAAAGCGTCTAAAAAGAGGCGATGCAGGTATCAATCGACTTGATCTAGCACGCAAAGAACATGACATATCTTATTCTGATAAAAATGCTGATCGAAAAGTAGCTGACATGAAGCTCGCTGATAAAGCTTGGCAGCGTGTTAGAGCCAAAGATGCAAGTCTTAGCGAAAAAGCAACTGCTTTCGTTGTTGTAAATGCTATGAAATTAAAAGGAAAGACAGGAATGGGTGTAAAATTGAGTAAATTAGTAACTGCAAGTAAAAAATCATTAAAACCAAGTAAACATTCTCGCAAAGTTATTCAGTCCGCTTTAAAAGGTGCACGTGAAGCTCTAAAGATCGTTGGCGGTAAGAAAAAAATTATCATTCCACGTATTCTACCTGTTCCATCAAAAATAGGTGGCGCTCTGCCTTTTCTCATACCATTGTTCGCAGCACTAACCAGGAGAGGCTATGAGCTTCGGGTCATAAATCTTGACGAAACTTTGGGATATATTTTGAGGTACCAAAATATGAGTAAAACCAGAGCGGTACGGTCTAACGCTTCAAAAAACTGAAATTATAGACGTTTCTAGTCTTATTTGAAGAAAAATGTAAAAAAAAGTTCCTTATTGAAGTGTGAATAATCCAGTCTAGAAATGTCTTTAATAAATCAACATGGACTAAAATAAAAGTACAGAAAACAAGCTTTAATTTGCCGTTTTCAGAATTGAAAAATAATAATTAGAACCAGAGATATGTTCGTTTAAAGTTAAGAAGCAAGAAAGTACCAAAAACATCTAAATTCTAAAGGACAGTGATTTTGTGATTTTTGGTACTTTCTTGCTTCTTAACTTTAAACGAACATATCTCTGGTTCTAATTATTATTTTTCAATTCTGAAAACGGCAAATTAAAGCTTGTTTTCTGTACTTTTATTTTAGTCCATGTTGATTTATTAAAGACATTTCTAGACTGGATTATTCACACTTCAATAAGGAACTTTTTTTTACATTTTTCTTCAAATAAGACTAGAAACGTCTATAATTTCAGTTTTTTGAAGCGTTAGACCGTACCGCTCTGGTTTTACTCATATTTTGGTACCTCAAAATATATCCCAAAGTTTCGTCAAGATTTATGACCCGAAGCTCATAGCCTCTCCTGGTAAGTGCAACTGGTACTCTGGCTGGAGAAGCTACTGGAATAGCTAAAGCAGTAAATGAGGCTAAAGCTGCACAGAAAAATTATGAAGAAAGTAAGAGGCATAATAAAACTATGGAAGCTATTGCTTTAGGAAAAGGTCTCTATTTTAAACCATATAAAACTGGAATGGGATTATTTATGAAACCTCATATCGGTCATGGTCAAGTTAAAAAAAAAAAAACTTCGATTTAACTTTGCCAAATCGTGCACTGACTGACTATAATCTTATAAAGTATGCTCGTATGATGCAAATCCCATATTTTCGAGAAGTTTTCATGAGAAATAGTCTACCTTCTGAGGGCCCAAGGCATAATGAATCTGCTATAGTTAACTTAGATGATTTTCAAAACAAAGGCACTCACTGGGTATGTTATCAAAAACGAGGTTCTGAAGTGATTTATTTTGATAGTTTTGGTGATCTTAAACCCCCTACAGATCTCATGTTATATTTTAACGTGAAAGAAGTGAAATACAACCATTAAAGATATCAGAATTTTGACTCATTTATTTGTGGACATCTTTGTCTTCAATTCTTGTGTGAAAGACTATAAAAGAAAAGTTTTCAGACAAGCAGGATCATTCTTTTTCAAACAGTCATGGAAGATAGTTTCACTTGAAGTCTTTCAGGCAAATTTTCTGTCTTAGAAGCGCAATATTTTCCTTCAATAGAACTATCACAGCATAAGAATTTTGTTTTGGGTTTAGTTGAACTTTTAACATTCAACTCGATTCCCAATGTTGACGATTCGAATAATAAACTTCATATAAACGGTGAGAAGATTATTACTATTCCTACTGGCAGTTATGAAATTGATGCTATTAATCATTTTTCGCAAAAAGATTTGAAATCTAAAGGAATCGAGTTTTCCTTGAAAGCTAACAACAATACTCTCAGAAGTGAAATTTGTTGCAGTCATCAGATAGATCTTAGACCTCAAGATTCAATAGGCAGTCTTCTCGGTTACACTAGTCGCGTTCTTCATGAAGACATTCATCACAGCTCTGATTTACCTGTGAAGATATTGAAAATAAACGCACTCAGAGTAGAGTGTAACAGGTGCTTACATCAACGACTAATACAATGCTTTCTCTATGAGAAAGCAAAAGTTCACACGATCCATGAGTTTTTCCCAAAAGTTCCTCCAGGACATAAAATCATAGAAGTTCCATCGCATGTCATATATTTACCACTCAATGTTAAGAGTATAGATCATCTTCAAATCCGAATCGTTGATCAAGACGGAAATTCAGTGAATTTCCGAGGAGAGGAAATTTCTATTGGACTTCATATAAAATCTGTATAATGGGAATCGTTTACAATCCAAGTGTGCATATAAGTCAGCCATCATGTCAACCCACCATCAGTCGTCCAAAGGTACTCAAACCGTTAACACGGAAGAACATTCACTTTCTCAAAAGCATAGGTCTCAAAGTACGTGGAAAAAGATAAATTGTATCATTCTCTGCTGCTTTCAGAAAAATGGACGAAATTCTAAGCATTCAATCAGGTGTCGCATTCGATGAGTCTATTGCTCATTATGAGGTTCACGCACATCAACCATACTCCACATTAAGTTTCAATAACAGTGATGAAATCCGTATTTCTATTCAGCATCAAGATTTATGCCTCTTACCATCATGTAGTTACATCCATGTATGTGGAAAATTACAAAAACCAGATGGACAAGCACTAACTAAAACTAATTTCGTTAACAATAGCATTTGTCATCTGTTTGATGAAATTCGATATGAACTTAATGCTGTAGAGATAGATAAAAGTAAAAATGTTGGTCTGAGTAGTCTCATGAAGGGATGCACTTCATTTAATCCAAATTAGACTCTAACATTAGAAAATGCAGACTGGCTTGGTGTTGAAGAAGGAAACAAAACAATTGTAGATGATCATGGAAATTTTGACGTTTCTATCCCTCTAAGTATGATTTTAGGCTTCGCAGAAGATTACAAGAAAATTGTTGTTAATATGAAGCATGAACTCATTCTCACAAGATCAAGAAATGACCTGAATGCTATAGTACAGGAAGGTACTGTAGCCAACAATGCAACCACATATGAACCTTATCAAATGAAAATATCAAAGATAGAGTGGTTAATGCCATATGTTATTGCATCAGATAAACAAGAAATCCAGCTGTTAAATTTCATTGGCAAAGATAATCCTATTTTTATGAGTTTTCGTTCATGGGAGTTATTTGAATATCCTCTTCTTCCAACAACAAATAAACACGTCTGGACGGTAAAAACTTCAAATCAATTGGAGAAACCACGTTTCGTGATTCTTAGATTACAATCGGGAAAAAAAGGTTCAAGATCTAAAAATGCCAGTCGCTTTATGTTCGGAAGCTTGTCAGAATTATCTTTACTTTTACGTAAAAAAATTAATATTTCGAAATGGAATATGCGGTAGACATGATTGGTTTTAAGCAAATGGGTGGTGAATATGTTCTAAAGGAAATAGCAATCATTCCTCTCAACGAAAGTGGTGATCTCATTGTTTATCTATTCAAAAAACCTTTTTCATGCAAAAGGCTCTCTGACGAATTGCAAGAAGAAAACATTCGACTCAAACATAATCATGGAATAGCTTGGAACACTGATGGACTAGATTACTCTTAAATTGCAAACTTACTCCGTGAACATTTACATGATGCTACAAAAATTTTTGTTATGGATGAATTCAAACGAAAATGGTTGCTAAGATTCAAATTTCCCGTTTATAACATCAATGAATACGGATACCCATTAAACCTATCTTTTAAATACGTTACTGTGTGTACAAACCATAATCCAATTCATAAGACTGTCTGTGCACTACACAAGGTCAAACTCATGAAATTATTCTATCTCTCACAAAACCATTTGTAAGAAATAAAAAAGTAGAAAAAGTAGAAAACGCTATAGGCATCCTAGTTCACATTCACATTCTAAAACACTTGGAGAGGGTGTGCTAGAATCCGTACGGGTTCTAACACACCTTGGGCTGTGCTAGAATCCGGGTGGGCCAGAATGCCTATAGCCTATCTACTAATGTATATTTATCATCAAACTAAAATCAACTTTTTTTAAAAAGCTGAATCTTCTTCTTTAAATAGAGACACTCATGACGTTAAAAAGAAATCATGACCTTTTCAACGCGTATTTAAAACTGTAAAAAAATAGTAAAATCTACGATTTTTTTAAATTCATACTTCTCTTTTAACTGCTAATCTAATGTTTTCGTTGTCGGTAAGTTTAAATATCTGAAAAGAAGTTAATTGTCAAAATCGTTAAAACAACCATTTGTTTCTCTCAGCGTAGAACGGTGGATTCATTAGGTATATTTTCTGTAACTTTCGAAATGTAAATTAGATATAAAAGAGGACTCAAAACTCCTCCTTGAGGAACTCCTTCGCTTACTTTTTTAATTTCGTGTTCTTTAATATCCGTATGAATAAATCTTTTTTGAATCATAAATTTTATAAAGGCAATTTATTTCTGCGAGCTTAGTAAGAAGACATTCACTTGAAACGTTATTCAAAGCATCGGACACACTGGAAAGGCGGCTAGAGTTTATTGTTTATCGTTAAAGGCTTCGTGTATTTGGAAAGTTAAAAATGCTAAGCTATCGTAATGTTATGACCGAACTTGGTTCGGGCATTGACTTCTTCACAACAAAAATTATTTAAATTTCGTTGGGAACCAGTCTATCATCCCAGGACTTACCTTGTCACTTTATTTATTAAATATATATATAATATACACATATATCCATATACATATACACATTTATGAAAATTAATGTAATACGAATTTTTATATGTGTATGTAATTAATTAAATCACATTAAATTCAATTTAATTAATTGTTCAAATAATTAATAGAAGTTAATAATTACTGTGATTTATTCACGTTCGCTCCGTTACACTTGTTCGCTCTGTCACGCTTGTTCGCTTTATTACATTCGTTCGCTCTGTCCCACTCGTTCGCTATGCTACATTCGTTCGCTCTGTAGCTACGACGTGCGAACACTATAGCTGTGTCACATATGATCGTTCACTTGTTACACTTGTTCGCTCTGTCAGGCTTGTTCTATCTGTTATATTCTTTACTCTGTCACACTCGTTCGCGTATGGTTCATTAACTCGATTATATTCGTTCGCTCTGATATGTTCGCGCGCTCTGCCACACTCGTTCGCTCTGTTACAATCATTCGTTTTTTTACACTTGTTACAAGGAGATTTTATGTATATATATTTAATTTAGTTATGTAAATACATATATATGTATGTACTCATATACAATTCACTTATATTTTTATAAGTATGATTGTTATTGAGTATTTATATATATATATATATATATATTTATTAGTTAATTTTTAATATAAATAAAATTTTAATTAACTTCAATAATTTAAATAAATTCTTTTCTTTATTTTTATTATTTTTAAATATTTTCCTTTTTTTTTTAACAATTGGATTAACAATTAAATGTACAATTTTTAATTAATGTAAATCATACATTCGTATGATTAATGTAAGATTGTAATTGAATATTCATGTAATATTATTATTTTCATAGCTTAATACTTCTATATATAATAATCGGAGAATTAATGTAAATCTCTAATAATTATTCGTATAGCATTATTATTTTATACTTTTCTATCTTTATCTATATAATTGTTTCTTAATATATAATTTTTCTTACCATCTAATTCGACTGACTACTCCAAGAGAGAGGGAGAAGGAAAATGATTGTTGAAGTTCCTTGTCCTGTTCGTCTCGACTTAGATTACTTAATTTTATACGGCTTAAGAATCCGTGGCAAGATTTGTCAAACATTCCTCCTTTCGATCACCAAAGCGGTCAGTTAGTGGATCAACCCTTTTCTCACACTTACACTATTTGTTATAGATATTAACTCTCGAACCCTCTTCTGTTTTACTTCACTATTAGATTATATTTATATATAGAAATATATATATATATGTATACATATATATATATTTTTTTTTCTCTAAATAATAATTTTTGTTATTATCCTTTTATTTAATCAGTGAAGCAGGGTTCTAATCTACTCACTGATATAATCTTAGTTTAATAGATTTATATATATACCTATGTAGACTTATATAGAGCACTGATTTTTTTTAGCGGACCAGCAGAGCCGACTCTTGCGAATGCTATCTTGTTATGACAAAAGGCGTTTGTGTCATAACGGGGGCTGTTTTTATAACTTTGCGCCCAGGCGAACGAGAGATTGAACCACCAATAAGAACTCGACATGTATTCGAAATTTCCAGGATAGCAAATCGTTCGATTATTTTAAGTTCATTAGCTTGCTTACTAATGAATTCTTTTTTCGTTCTTCTTCGTCTTTCCTTTACATTTAGATACAGTTGACGGTTGAGTTTTCGCAAAGAATCGGTATTGGGAAACCGCTGACTCGGGACATCGCATGGAATTAATTTTGGTTGTTAGCCTTTTGAGTAGAAATGAAATTAAGATTTATAATTTTTAAATTTAAGAATGTTTTAATATATTATATTGATTTGACTGGAATAGTTCCATGGGATGTCACACATTCTTCCTCAGATCGATTGTCGTCCCGACAATAAGCATAAAAGTCGCAGAATGGACCGAATCAGGAAGCTGATTTGTAATTAAGATGTTAGATAATACAATTGATTTTAATTAATGATGAGATAAATGTTTACTTATACTGGAAAACTAATTCCTTCGTTCAACTTTTATTGTAATATTAGAATTGTTGTTCCTTGATAATAAAAACTTAATTTAAGAAATTATATAGTTGAAAACTAATCATACATTGTTTTTAAAAAATGTTTACTCAATGATCCATAGTGAATGTAGTTCTTCAAATATATGTATATAGTTTTAAAATTAAAAAAAAATATTTACTTAAATCTAATTTCTGATTTTGTTATTAGGAAGAATATGAAGTACTTAGAATAAGAATTTGATTTGAAAATTTGAATAACTTGAATTTATAAATAATTCGCTTGTAACAAAAGTATTATTTGCTTTTATGTATACATATTAATATTACACAGAATATAAGACAATCATTTACTTATATTAGAAAATGAATTCCTTAAATCAAATTTGTTATGATTGAACTTGGTTCAAATTCTTCTTGCTTGGTCAGTTCTTGTAGTAGTTGTAAATTTACTGTTTCTTCCAGATGAAAAATTTTTAATTAAATTGTTACTTCATTGATCTTATATATATTATAGATCTATCCACCAATGTTTAGCCTGATACGAAGGACTCGATATCAATCTCAAAATCCCAACAGTCTGGTTTGGATAATGTTATTAGTAATTCTTTCACTGATGTTCGCACTCTGTGATTTTCCACTCGCCATTCAATGGTTGGGTGTTGCGTTTGTTCGTAGCTGTATGTTATTTCGTAATTGTCGGTGCAGGTTATTTGTGATATATATGGGCTTATTGCCTCGTTGTTGTTCTTATCTAGGCTTTCGATCACTTTGGCTACCTTTTCCCATTTGGTGTTTTTTATTTCCTCTAGAAACCGAACGTTACATTCCTGGTCTCTGCATCCATATGGAAATATTTGAGTTTCAAGATCCCAACTTGCTCTCTCAAAGAGATATCTTGTCACGTGTCGGTGACAGTTGTTTAGGTTTTGGTATTTTCACCATTTTTCTTATATCCTCGTAGATATGATTTAATTGTTCTTTATATTTTTTAAAATTTTCGTTTATATAGCGTACAATATTGATGAGAGAGAATAACGTCAAGCTTTTTGGGTCCATTTTCTTTTCTTCTCCTTTTTTTTGAATTTAATGCACAACATTAATAACGTGTATACGTTGATGGGTTTTAATATATATATATATATATATATATATATATATATGTTCACTAACACGAAGATTTTAGTTTAGAAGGAAATTTAATTTAGTATAAAAAAAAAAATAAAATTCAATAACTGGACGGTATCGGTTAGTAGAAAATTATGAATTATTAATTATTATTTATAACTGAATATAAGCCGTAAAGAAATTTGATCAGTATTTAAAAGAAGGTAGTTATAGTGGCTAAGTTTTGTGTTGCACTGTAGCTTGGTCGTAGTAGAGTTACAATATTTTTTTGAATTTTACTAGCTAAGCGTTTTGCTACAATGTTATAAAGCAAGGAATTCGCTGATGGAGGTATTATGGTTTGTTAGTGTGTATCTTAAGTGAAATTTGAAAAAGAGAAGAAGAGCTGTTTTAAACCAAGCGGATTGTTTTTCATTTGTAAGCAACAGTAACAATCTAGTGTCCAATGTGATGTGGTGCTGTTTGTGAGGGAAAATAAAGTTTGTTAAAGAAAAATGGTCTGTATACAGATCGTGATACTTTTTTTTTTTTTTTTTTAAATTTGGGATTAAGGGGTGGTGAATTGGTTATAAAGAGAAATTTTCCTTTTTTTTATTTCTAGTTTTATGCGTGGCGTAAAACTAGAAATAAAAAAAGTAACCTAAGGTTATTTAGGCACTGTTTAAGGCGCAGGAATGATGCTTTGTTGGAATTTCCTTTCCTGCATTTGGAGTATGAGGATTTCGTACCGCCGCCACGGTATTATAACTTAATGCGCATTAATGTAAGTTTATTTTCCCCCTTTTTTTTTATATTTAAAATTAGGAGCCGTAGGAATAAAAAGAATAATTTTTTTGTAGTATAATTCTTGGGCTGTTCAGCGCCTTTTTCGACGGATTGATCATTGGGCCAATGATGGGTTCTATTTAGGGAGTGAGGAGTTCGATTTAGATCGTATTTTTTATATGAAGAGTTGGTTTTAATCATTAATGGACTGCTGGTGAAGTTTATAATAATGCAAAATGCGGTGTTGATTTATGTGGGGTGTATAAGATTATATAATTTAGTTTTGTGATTAAGTGTGTATTCTAATAAAATTGTATGTAAGTATATTGAATTTTAAATTAAAAAAAAATAAAAGAAAACAAGAATAAAATTCCGTTAATTCATTAGTGATTTGAACCATTTTTTTTCTTCATTTATAATTTTAATTACTATTAAATTATATATATTATTTGTTTTTATAATTTTGATTTCTTTTGTGTTGAATATATGTATATATATATATATATATATATATATATATATATATATATATATATATATATATATGTGTATATATATATATATGCCTAACACAATATATATATATGTATGTATATATATACACATATATATATTTCTATATATATAAATATAATTTAATAGTGAAGTAAAACAGAAGAGGGTTCGAGAGTTAATATCTATAACAAATAGTGTAAGTGTGAGAAAAGGGTTGATCCACTAACTGACCGCTTTGGTGATCGAAAGGAGGAATGTTTGACAAATCTTGCCACGTATTCTTAAGCCGTGTAAAATTAAGTAATCTAAGTCTAGACGAACAGGGCAAGGAACTTCAACAATCATCTTCCTTCTCCCTCTCTCTTGGGGTAGTGAGTCGAATTAGATGGTAAGAAAAATTATATATTAAGAAACAATTATATAGATAAAGATAGAAAAGTATAAAATAATAATGCTATACGAATAATTATTAGAGATTTACATTAATTCTCCGATTATTATATATAGAAGTATTAAGCTATGAAAATAATAATATTACATGAATATTCAATTAGAATCTTACATTAATCATACGAATGTATGATTTACATTAATTAAAAATTTTACATTTAATTGTTAATCCAATTGTTAAAAAAAAAAAAGGAAAATATTTAAAAATAATAAAAATAAAGAAAACAATTATTTAAATTATTGGAGTTAATTAAAATTTTATAATATATATATATATATATATATATATATATATATATATATATATATATATTTATAAATACTCAATAACAATCATACTTATAAAAATATAAGTAAATTATACATGAGTACATACATATGTATGTATATATATATAACTAAATTAAATATATATATATATATATATATATACATAAAATCTCCTTGTAACAAGTGTAACAAAACGAATGAATGTAACAGATCGAATGAGTGTGACAGAGCGCGAGAACATATCAGAGCGAACGAATATAATAGAGTGAATAAACCATAGGCGAACGAGTGTGACAGAGTAAAGAATATAACAGAAAGAGCGAGTGAAGCAGAGCGAATGAGTGTAACAGAGCGTACGTCTTGACTACATGCGAACGAATGCGACAGAGCGAACGAGCGTGACAGAGCGAACAAGTGTAACAAGTGAACGATCATATGTGACACAGCTATAGTGTTCGCACGTCGTAGCTACAGAGCGAACGAATATACAAGCGAACGAATGTAACAAAGTGAACAAGTATAACAGAGCGAACGTGAATAAATGAAGCGTATAGCTGCAAAAGTACTTATCTCCAAAAAAATTTTTTCCAAGAAATAACATTTTCTGCTGTACTTATACTTAAAAGTCAGTGTATTTTGCAATACGCCATATTTTTTTCATTTCATAAAAAAAGATTATACCTATATTTTGGTCCCATATGATTTTTTCATGATAAATTTTAATGTTCTGTATACGAAAATGCAATAAAAATGAATTCGGAAAAAATGGAGATAGCCACCTTTGCAGCTACACGCTTCAAATCACAGTAACTTTTAATTTCTATTAATTATTCAAACAAATAATTAAATTGAATTTAATGTGATTTAATTACATACACATATAAAAATTCGTATTACATTAATTTTTATAAATGTGTATATGTATATGGATATATGTGTATATTATATACATTTAATGAATAAAGTGACAAGGTAAGTCCTGGGATAGTAGACTGGTACCCAACGAAATTTAAATAATTTTTGTTGTGAAGAACTCAATCCCCAAATCAAGTTCGGTCATAACAAATGGCATCCCTTGTGGGGAACCAGTAAGACTTGTCACTGGTAATATAAATTTTATAAATCATAATTTACTTTGATTTGTTAATAATAAATAATACTTTATAAAATTTAAATTAAACAAAAAAAATAATACTTTATAAAATTAATACCTTATAAAATTTTATATTTGCGACATATATAACTGTTATATAGTGAAATAACAAGTTATATATAGTTATAAAATTACAATTTACACACATATTAGTTTAAATAAAGATTGCACTACACTAAGATAGTTAGATCTATAAGTATTTAATTTAACTAACTAATTGATTCATTATATAGTAACTTAATTTTATAATATATAAAGGAAGGTATAATTCTAATAATCATACAATATGGCTACTATACAAGAAATAATGCAAATAGAAGATGCTACGAAATGTAATAGAGCATTAGCGGAATTCCAAGCACAAGAACACGTGGATAGAAGCATCCAAATTTTAGAGCATCTGAATACTTCACACGATGCACTGACCTCGTTAGCTACCAGTTTCACTATTCAGGCAGCTACAGTTCATATTCCATATTTTTACGGTACAAACCCGCCTTTGAAGGATTTCATACAACATATTGAGAATGGAAGACAATTCATTCCTCCAGCTCAAGAGAGATTACTTTTAAGATCCATAATAGCTAAATTAAAAGGTGAAGCTCGACATTCCATATTAGGACGAACCTTTAATACAATAAATGAATTAAAAGAACATTTGAAGAATAAATTTGCTCCAAGCAGATCATCCAGTTATTATATACAAACTCTAGCTAATGGTTGTCTGGGTCAAAACGAGAACGTACGGCAATATCACGGTCGTCTGACCTATTTAGTAAACCTTGCTCGAGCTGCTGTTAGAGAAGATTTAGGAGAGGTTGAAAGAAGGATCGATCAGACTCCTCAGCTACAAGTATTAGCATTGAAAGCCTTATTAAGAGGACTACCAGACGAATGGAGAACAGCTGTTATTATAGCCAACCCTCAAATATTAGATGAAGCTTTAGAAGTCGCTAAAAACCTCGAAAAATACACAACAAGTTCTAACAACATTTGCCCTCAAATCAGAATGATACAACAAGTGGACGAAACGAAGAAAGGTATTAGATTTTCAAACAAAAATGATCCGGAAATATTTAACAGGAATATACCTTATTACTATAATCATAACGACATCGAATTTATACACACCACAATAGAAGGAGGCCGCATCATTGCTCCTCCACAACTAAGTTATAGGCCAAATTTACAACAAAATAAGACAGAATCTCATCCATCCGTGAGTATCCTAAAGAATCCTCGACTGCAATCACCTACAGATGCTATCTCCCCTGGTTATGTCAATACCACCTAACTTCTATAATTACGGCCCTCAACGATTTCCTATGTATCCTCCTCCTTTCTATCCACCTATGTATCCCAACTATTATAACCCTTATGCCTATCATCCAATGAACCCTGGATTAACTCCGGAACAAACGTTTAATACCAAAAAATTTGAATCACAAAACTCTAAAAATCTTCATACATCTCAACCAAGAACCTATTACCCACCACGTAATGATGACTCGCGTGATAAGACGAATAACGGATCTAGACCGAATTCGCCTTTTAGACCCAATACTAACACAAATAACGCTTCTTTAAACTACCAGGGTGTTCGTCGAATGGACCTACCGGCGAACAAGACCCAATTTACTCGTCCCGCTCAAATCAATATAATAAGAACGGAAGAATCCAACGATGTGCAAAGAGTAGAGGAAAGTGCCCTACAGTACGACTAAATGTCACTACTCTAAAGAACGAAGAAGGTGTCTTCATATTAGACACAGCCGCTGATATCAACGCGGTTAAACGAAATGCTCATAAGGGTGATACACTGATTAACATAGATGAAGAAATAACAGTAACTGGAATATCACCATTACCCCTAGATACAGTAGGAACTGTAAACATGGAAATTTAAGGTTCAACACACGTTTTTCATGTTTTACCGTCAACTTCAACTCTTGACCACGAAGCAATTTTAGAGTCCTCAAATTTTGAATACGAGACAGCTAAAGTTGATTATGAGTTAAAAGCCCTGGTCATAAAAAGTAGACCAATTGATCCTATACCATTTTTGGATAGAAAAATCACGCTTTATGATCAAGAGCGCGGATTAAATTTTAATGGTAATAAAAAGAATACAAAAACCATAAGCGAAAAACTTCAGCCATCATCAGCTGAAAATAAGAAAAATCTGAAACCCAAAAATGAGTCTGAAAAAGTAAACGCCCTTCAAGAACTACCGTTTATATTTTCTGAAGAGGAATTGCCCAATAAATCCACCAAGAAAATTAATCACCAAGGTAAAAAGGTAGGCTGCAACATCATTCACCGACTACCACCACGCAGCAGGGTAGCACTTAAAATACCTATTACCAAACAATCAATTAACTGTGAAGCCTATATACCTAGAGTTAATACGGCTCCTTGGGTATTCCTAGTAGAAGCCGCAGTAAATAACAAATCAAGAACGTGTTATGTAATGGCTATCAACACTCGAGAAGACGAAGTCGAGATTGAAATACCACCTCAAGACTTATTACCTTTTGAATTCGATGAATCTGAGGAAATGTTCGATGATGAAGAAGAAGAATTTGACGATGACCTCAAACGACATCGAATAAAATATATCATGAACAAAATGACACGTGACCATCATTCAGAAGAAGAACTAAACCAAATGAGAGAAATTATTGAGACATTTCCCCATTTGTTTTATCTAGCAGGAGACATGCCGTCTCGCACGACTTATATACGACACCGAATAAACACTAAGGACGAAATACCTGTCTATACCAAACCCTATCGTTATCCACCAGCTTTACACGAGGAAGTACGTAAGCAAGTAAATAAACTTTTACAAGACGGCTCAATACAAAATTCAAATTCTCTATATAACTCATCACTATGGATAGTCCCAAAGAAACCAGACTCTCAAAGAAACAAACGTTATAGACTTGTAATTGATTATCGAAAATTAAACGAAAAGACCATTCCAGATGCATACCCACTTCCTAATATTCACGAAATATTAGAACAATTGGGCGGAGCAAAATACTTCTCAGTTTTCGATCTGGCTAACGGTTTTCACCAGGTCGAAGTTTGTCCGGAGGACCGAAATAAGACGGCTTTTACCACTCCCTACGGCTATTATGAGTTCACAGTTATGCCGTTCGGCCTTTCTAACGCACCTCCGACCTTCCAAAAGCTCCTAGATCAAGTGATGCTGGAAATGCAAGGGACGGAAATTTTTGTTCACCTAGATAACATAATAGTTTCTGCTAAAGATCTAAATGAACACAAACAAAAGATATTGAAGGTTTCAATCGATTGTCAGATGCAAGATTAAGACTGTAAATCGATAAATGCGAATTTCTAAAATCAGAAGTTGCTTATTTGGGTCATAAGATAGGCAGTTACGGAATAAAACCAGGCCCAGGGAAAATAATCGCAGTTAAGAATTTCCTCAAGCCCAAATCTATCACCAATGTACGACAATTCCTGGGATTAGCAGGATATTATAGAAGATTTATTAAAGATTTTGCGCCTAAATCAAAAGCACTAAATACGTTGCTAAAGAAAGGAAATAAATTCGAATGGGCAGAGAAACAACAGAAAAGTATCGACACACTAAAACGTGCCCTATGTAAAGCACCTATTTTAATAAACGCAGATTTTAACGAACCTTAACAGTAGACGCATCAGACTATGCATTGGGTGCTGTTCTTAGTCTAGGCAACCCAGGACAAGATCGTCCTGTGGCCTATATGTCAGGATCTCTTAATAAAAGTGAAAAAAATTATTCTACCACCGAGAAAGAATGCCTCACAGTAATATTTGCAATCTTGTATTTTAAACACTACCTTTACGGTCGCCATTTCACCGTATATGGCGATCATGAACCTCTGACCTGGACAGCAAGCATAAAGGATCCTATGAGTAGGCTCAATCGCTGGAGAGCCAGATTAAGAGGTTATCAATATATATTTATATATAAGCCAGGCCGTCTAAACACCAATGCCGATGCGCTTTGTAGAAATCCTGTAAATGTTTTAGTTGACGATGATTCATCAGATTGTGAATCCATAACTGGCATTCTAGACCCTCTAAAAGTTATGGCTTTTCCACTTAAGGCTGGAGAACCTCAACCGACTAAATTAAGCCTCATTGGCCAGACAGGCAGCAACAACCACCAAAGTAAATACTTTAGATCAAGGAAAACCAAAACCTACCAGAGGACGTAAGAAAGGAAATAAAAACGCAGTATTGTTACCACCGCTTGGATTCGCCAGTAATCAAGGCAATTTAGAGGGGAGCACTATAGGGAAACGGGTATACTTTAGAAAACAGAACGAACCTACCAATGACAACCCAAAGTCCGTTTCAATCGCTTCAGAGGAATCTTGCACTACTCCTAGTCTTAGGAATGAGAGCGAGAGTACGGAAACTGTATCTCGAGTCATATCAGAAGAAAAAATAATACCTATAAGTATAAATATACCCTTCAAGGGTATAAAAATATACCCTTGAAGGATCGATAAATTATGCCTTCTCTTTTAACCAAAGAGGCTGAACCTTCTGATACTGAAACAAAATCAGAAATGGATCAAGGAAGTAAAACCTTGGAATTACCGTTACAAAAATATAACGTGGATGAGCATAGACCGGCCGAACCCACGGCCTCAAACTATCTCCCTACTAAAACAGCCATCTGTCAAAAACGTCAATCTATAGATTCATCTTCCTCATCAGAAGATGAAATGCCTAACCCTCGCTTTCAATCTACTATGAGGAAATCATTAGCAACCGAAGAAGAACAGGAAATTTATAAGGAATAACAAAAGAACTAGAAGCGACCAAATTCACACCGGAAGAAACTAAACAATTTCTAAAAGAATTAGACGTAGGATCTTATTTCTCCATGAATACTTTCCTCCGGAATCCCGACGAAGAACGCGAGGGGGAAGGAGAAATGGAAATTAAACAATGTAGCGACTCTAGTGATGATGGCACAATAGAGTGGAAGGGTGGACAAAGAAGAATATTTCCTGAAACAAGAGAAATAAAATCTTTACCTAATTTACCAAATAATAAAACCGAAAAGGAGGAGAAAGAGATAGATACAGCAGCCTGGGTGAAGGACCAAATAAAGGAAAATGCAACTCTATTCCCGTATAAGAAACCCGTAGCTCTTACACATAAGTCACCGATCCGAGGTCCAATAGGACGCTCCACTCCTTTCACTTCACGACTCCACCAGCCGTCAGAACTGTGTCATCTATCAACTATAAACCAAAGCGATGACGACGAAAGAAATGAAAGTAACAAAAATGTCAATCAACAAATAACTCCTGCGAGAAAATTTGAACCTCTTCCAAAACATCTTGATACCAATTCTCAAACTACCGAGATATGCAAAAATTCCAAGTTAAATACACCTTTAAAACCACAATCTAAGGAAATCAAAGCACGTTCGACATCTTTCACAATGAGTTTTAATGCCTTGTCGGTTTGGAATAAATTATCTACAATACATGAACCTAATCAAGAAGAATCAGAGTTAGAAACTGATATGATAACTCCAGAAGTTTCTGTACCTAGAGAACCTGTATCATAACAACCCACGAGTAACAATCTTGACACCCAAGAAGAGAATTACTCTATTGAAATACCAGAATCATTGACTGACGAAGAAGGAAACGATATACATGCACCAGAAATCTACGACAATGAAGAAGAATCCAGCAAAATATTAAAACCACATTTCAACAAAAACAGGAAAATAAGAGTCCTTACCACTAGAGAATGCCTAACATTTACGAAAGACAACCTAGTTCATTTTGTATCAGCAGACATGCAGATAGTAGCCGAAAACAATCAACTTTTGTATGACATTCAAGCTATAAACAAGGATCATTTGGCGAATTTACAACCCACCGTTGGAGAAACAATGATAACTAAATTTCGGAAACGATACATATTCAGCTTAGTAGTCACAAAAAGTTATAAAGATATAATAAAACCATCTAATATAAAAAAGTGTTTCGGAGCATTAAGAGAATCCCTAGTAGAAAAGCAAGTGAAGTCCTTCAGAATAGCAAAAAGGGGCGAAATCGTTGATAAACTCCCACAGAACGAACCTCTCTTACTTCTACAACACAAAACACCTGCAACACTTAGATATTACAATGAAAGTATGTATGGGCATTTGTAAAGTGCCACTACCAGAAACAAAATTAGATATGTTAATTAAAAGTCATACTAGTTTATTTGGCGGTCATAGAGGCATGGGAAAAACTTATCGAAGAATAAGAGAATGTAATTATTGGAAAAAAATGAAAAAAAAAATAGAAGATATTGTGAGAAAATGTGACATTTGTCAAGAACAAAAGCTAACTCTAATCTGAACTAGAGAGCCAATGATCATAACAGATACACTCTCTGAACCTTTTTATAAGATAGCCATAGACGCAGTAGGACTATAACCTATTACTACTTCTGGTAACAAACACATATTAACCATCCAATGCGTCTTTACAAAATATTGCATAGTCGTCCCTATAACGAATCTGACAGCTATAACTATAGCTGATACCTCGGCTAGACACTTCATCGCCCAATTTGGCGTACCAAGAATAATATTGTCGAATAATCATAGGAGTTTTAAGAGCCAAGTACTACAAGAATTATCAAAGATTTTTGAGATCAAACTTAAAAATACCATAAGTTTCCATCCTGCTTCCAACGGCTCATTAGAACGTAGTCATGCTATGCTTGCACTCCATTTGAACTCATATTTGGAAGAATCGCACGAACTCCAAATATTATACTCGATGAATTCAATATAGAAACCTACAATGATTACTTATGTGAACTTATTAGGTGTTTAAGAGACCTACGAGAAACGGCTAGAGATGATCTCATACAATCAAAATATAAAAGTAAACAACAGTACGATAAAAAGGCACGACCCCAAAACCTAGAAGTAGAAATGGAAGTGTTCGTTCCAAGAGAACCTCAGAAACGGAAATTAGATAGATTTTATAATGTAAGATTCATAGCGAGAGAAATCGATAAAACTAATAACGTACTCATCGAATCCACTAATGGAAAACGATCAGACACATGGACAAAGTCAAAAGGGCTTACGGATAATTACAAAAAAAAAAGTAAAATTATATTAATTACGTTTAAAAATTTTATATTTTGCAGGAAATAAAACAAAGTCAAGATAACGAATAAAAATGGCTATAAACTACTTAATCAACATCTTTGTAGTATCGGCCGCATTCATGTCAGTAGTGAATTCTGAAGAACCAATCTATCGCATTACGCCCTTACAGAAAAATCCAGAAATCTTCTATGAGGCTCAAGGCGAAATAAAACTCATACGCATCCACTGCCAAATAACCATAATCTTGGATTTACAAAACTTAAGGGATCCAATCGCTTGGAAAAGGAGCCAACTACAGAAAACTTACAACGACTGCTTAAAGGTATTCGAAAACAGATGTGACGAATATATTCCCATTACTTACTACCAGAAGAAACTTGACGACCTTCAATCACGATTTAACGAACTTACTAACATCCTTGTTCCTACCACCCCGACCCCCGTAGAAAATAATTTATCTCCCACGCTAACAAAGAGAGGAGCGCCTATGGAATTCATAGGATGAGCAAGCAAAAAACTGTTTGGTACCATGGACGCAGAAGACAGAGAACAAATCAATCAACGAATAAATACCCTATGCCAGAGTCAAACACTTAAAAACTACAAGAAAGAACTTAACAAATTACAAAATGGAGTGTTAAATATCCTCAACGCCACTTCTACAGTACAATCAGTAGAAAATAAAAGTCTCGCAACTCAGTCCATGATAATTTGGTCAGCACAATTCGCGCAATCATTAGATTCCCATTTGGACTCCCTTAAAACCTTACTTAATACCATCGAAAGCACCACACATGGATATCTACACCCCTTAATTTTGAGTCAAAATAAGTTTCGAATCTTACTCACGGTAATAAACAAACAGAATAACGACCACACCTTTCCACTCGATCATTCTAAAATAACTATAATAATAATATATCTTATGAACTTACCTATTTATCGGACTCCCGTCGACAGGCCTGAGAGACGTGGGGCGAATTCTCCGCACACGCTGCATCCGCGTTATTAAACATCACATTTGCACCATACTACTGGATCAGATGTTAAGATTTCCCTTGAGCATTCGGAACAAATACCAACAAGGTTTACTGAAGTCCCTTCTTCCAAAGCGAGAGGATCAGGTTCAGAATGTCCTGAACGCTGCCTCTCCCGAAATCGCCTCATCCTCAATCTGGCAGCCTCCCTCTTCTCAACTATTGCCTCATCAGATAACTCGGCCTTCCGCTTCCCCTTTTTTTTACTACACTACCCTTCCGCACTACACTCCCCCCAGGATTCAACAAAGAATTGTCCTTCACCCTTATACTCCCGTTAGAATCCACCAATCCTTCTAGTATTTCTACCGAGCTGGCGACCGGCATATACAGAAAAGAAGCGCCAACACTTGAATGTGACTACACAGGTGACGAAACAGGTGATGAAGCTGGTAAATAAACAGAATCAACTGACGCTGCTGCATCTCCTTCTAATTCACTATTCACATCACCCACCCCACTATTAAATGAACCCTTATGTACACCCTCACCATCATCGTCAACAAATCCATCACACTGAACACCCATATTCACCGAAAGGTTTTTGTTACTTTGAACACCCCAATCAACTAAGTCACTATCACTTACATTACAACGTGACACTGAACGATCTTCTCCAATGTCTGTCTGTACCCTCATTTCACGAGTACTTTGCACAGTTTGCATTCCTACTTTACTCCTCTGCTGTACAGTCTGCACTCCTACACTTTCCACGACACATTCAACCTGAGTCCCTACATGAGCAACAGATACCGGCCTAGGCTGTTGCTCATGTAACCTACGAATGATGTCCAACAAGCTAATTACATAATCTTCCTCTCCAAACATGTTAACGGTATCTGTAATAAACAAAATTTCTACTCATTTTTGTTATTGAATTTTAAAATTAATGAGCGAGCTTAGAATAATTAAAATTCGTAATATTCTTTAACCCTTTCAGTCACGAATTATTTTCGCAAAACCACGTATTTTCTATCATACATTAATTTTTTAGATTTATTTACAATCATATATTCAAAATATATCATATGATACTTATAAAATGAACACTCATTTATATGAAAATGCAAAAAGAATAAAGATTAAACTTAAGAGGAGGTCGATTATTTCTGTCCTTTTCTAATCAAAGAATTGATTTTTTTACAAAAACTAATAATTTTAGCAAATCCCTATAAAACGTTTTAAGAGCAAGTCGAGTATATCTATCCTTTTTTAATCAAAGAATTGATTTTCTTACAAAAACTAATAATTTTGGCAAAAAGTAAAGAGAAAGCCGCATCTCGTATCAAAAAAAGCAATATTTTCATTGATGAGAAAGAATTAATTTTATCGCTTCGTTTTCAAGAAAACCTTGAAAAACTTTAAACAATTTGGTTTTTCAAGCTTTTCTTGAAAACGGAGCAATAAAATCAATTCTTTCTTATCAAAGAAAATTTTGCTTTTTTAATACGAGATGCGGCTTCCTTTTCATTTTTTGCTAAAGTTATTAGTTTTTGCTAAAAATTAATTCTTCGATTAGAAAAGGACAGAGATACGTGACCTCCTCTTAAAGGGCGAATTAAACAATAAAAAAAAGAAAATGAGAAAGGGTGCGACTATAGTGGCTCCTGTGACTAAAAGGGTTAATTATCGAATAGTTTCAATAATCAATTTATTTTATAATAAATCATTGATCTTATACCGTATTTTAAATTTAATTCAAACTTACTCGTTAATAAATCTCAATAATTCATAGATATATGTCCTAATTTCATATTCATTCAAAATAATGATCATTAATGAAACAAAAATTTTTTTTTACAATATTAAATATTTAATTTAATATAATATTTAATTCGATTGAGAAATTATGCTATCAAATAAAATATATTATTCCTACATTTTGTTTTTTTTTATTTATTTATTATTTATTTATCAACCAGTTAATTACAAAGTAATCCTACATAGGCAAAGTATGCCTGATCGTAGGTCTGGTATAAATTACAGAAAATACTTATACAACTAACTTACAAACTAATACAAATAATAATAGAAATATAAGTAGTGCACCCTTGCTATTTGTGTTTTAATATTTTTATCACATCGCTCAGTCTAACTAAAATATTAGTAGGGTGAACGTAATTCATATATATTATATCTCTCTAACCCCCAAGTACATCTTTATATATATTAGACTTAATCCATTTCTTTAACTTTTTCTTAATTAATTTTTTATTACTCTCAATTGTTTTGAGATCATTCGGTAGTAAATTATAAAGTCTTATAGCTACAGTATAACTATTTTTCTCACTAATCTTTTTAATCATTTTTGGCATTTGCAAACATTTTTTCCTAGTACTGCTATTTTGTACCTTATATTTATCCATCAATTCATAATAATAAAACATTAATGACTCTAAAGAGAATAGTTGCTCTAAATTTAGGGGATAGTTTTCTATTTCAAAAGTGTTTTTATAGATTATTTTTAGTATTCTGTTTTGTAAACTTTGCAATGATCTTATATTACTTTTGTAAATGCCTCCCCAAGCAATTATTCCATAACTAATTATGCTGTTAAATAATGCATAATATATTATAAGTAATGTTTTTGTATGCATAATATAAGCTAATTTGGAAAATATAAATGTAAGATATTTGGTTTTCTTTATTAAGTTCTCTACGTTCCCATCTCATATTCGAATCAAAAATAATTCCCAAGTATTTAAAATTTTCAACACCTTTTATTTTCTTATTATTAATTTCAACTTCTAAAGTTTTTGGAATACTATTCTTGTAATTACCAAAAGGCATCAATACTGTTTTTTCAACATTTAGAGTTAATTTGTTCCAAGCCAACCATACATTAACATATGCAAAATATTCATTCATTTTATCTTGTGTGGCTTGCCACGTTTTTTCTTCCGATATTATTGCCGTATCATCTGCATAAGATAATATGGAACCTTTTGGTAAATTATCCAACATATCATTAATGTATAGTATAAAAATGAGAGGTCCTAATATTGTTCCCTGAGGAACACCTGTACTAATTTTACAATATTCACTTTTGGAATCCTGTATTTTTACTGATTGTTTTCTATTCGTTAAGTAATTTTTGAGTAGTTGGTTAGCATTCCCTCTGATACCATAATTATACAATTTATCAAGAAGTATTTCATGATTAACCGTATCAAACGCTTTAGCTAAATCTAAAAATGTGACAATTATATGTTCACTTTTATTTTTCTGCACAAAATTATATATTCTATTATAGAGTATTCTTTCGAAAATCTTAGCCACATTCGAAATCAGTGATATCGGTCTGTAATTTGACACAATATGTTTATCATTTGCTTTATAAATTGGTATTATTTCTGCTATTTTAAGAACTTCTGGCCAAACAGACTTTTCCATGCACCGATTGAAAACATGGGCCAAAACTTCCGAAATATTTTCAGATATAGCTTTTAATATTTTCATATTTATGTTATCAACTGCACCAGACTTATCCTTTAACCTATGTATTATCTTATGTACTTCAAAATAGTTTGTAGGTCTTAAATAAATTGTGTTTGAGACCATTGGTGGCAGTATTATTTTTTCTTTAGGTTGTTCGATTTTTTGGCTTAGTTTTTCTCCTATTTCACTATAATATTTATTTATATAATTGGCCATTTCTTCATTGTCATTTATAATTTTGTTATTTTCATCACGCAAATATTTTATATTATTTTTTCTTTTTTTATTACCTAATTTATCATGTACATACTTCCATATATTTTTTGTATCATTTTTATTCTTTTCAACTATTTTTCTTTCATACATTATTTTTGCTTCTTTAATTAAATTATTCAAAATTTTCGTATAGTTTTTGAAATCTTGTTTTAAGATTTCGTTGTTTGGATTTTTTTTCCATTGTTTATATAGATTATCTTTTGTATTACATGATTTTATAATTTCTTTAGTAATCCAAGATTTTCTTGGTTTATTTTTATCATTACTTTTATTACTCTTTATTGCCAATTTTGAATTTCGCTAATTATCATTTCAATAGCTAAATCAGGATTTGTCTCAGTCTTGATTAATTCCCAGTTCTTTGATTTTACAATATTTTTCAATTTATAATAGCTTATTTTACTGTAATTAACTTTATCAATTTCTTTAGAACATATATTTTCAGTCGTGACTATTAATGGAAAATGATCTGTAAAATCCAGACTTAATTTGTATGATTTAATGTTTTTACCATCTGTTTTAATAAAAACATTATCTATGCAAGAACCTCAGAATTGTTATCTTTTGGCCTTGTTACACCATTAAAGTAAGGTATGTATCCTTTTTCTAAAAAATTATTTAGGAAATCAAGACTGAGACAGTCCTGCTCCAAGATATCGATGTTAAAATCCCCAATAATATAATGATTTTTAATATTTTTTTTTTGTTTTTAAGAATCTTTCTAAATTTAATATAAATTCCGTTTTATGTAAGTCATGTGATCTGTATATTCCGCTTATTTCTATATTTTCGTTATCTTGCATTTTGATTTTAGTATTTATTATACTTATTAGGAGAGGCCCAGGCCTCCGGATCACGGATTTTGCTCAAACTTTGGGATAAGTTTCTAGGTGTCAAAATATGGAGAAAACCAGAATTTTAGACCCTAACGCTCAAAATTTTCCTAGTTATAGGCAATCAGAGAAAATCACTAAAAAAGTTACTAGATTTTCAAACGCCTATAGTTTTTTAGCATTAACAACTAGACACTTATAATTGTTTTTAAATAAAAGCTGAGCTCAAATCCTTTCGAAATAGCACCTACAGCGTATCAAAATATTATTTTTTCCTATAGCTACAGTGTTATAAAAATTGTACTACATTTTAGCATTTATTATTAATTAATGTTATTAAAAGGAAATTTACGTTAAAATCTTATAGCGCTGTAACGTTGGGAAAAAATAATATTTTGATATGCTACAAGCACTATTTTGAAAGGATTTGAGGTCAGGTTTCATTCGAAAATGGTTTTAAGCTTGTAACTGTTAATGCTAAAGAGCTATAAGTGTTTAAAAATCTAGTAACTTTTTCAGTGATTTTCTTTAATTACCTATAACTAGGGAAATTTTAAGCGCTAGGGTCCAAAATTCTGGTTTTCTTCATATTTTGACACCTAGAAACTTATCCCAAAGTTTGAGCAAAATCCGTGATCCGGAGGCCTGGGCCTCTCCTAGTTAGTTTACCATAATTCTCTGTACTAGTTGTCTCACACAAGTTTTTACTAATATACATAACCACACCATCTGCTTTATTTAATCTACTATTATTGTAGTATATTTTGTACCCATTTGTCCCATAGTATTTATAATGTTCAAGATTCCATGTCTCTGCACATACAATTATATTCGGCTTAGTCACCAAACCCTCAACCAACATTTGTAACCTTTCAAAATTTGCGTTTAAGCTTCTTATATTTATATAAAGTATTAAGTTATTTGTATCACAAACATATCCGTTGAGAGTTTCAAGACTATCACAAATTTTTTCATTTTCTACTATATCTATATCATTATTATGTGCCATTGCGTTTATTATTGTTTATATGCCGAGGTGAGTCGTCACTTAATAAACTGTTTCTGCTTCCCGTCAGTGCTTCTGGTATAGACGTCATCGATTGTGTAGTTGTAGATCTTCTTTGGTAGTTTCCTGCTGTACCATCATATTTCGGTAAAACAAGCTTCATTGGATAATCAGTCTGTTCTATGTATTTTTTTATTTTTGATTTGAATATTGCACACGTGTCACTATCACATGCAGAGTGATTTGTATCATGGTTAGCTTGGTATTTGTTATTGCTGTAAATGCAATTAACACATTGCAAAATATTTTTATTACAATGATTCGCCTCATGTTTCCCTGCACATTTCGTACATGCCACCTCATTGTAGCATTTTGTTGTACTATGTCCAAATCTTCCACATTTATAGCATGGTTTAACATTAATAAGGTCATAGACCTTACATCTTTGGTGTCCCACAAAAATTTTATCATTGTTCTCTTTAATTTTCTTATAAATTTCGGCTGTTACCTCAATTATTGCAGTTTCTGTTTTAGATGTCTTATTGGTATACATATGCAAAACTTTGCAGGCGTTACTTGCTGATTTGTCATTTTTGAAATTTCTTTTATTGATGTCTTCTTCAATATCAGCGTCTTTACACTTATTAAATTTTTCTATTCCAACAATTTTTATTTTCGGGTTCATTAGTTGTTCTGTTTGTACTTTAAAACTATTTTGTGTTTTTTGTTTTAATAAGTTTTCTACAGTAGCTACACTTTCCTCATTCATGCAATCTATTACGACTTCGTCATCACTTTTATAGCTTATTCTTTTCGTTTGTATACTCTTTTCTTTATTTAAGTAATGTAAAACAAAATGCTTTGCAGAAACTTTTCCTTCTTTTTTAGTTTTTTTAACTGTAATTTTTGGTATGCGTTTTTGCATTGGTTTCTTGTTTGTAATCACTTCTGCATAAGATTTTTGATATTGGTATTGCAATTTCTGATATTGATGATTGTTATTGATATTGTTGCTATTCTTTTCTTTTTCGAGCAGTTCTTTTAATAAGGCGTTTTTATCTTCAAGTTCATTATTAAGTTGTTTTAATAATGTATTTTCTATTTTGAAATTTTCCAATTCTGAGTTATTTTCATAAATTGTTTCATTATGATCTCCTTCTTGACCTGAAATTTCTTCTAATATTTCTTTTTTTAATTCTTCTCTTTGTTTAAGTTTTATTTGTGCTATTAATATTTTTGCATTTTCATTTAGTTCCACGTTATCATTTTTTGAGGTTAAGGTTATTTCGTCCACATGATCTGGACATATTACCAAGGTGTTACTGATATATTTTATATTATCTAATCTTTCAAAATCACTTTTATGGTAAACACTTTCACAAATTAGGCACACTACAGTTGTACACTTCTGTTTAGGATGACATTTAAAATATTTATCTTTAGACTTGTCGGGAGGCACTTTCGCCTCCGACGCCATCTTGGCGAATATGTAATGAATTAAATTAATTATTTTATCACTGTATCAAAATATATAGATGTTTTAGAAACATATGGTATTGTTACGGCTGAATATTCTATAAAATTTTTGCTGCTGATTTAATAACATTGATTTAACTATATAGATAAATTAAAAATAAATTCTATTGTTACAAATAAATATTTTATAAAATTTTATCAGCTGCTTTAATGAAATTGATTTGATTAAATCAATCAAATAATTTAAACAAAACAATAATTTTTTGTTATTTTTAAAAATAATATATTTATTTTTCTTTAACTTAGGCATCAATTTTTTTATCCTAACTAAATATTTCAGTAATTTAATAGCCTTGCATATTACTTCAATCAAAATTAATTATTATCAACAAAAAATTTAATAATTAAATTTATTTAATTATTATTGTCTACACTTATCTCAAAAGCTGTATCTGATTTAGCTAAAATTTTCTTCTCTTTCTCCCTTTCCAAACAACGAAACTGTATTATTAATAATGAGAAATAATTAGTTCCAAAACACTCTTAAAATTTTTACAAATAACACAGACTTTCAGTTACTTTTATATATACATAGACGGCCAATATCAAGTAGTTATTTTACATGAAAAAACTGCACCTTTCCAAAATTTATAATTTTTTCTTAATTATTAAATAAACTAATTAACATTCACAAATATAATTAATAAGGAATTATCAAATATTTTCAATTAGTATAATCTAAACGTAACCAATGATGCAAACACAACTTATTAATCTAGGCTTAATATGTTCAGGAACCACCACTTTAACACAAAAAGAATAAAAAGAAAATGAAATAATTTCACAATACTACACAAAATCTTGTCCCTTTTTTTTCCCACAACGTCTAGTAGTTAAATTAAAATGTAATTAAAATTCAAAGAAAAAGACTATACGTAACTCCGTACAGTTGCAATGATGTGTGCCACTTAAAAGCTACATCGGCAACGAACACCTTTTTTTTTACTACGCGCCGCTCTTACATATGCGCGCAGTAATACGAGTTACACCAGACGATAAGCACTAGTTGCATCGGGTGACGAACACCTTTTTTTTTACTACGCGCCGCTCTTACATACGCGCGCAGTATTACGAGTTACACCAGACGATAAGCACTAGTTGCATCGGGCGACAAACACCTTTTTTTCTACGCGCCGCTCTTACATACGCGCGCAGTAATACGAGTTACACCAAACGATGAATACTAGCTGCATACTCCACCATGGATACAACAGCGCACGTCACTTGAAACCATGTCGCCCTATGCAATTACTTATTACTAATTGCAAAAACTCGATAAGTAATACAATTTCGATAATATAATTTAGTATATAAAATATTTCTAGATTGAAGCTTAAAAATTTTTTTTTCTTCTCAAAAATATAGTATAATACTTACCTAAATGTACTATTTAAAAAAAAAAGTTAGTTTTTTTAATTTTGAAATTCAAATTGAATCACGCTCAAAATAAACAGTTCCTTTGCAAAATAAAATTTAAAAAAATCCTTTGTTTGAAAGAATAATATAATTACTATAATTAAGAAAATACAAATTAGAAATTTCATTTTTTTTATTGTATTTTAAAAATAGGAACGATATACATATCATTAAGAATGTATTTGAATTATTTTATTTTTATATATATATATATATATATATATATATATATATATTGTATGGATTTCATATTGTTAAAAATTTATACCATCTAATGCATTTCCTTTCCTGAAATTTTGCACTAAAAAGTGGAGTTAGTCAATATTTATAAGTGTAGGTGTGTGCCAGTTTTATGCCTCCTTAAAATATGAAATTTTAAGTGATAATAAAACTGGAAAAAGCGTTTTTATGAACCACATTATATTGTATTAAAAACAGACGTTCTTATCGTGGACAATTCTACACGACTATGTCCAGAGATCGATCTTGAAATTCTCTTAAGATATATCTTAAAAATCAAATACGTTAGATTGATATTAAAAATTATGTGTATAAAAAGCTATATATTTATAAAATAACTTTTGACCTTGTAATAGTTTACGTTATTTAAATTTTGAAAGATTTAAGAAATGTTAAAAAAAAAACAATGCAAAGTTCACTATTTATTTAATTTTTTTAAAATTAATAATAAGAAAATGAATGTAGTGATAATATATGTTTTAGATGGAATTTATTTTTCTCGAAGTTTCCGTGTCTATAAATTTATTGATGCCGTGTAAACTGCTCTGATACACTAGTATATAACATCAATTTCCTTACTGATGCAGAAATTGGTAGCTATTAAATTTAATAATGAACAGAAAATAATAACACTATATTAACAGTAAATCATTAGAAATTCATATCCATTTCTTTCCTCCCATTTACAAAACCATTTCATCTAATTACACATTTATATATATATATATATATATATATATATATTTTCACCAAATAATCATTTTTGTTATTTTCCTTTTATTTAATCAGTGAAGCAGAGTTCTAATCTACTCACTGATATAATCTTAGTTTAATAGATTTATATATGGCTGATTCCATTCAGATTCATGCAGGCCGTCACTGATCGATTTTTTTTTTCTTCTTAGTAATAAAAATAACTTCTATTATGTACACTACCCTCCAGCCACATTTGCCCATCCTAAATGAAAATCGATAAAACTTTAAAGTTTTGTGGCTCAGTGAAAAATAGTCGTAATTAAAAAATTCCGACGGAATTTTAAAAAGGGTTTAAAACCTTCAATTTAAGACGAGTTGAGCAAAAAAAAATTAAAAAATGCATGCCTTATGCGTAAAAAACTAACTAAAAAATATTCCAGTTTTTTTGCCTCTATTCAAATGCCTGCCATTTTTGCGGAAATTATCGAATCATAGAAAAACAAAATGGAGGTAAAAGCTAAAAGAGTCACCTTTAAAACGAGCTATAGAAAGCTCATTTATGATCGATTTTACGGTAGTTATGGTCATTTTTTATGAAAAAAAAACGATTTTTTTTAATAGCTATTATCTCAAAAAATACGCATGATATAAAAAAATTTTTAATGAAAAAATTGTTTATTTTTGAGTCAAAAATATAAATATTTAGATTTAACTAAAATCCGGAAGATAAAATTTTTTTTTTAAATCATTAAAATATAAATATTGAATAAATGGATTTTTTTTCAATGGGATCAAGAATGAATAAAATCTTTTTTTACTGATTCTCAGTTGAACCTGAATTTTTATTTTTTTAACTCAAAAATAAACAACTTTTTTATTAAAAATTTTTTTATATCATGTGTATTTTTTGAGATGATAGCTATTAAAAAAACGCTGCCAAGTGCTTTGGCGGAATGCTTTTTCATAGAGCTCTTTGAGTTTCATAATTTTTTTTTATATTTATTTAAATGTGATTTTAATATAAAAAAATTGTCTAACATTAATATTTATTAATAAATTTGTACTTTAAAAGAATGATGACAACGAAATTCATTCTTCTTCATCAAATATTTTTTCCATTTATTAAAAAACAATTTTATTTATAATATTTAATAATGATTATATTTAAATACTTTATTGAATGTAATAATACAAGTCAACATCTAAATCAGTACTATTTATAGTAGTACTATTATAAATTTTCAAGAGTAACTCAGAAATCAAAAGAAGTGATCAAAAAGCTACGCTAATAAAATTATTTTTTTTAAACTTGGTTTATAAAGACAGTAGCAAATAACTTGTATACAAATTTTAGAGCAATTCTATCGAGTACTTTACGTAAAATGGAAAAAAACTGAAATATGAAAAATTTTAAGAAAATTTTTTAAATTTTCTAAAATGAAAACTACGCTAAAAAGATCGGTTTATAAAGGTTATCCTTCTTTTGGCAAATGCAAATTATTCCCATGGAAATCTCAAAGCAAATTAATCAATTAACTTACGTAAAACACAAAAAAAAATTAAAAATCGAAAATTTTTTCAAATTCTTAAAATGGCTCTATAAAAAAAAATACACTATGAATACAAATTTTCAATAGCTTCCCGCCTAGTTATACAAAAACATAGATGGTATACAAAATTTGAAGCAAATCCATCGAGTAATTTTCGAGATTCTAACTGGTTAAATAAATAACATTTTCTTTTCAAAATTTCTTTTTCAAAATTTTAAAAATGCTCTAAAATTAAAACTACACTATGAAAATCAATTTTTGAAAATTTCCCTTCTTTCGGCAATCGCAAATAATTTCCCTGCAATTTTCAGAACAAATCTATCGAGTACTTTACGTAGAATAAAAAAAATAAGAAAAGAAGAATCGAAATTTTTTTTTAAATCTTTAAAATTCTCTAAAATTGTAACCACACTAAGAAAATTAGTTTTCAAAAGCTTATTTTTTTCAGACAATAGCGAATTAATTGTATAAAAATTTTGGAGAAAATTTATAGTATGGTTAACGCAAAAAAGAAAATATCATGAAAAATAAAAATTTTTTTGAAAATTTTCAAAGTGCTCTAAAATTAAAACTGCGCTGAGGAAATTAGTTTTCCAAAGCTTGTTTTCTTCAGATAGTAGCGTATTAATTACATACAAATTTTGGAGCAAATCTATTAATTCGTAAAATAGAAAAAAATTAAAAATAAAAATTTTTAAAAAAATTTTAAAAATGCTCTAAAATTAAAAGTGCGCTAAGAAAATTAGTTTACAAAATTTTTTATACTTTTGGCAGTCGAAATTAAGTTCTATACAAATTTTCGAACAAATTCTTCGAGTAGTTTACGTAAAATACAAAAAAAATGAAAAATCGAAATTTTTTAAAAATTCTTAAAATGATCGAGTAGTTTTTAAGATTTTATTGGCTTAATAAATAGAAACATTTTTTTTTTAATTTCAAAATGCTCTAAAATTAAAACTAAGCTAAGAAAATCAGTTTTTAAAAATTTATTTTATCCGGGCAATCACAAATAAATTCCATGCAAATTTTGAAGCAAATTCATTGAGTAGTAAACAAAAAAAAAAACAAAAAAACGAAAAATCGAATTTTTTTTTTTTTTTTTTTAAACTTTAAAATAAAAACTACGCTAGAAGAATCAATTATCAATAGCTTCCCAGTAAGTTAGTCACAAAACTAAATTCCATGCAAAACTAGAAGCAAATCCATCGAGTAGTTCTCGAGATACAGTTTACTAACTGAATTCATACATCCACACACACACACACACACACACACACACATACATACAGACATTTTCTGGGAACCACTTTTTTCGACTCACTGAGTTCAAATATGTACAAATTAATGAAAAAATAGAAAAAAATTTTTTTTATCGATACAATGCTTTCTCTATGAGAAAGCAAAAATCGTTTTTTCATAAAAAGTGACCATAACTACCGTAAAATCGATCATAAATGAGCTTTTTATAGCCTATTTTAAAGATGACTCCTTTAGCTTTTACCTCCATTTTGTTTTCCTATGATTCGATAATTTCCGCAAAAGGCAGGCATTTGAGTAGGGGCAAAAAAATGGAATATTTTTTAGTTAGTTGTATTTTTTAATTTTTTTTTCTCAACTCGGCTTATACTAAAGGTTTTTAAACCCTTTTTAAAACCCCGTCGGAATTTTTTAATTACGACTATTTTTCACTGAGACACAAAACTTTAAACTTTCATCGATTTTCATGTAGGGTGGGCAAATGTGACTGGAGCGTAGTGTATATGAAAATAAAATTTACCTCGTAGAATGCTCAAAAAAATTTCTTTTTCTACTACAGCAATTTTAGTGTTGGATGTAAAAACGAAAATTCAAAAATGGAAAATGAACCTCTACTTTTAAATGATTATGGCTCCGTCAATTTTTAACCTTTTTGGGCGTTCTTTTAACGAAAATGTGCGGAATTTTGTTTAGTTTCAAATGCAATCTAGATTTTTGTAATACAATTTGATGTTACTGAGTTATTTACAAAAAACCAAAAAAAAACGATTTTTTTCAAACACGATTTTCTCAAAAACTATATTTTTTTTTCTTGAAATTTTTATATGATTTTACACATAAAAAATACTAACTTTTAGGGTGGGTGAGAATATGCGATTTTGCCTTATTTTTTTTAACACATTTTTGAACGTTTTTTTTATATTTGCGATTTTAAAACATTGATATCATGGCGCATCGTACTATTTTTCTAACTTTGCGTGTTTTTACAACTATTTTTATGCTCTTATTTATTAATATATCAAAAATATTAACCATATTCTTTAAGATAAACCCCGGATCAAATATTTTGATCAATTAGAACCAAAGTTATGATGTTTAAAGTTTAAAAAAAAAATGCTGAAACTTTAAATAAATATGATATTTACATTGAGGAAACGCAATTTTCGTTAAAGATTAAAATCTAAAGATATGAATTTTTCAATTTAAAAAAAAAGTTAATTTGATAAAAGAATACATAACCATTTATCCTCTTTTTATAGTACATTATTAAAATAAAAATTTTTTTTGTTGAAGAATATAATTTTTTCATCAGTTTGAATTTCGCGCCTAGAATTTGAATTTATTTTGTAGGGAGTTGACGCATGTCACCACTAGGTGGCGATGATTCGTTCTTTGCATTCTCATTAACGACTTGACGCGTTTAAAAATATAAGAAAAGGAAGATAAAAAATAAAGATGTTGCGATGTGAGAATTTAGTTATATTTAAATTTCAATAAACAAATTATTAAATAAGTTAATATAACTTTGCCCGTCCCCGCATGCAAAGTTCGGCCTGTCGAAAAGAAAGAATCTTTAATTTATTAAGAGCGCCAGACAGGCCACCGGCTTACTCGTCGGCAGCATGAATCTCGGGCTGTCTTGGCTGGGAGGTGGGCGACCTCTGGTGTTAAATTTTATTAAGTCGAAGTTGGGAGAGGTATTACACACAAAAAAAAATGAATTTTTCTAGGTCAAATTGTAACACTTTAATTCTTAATTTAAGTTTAATTATTTACAACAAAGGAAATATAAATTTTGCTTTAAACTCTCTATTGATTTAGTCTAACTTATTTCTTAACTCGCGCACACTCATAACCCATACACCCCGGTCACTATAAATTTCATAAATTTCATAAATTTCATAAAGTTAATTTAATTTTATTTAACACCTTTACTGAAATAAAGAAAAATGAATTTACGGTATGGTCGACGTAAGTGACCTCGCTCTTCTTTCTTTCAACAATATGGCTGCCAAGAGCCCTCGCACTTATCCCTCTCTCTCTCTCTCTCTCTCTCTCTCTCTCACACACACACTGATCCTACGTGTCTATCGGTTTAATGTCTTTAATTCCGGTCAATCAAAATTAATAAGAGAAATAATTATTTAAACTTTTCGTTCGAATTACCACTATCATTAATTTAATTTTTCGGTCAACGAAACCGCTAGACACGTGGTCGAATTTGCACTCCCGCACTCTCAAAAGTTTATTATAATCTTGTAAAAAAAAATATTTAGTTATGATTTCTGACGATCTAAAAATTTAATTCTCAATTTATTGTAAATTGCTAGTCAACGCAGACTAGTTACAATAGAATCCAATTTACAAGATGGCCGCTAAAGCCCGCGTCATGAAATGTGTTACGTAATACGCACCACTATGTCCACCGATCTCAAGTTCTATTTCCCGGTCAATCAAAAGAAAACTTATTATGAAAATTTCTTTAATATAATTAAATCAAAAGAAAATTTAACCGGTCAACGAAATCGTTGAACACGTGGTCAATTTTTGATTTCACTTTATCGGTCTAAAAATTAAACTTTTACAATCAATTTTTTTATGAATTTATAACTAAGTCTCGCAACAATTAATTTTTCTAATTTTACTATCTCACGTTGTCACAATCACTTCAATTTTATTTTATACGCCCGCACTGAATTTACACTTTTAGTCGGCGAGAGCCGTTAGTTCACAATAATCTTTATTAATTTGGACTACAGTCCACTCACCATTATAGAAGTCGTTGACGAGACGAAGGGAAGCTGGTCGACGATATCGGCAATGGCGGTTAGACTGGCTCGCTTTTTCTCTCTCTCTCTCTCTCTCTCTCTCTCTCTGTGTCTGGTCAGCTAGCCGACGCCGGCTGCAAGGAACCGCAAAGGAATCAGGTCGATGAAATCCCCCTCTGGAAATCTCTATCGTCACAGTCGACTCTGCTATTCTCTCAGCACGCTCTAGGTCTCTGTACAGCTCCAAGACAACGCACGAAAAATATCCAGACTAAAATATTCTTCAAGTGATTAAAGAAAGATCCGACACGGCACGAGGACAGCAACCGAGTCAGTTGCACGATGGCCGCTTCCTTCGTCTCAAGTCTTCTTCCTTCTTCTTGACTATCTTCCCTCTTCTTCTATGTTCTTCTTATCCAATCCATAATTTCTTGTCTAATTTCTTATTTTTTTAATTGGTTGATCTTGTTTTCCGGTCTTCAAACGCAAGTCTTCGACATGCGCGCCACCTTTAACAAGAGCGATTCAAGTCTCTTTGTATGCTCTTGCTTCGCTTCCCCTTTTATCTCTTTCGTGTATATAAGTTTTGAGAGAGAGAGTACATTCATGTAAAGGCAATCCGTATATATAGATATACTATATATATAGATATATATATGTCTACCGCGTGCTTCTTTAAGCAAAGAGAAAGAACTGGTGACATCCCCTCTCTACGTTCTTCTCATCTCTCTCTATTATCTCTTGTCTCTTTCTTTGTGCTGTGCGCGAGAAGACAGCGCGCCATCATTTCTAATTTATTCTTCTAGCATGCTGATCTTCCTATCTCTTTTCTTCTTCTTGTCTCTTGAGCCTCCCTCTTTTTCTACATCTTCACTTTACTTGCGGTCTACGTTAGCAGTATTATAGCTCACACACACGGTCTGCGAATGTGTGCGTAATGGCTGTTGCGTGTCGTTCTCCTCGTGTGCCGGGAATTTTAAACAAACAAAAAAAAATCTCTCTATTAATAATTTTATTTATTTTATTAAAGATGCGTCCGGGTCGGTGAGTGCACCGCTGGTGTGCCTGAGTATGCTTGCGTAGTAGTAAAAAAATTTTAATTGTTACAAAAAAAAATTTTCATTGGGACGAACCACGTCACAATGTTTAAGAAAAATTATTTTTTTCGATCTGTCATTGAACAGAATATCAATAATGGCATCACTGATTGTTAAAATAAAGTGCGAGGATTTAAAAGAAAGGCACAAAAAAGTTGTTTATTATTGCTCCAAAAGTCCGCTTAGAGAATTACGTGATCTAACGGAGTCTTTGAAGCGCTTATATCCAAATACTTCTTTCTCTAGAGAAGATAAAGTATGCCCTTCGTGTTACAAAATATTATTAGATGAAGTGAAAAATGCGCCTATTTCATCGACTTTAAGCAGTCAACAATCATCGGAAGATTTTATTCATAGTGAGGCTGTGGTAAAACAGCTCAACGGGACTTCAAGTAATTTGAAATTAAACATTTCACCAATTAAAATGCTTTGAAGTATCAATATCAAGGTGCGAGAATCTTATGCTCTCCGAATAAAAAATCAAATGAACGATGCATTTCATTCACAAATAGCAAGTAAAATGATGAAAGTCTACGATATAACGGATTTGCCCGCATCGAATGAAAATAATGAATGTAAATAAATGATAAATGGCTTGAGAATATTAAAATTGCATTATATAATTGTTGAAATTTTCTTGAGAAAGTGCGATTGTTGAGTATTATACCAAGTGATATTTCCAAAGATTATTTATTATCAGTTTTACGAAATGTAACTATTTATATGATTGATCAAGCACGATCGTTGGTGAATAATAAAAAAATTTACAAGCAGTCTGAGAACTATTGTGGCCATTCTTTGGATAGTGAAATTGTAATGAAAGTGAAGGATTATTATCTGAACGATGATTTTAATTGTTCTCGTCAAAGTGAAATGAAAGCGACACAGTATCTATCAAAGAAAATGGTGTAAGAACTAAAAAAGTCAAACGCTTTCTTACGCAAAGTATAAAAAAAATATATCAATTATTTAAAGATGAAAATCCTGAAATGAAAATAAAAATTGGTAAATCAACATTCTTCGCTTTAAGACCGAAGTGGGTTATACCACATCCACCCACCGATTCGTGTCGTTGCGTTTACTGCAAGAATCTTAAACTCATGTTAGAAGCTTTGAATAATTATAAACAAGAGAATAAACAAGACATTGCAGATTTAGAATTGAAAATATGATCCTCACTTTTTGGTTCAAAAGATGATATGAAATATGAACTAAGTGAATGTAAAGAATGTCCCATTGGAGATTCTATTGATTTACAAGTAATTTCTTTGACAGAAGAAGATTTATATGAAGAAATAATTTATGGTGTTTGGGAAAAATCAAATTTATTGAATAAAACTAGCACAATTGAAAATTTCTTAATAAAGTTAAGGGAGCGCGCTCTCACTGTAGGTGCTCATAAATTGGTCAAAGAAATTCAACGTATAGCAATTAAAGAGGTTAAACTTTTAGCGAAAAATAATGACTTTCAATTAGTTATTCATGTCGATTTTGCAGAAAACTGGACAGTTCTGCTTCAAAATGAAATTCAAAGCTATCATCGGAGTAGTAACCAAATATCAATATTTACATCAGTATGCTATTTTGGAAATGATAAAACAGTCAGTTATGTCACCGTCTCTGACGGTATGAAACATGATACGTCTCATGCCCTAATGGCTATAAATTTAATTATCGACAACTTAAAACAAAAACATATTGCGCAAGATTTTGATGAAATCATAACCATTTTCGATGGACCTGCCAGTCATTTTAAAAATAGATATCAATTCTATGAGTTTCAAAACTTAAAAGTAAACAGAAAATGGCTTTTTTCTGCAACAGGTCATGGTAAAGGCGCTTGTGCCGGTATTAGTGGTTTAGTTAAATATTATGCTACCACGCATAATCTGTCCAAGAAGAGTGCATATTTTATTAGAAACGCTGAAAATTTCGCCACTCACGTGCCAAAATATACTCCGTCGATTAACATTCTTGTTATCCGCAAGGATGAGTTAGAAGTTTTTCGACAGACAAAAAAATGGAATGGTTAGGAAATGCCAAAGAAATTAAAGGTATTCAAAAGATTCACTGTTGTAAAAGTGAACGAAACTAAATCTACACTGCCAAAACTTCGAGACATGAGTGGCAAGAAGTAAATTGAAAGGTTTTATTCAAATTCGGATTTTTTTATTTACATTAGTTCTCAATTCATTAGTGTTCATTTCTTAATTGTATCGCATATTATTTGTTCACTGAAAATGACCAAATAATATATTTTGGTATTTAAAAAATTCACCTTTTCAAAATTCAAAATTCAAATTCAAAATTCAAAATTCAAAGTAAATATATTTATTTAAAGTTTCAGCATTTTTTTTAAACTTTAAATCGTCATAACTTTGGTTCTAATTGATCAAAATATTCGATCCAGGGTTTATCTTAAAAATAATTGTTAATATTTTTGATATATTAATAAATAAAAGCATAAAAATAGTTGTAAGAACACGTAAAGTTGGAAAAATAGTACGATGCGCCATGGTATCAATGTTTTAAAATCGAAAATATAAAAAAACGTTCAAAAATCTGTTAAAAAAAAATAAGGCAAAATCGCATATTATCACCTACCCTAAAAGTTAGTATTTTTTATGTCTTAAATCATATAAAAGTTTTAAAAAAAAGAAATATAGTTTTTGAGAAAATCATGTTTGAAAAGAATCGGTTTTTTCGGTTTTTCGTAAATAACTCAGTAACATCAAATTGTATTACAAAAATCGAGATTGCATCTAAAACTAAACAAAATTCCGCACATTTTCGTTAAAAGAACGCCCAAAAAGGTTAAAAATTGACGGAGCTATAGTCATTTAAAAGTAGAGGTTCATTTTCCATTTTTTAATTTTCGTTTTTACATCCAACACTAAAATTGCTGTAGTAAAAAAAAAAATTTTTGAGCATTCTACGAGGTAAATTTTATCTTCATATACATAATAGAAGGTATTTTTATTACTTAGAAGAAAAAAAAAATTCGATCAGTGACGGCCTGCATGAATCTGAATGGGATCAGCCATATATACTTATGTAGACTTATGTAGAGCACTGATTTTTTTTCAGCGGACCAGCAGAGCCGACTCTTGCGGATGCTATCTTGTTATGACAAAAGGCGTTCGTGTCATCATGGGGGCTGTTTTTATAACTTTGCGTCCAGGCAAACGAGCTATGGAACCGCCAATAAGAACTCGACATGTATTCGAAATTGCCAGGACAGCAAATCGTTCGATTATTTTAAGTTCATTAGCTTGCTTACTAATGAATTCTTTTTCCGTTCTTCTCCGTCTCTCCTTTACATTTAGATACAGTTGACGGTTGAGTTTTCGCAATGAGTCGGTATTTGGAAACCGTTGACTCGGGACATCGCATGGAACTAATTTTGGTTGTTAACCTTTTGAGTAGAAATGAAATTAAGATTTATAATTTTTAAATTTAAGAATGTTTGAATATATTATATTGATTTGAAGGGTATAGTTCCATGAGATGTCACAGTAACAAGACTCGCCTTTCCAAAAACCCGACTGCCCTACTGGTAAAAAATCGTTGCACTCTAACTAATACTGTGATCTATTTTTAATTAAAGATTAAAAAATTGTTCATAGACATGACGTCAAAGCGATGGTCTAACTGATTGACCGTCTGGTTTGTTAATCATGTGTATAAAAGAATGTTTTCAATCGGTAGGATAAAAATTTTTTGGATATATTTTATTAAATATATCGAGCAGAAAGAGTTTGTATCTAATGGGAGATCTCTGTAAAATTTCATTGTCTGTGCAGTCTAGTCCAGGCGAAGAATTACTTTTCCGAGAACTTATAACTTTGTTGAGTTCTGAAAAAGTAAAATAATTGTCGAAGAATTTTTCTTTTTTGCACTTAGGAACCCAGCTAGGATCATAATTAACCCAAGGAGGACAGAGTTTTTCTAGACAGGCAGTGTATTTTTCGTGACACGGGGTTACTTTTTTTATAGAGTCTGTTAGCATTTTTACAAAAAAATCATATTTGTCTGATGGAGAAAGTTGATCATACTCTCTGCTAAAGAATTTAATATGTTCGTTTTCTAATTGAGTTTCAAACAGTTTCCGATTGGTTTTAAGGGATGTAAGTTTGAAAGATTTATATTGATAGATCTGCTGACTAGCATCAATATCTGTTAGGAGTGGATAATGGTCTGAACCATAACGTTTCGTCATACACTTTAACGTTAACTTTATCAGCGATAGTCATAGAAGAGAGTATGAGATCCATGTTAGATTTTTTATTGTTGCGAACGTTTGAATTGAAACACATAATTTCTTTGGATCAAATGAATTTCCTTTTCAGTGTATAAGATCAATAAACTGTTTTAAATATATTTTCATAAGTGCATATGAATAAAATCTGCTAATAACACAGGTTGACAAATTTTTTTTTTTGGGTTTCTGTTTTAATACATAAATTCTTATTCTATGCATCGAAATACATCAAAAATTTCATTTTCACTTTTTGAAGGTTGCTTTAGTCAGTTTTACATCGAAAAGCAAATTTTGAAGATTTTAATCATTTTATGAACAACAGGTGGTAACACTGTTAATCAAAACGGTATCAGTTTGAATATTACGTTGGTAGGGGGCGATAGTGAATGTTGACTTGTCTATCGCAACTGTGAAATTCGCGATCGTCTACAAGACTATTATTTTCGTGTTGTTAATCCAAGTAAGTGTCGAGCTGGTCATAGTGCTGAAGAGATTGTTTATTCTGATCTTCCTTTAATGTCTTCTCCAGTACCGCAAAGTAAAAATTTACCCGTTCCGTCTTATTCAACGCTTGATAGCATTAAGATTCAAGATTCGCAAAACTCTACAGAATCCAGTGCACCACTGACTCACACCGATGACAGTGAATTCACTAAGAAATCGCAGGGTCTTGGATTACATCTCATCAGCTCGATAGAATTTAATGATTTATTACGAGATCTCAACCAGCTGAAGAATAAAACAGAGCTTCTGAGTTCAAGATTGAAGCAGTGGAATTTGCTTGATGATAATGTGAGAATTACTGATCAAAGACAGCGTCATTCGAGTTTTTCCTACTTTTTCGGCAAAGAAGATGGATTTTGTTACTGCAATTACGTGATCGGTTCGTTCAAGGAAATCGGAATACCTTGCATTCCTTCTTACTGGCGACTTTCCATCAATAGCTCTTCAAAAAGCTTAAAAGCTATTCTTCTCCACTGGAAATAAATTTCTCAGTCTCCCTTTAACATATAATATACTTCTTAAGAAGAGGCCGAACTATCTGTCTTTGTCTAATAGTGTTTTTCATCATTTATATAAACACTATTGGCTGTAACATGAAAAAAATAGCAACACCCGCTAAATATTGATAAAATGGTTAAATTTTAAAGTAAGAACAAAATAATTTAATCATGTAGTTTTTGAATAATACGAGACCTACCAAAAAAGATAGGTTATATTTTAGATTTTGTGTAGGTCTTATATTATTCAAATACCACTTGATATAATTATTTTGTTCTCATTATAAAATTTATCTATGATACTAGTATCTAGTAGGGACTGCCATTTTTTTAGTGTTACAGCCAATGGTTTCTATATAAATGATGAAAAACACTATTAGACAAAGACAGATAGTACGGCCTGCTCTTAAAGAAAGTTACGATAGTGTGAAAATGGTACTAGAAAAATTAAAATACAAAAAATACAACTGGCCAATAATAAGAGATTTCAAGATAGTTGATATGCTGATGAGAATGCAAAGTGGATATACTAAATATCCTTGTTACCTATGTTTATGGGAAAGTAGAGCAGATTCAGTACACTATCAACAGCGTATATGGCTTAAGCGAGTCAACTTCCAGATAGGAAAGTATAATGTTAAGCAAGAACCAGTTGTAGCGCCTATCACTATATTGATGCCACCGTTACATATGAAATTAGACTTAATGAAAGAATTTGTGAAAGCGTTGGATGAAAATTCTGAAGCTTTGAATATTTTAAAGGATTTCTTCCTAAATTAACTGAGGCCAAAATAAAAGCGGGTATTTTTGTCGGACCACAAATGAAAAAAATAATAAACAGTAATGAATTTATCAATTTACTCAATATAAATGAAATAGCAGCCTGGGAAAGTCTTAAAGCAGTCATTAAAGGGTTCCTTGGAAACAATAGGGCTGACAATCATCGAGAATCGATTGACACTATGCTTGAAAGTTTTAAAACTATGGGTTACAGAATGTCTCATAAACTTCATATGCTACAGGCTCACCTAGATGAATTCAAAGATAATATGGGTGCCTTCTCAGAAGAACCAGGAGAACATTTTCACCAGGGTATAAAGGACTTTAAACGATGCTATACCAAGGACAGTACAACGAAAATCTAATGGGCGATTATATTTGGGGTTTAATAAGAGAATGTTCGAACAAATACAAGAAAATGACTAAAAATATTCATTTTTGAATTAAATTTTTACTGAATTTGCACTTGTATTCTATTATTAATCATTATTTTGATATAAAAAAAGATTTAATAATTTTTATTTTTTTCAATTATCATAAAATCTCGGTAAAATCGGTCATTCTTTTTCGATTTCTAAAAATTGCTCTGATTTCTGCACAAGCAAACTTTGATCAAATTAACTATCTTTTCCTTCCGAATGTAATAATCAATAAGAAAAATGTAAAGTGCATTGTAAACCAATGCAGAAATATTTTTAATTTTTGAAATTATTATGATTTGAATATTCTAAAAAATTAATTTTATATAGATATTTTTCTGTAGTAATCAAAATGGTTGATTGCATCATACTATACACTGAAAAAAATAGAATCTAGGAGTAAGAGGAAAAATTTATTTGATTCTTACTTTTTGAATCAAATAGAAATCTAGTTGTACTTAATGACCACAATCGTCTTGCGAAATTGCAGTAATGTAGATTCTAGTAGAAATCTTCAAGAAGAACTCTATTAGAATTTAGAGAATATCTAGTTATTAATAAAAAACAAGAAGAAATTTTTTCAAAAACAGTACAATAAAATGTATAAGTTAATCATTTGGTTCTTATAAAAACATAAACAAAATTGGTGCATTACATAATTCCGAGTTTACCACAAAATCTACTTGGTCAATTATCGATGATTTTTTGTTGCCTATCTTTTTAATACATTAGAAAGTATCAAGTTTAGTATTAAGAAATTATTTTGTACTTTAATCGAAGATTTAAAGGACTTGGAAAATAACGGATTAGATATTAAAATAGATGGTCAAATATTTAAAGTTTATTTCGTTTTAGCCCTTATTTTTGGAGATAACCTTGAACTACACAGTGTTTTAGGCTTCGTAGAATCCTTCTCATCAAATTATGCATGTGGATTTTATAAAGCTGAGAAATCAGATCTATAATTTACGACTGAAATTGAGTCTGCGCTTCAGCAAAATCGTGAAAATTACATTGAAGATGTCAAGTTATGTAATCCTTCAATTTTAACTTTGGAAATCTCTGTCAATTTTCCTGAAAGGTATATCAAAAACTATATGAAATGAATCCTTAGATAATATACTTTCATAATATCTAAATTTTAATTTGATCTGTTAACTTTTATGACAGAAATTTATATAAAACGCAACCGATTCTCAGATCGCCCATAAGAGCCCATGTTATTTTTCGTATTTTTAACATTAAATTTCTCGAAAAAACATGCGGAATGAAATATGGAAAAAATTGAGGTACTTTAATTTAATATAATAAATCATATTTCAAAACTTCAAAGCATTCTGTTAACTTTTATGTAACCATTGAACATCCTTAAACCTCTATGTATCAATATCGTATCTTTGTAGAACTTTTAATATAATCGTTAGTCGAACATACGTACAATATGATAATTTTTTAAAGAGGGTTTCACGTATCTCTGTTCTTTCCTAATCAGAGAATTAATTTTTTTAAAGAACTAATAACTTTAGCAAAATGAAGAAAAAGCCGCATCTCGTATAAAAAAAAATGAAAATTTTCTTTGATAAAAAAGGATTGATTTTATAAATTCTTTTCAAGAAAATGTTGAAAAACCAAATTGTTTAAGCTAACATTTCTACTTTAACTTTTTCAAGGTTTTTTCGAAAACGAAGCTATAAAATCAATTTTTCCTCGTCTATGTAAATATTACTTTGTTTGATACGAGATGTGGTTTCTTTATTTTTTACTGAAATTATTAATTTTTGTAAGAATATTAATTCTTTTATAATAATTTTTACACTCTTACACACACTTACATTATTTCCATTTTCAATTTTTCTTAAACAGAAATTATGTTTTTACAATGAAATCATATTTAAAAAAATTAAATCAAATTGCCCTAACTCAATGAGCTCTATTAGAAAGCATTGCGCCAAAGCACTTGGCAGCGTTTTTATCTGTATGCAGAGCACAAGGCACTAAATATATAACCAGACTATTAAAGAGATAGCGCTGTCCGTATAGATCGCAAAACGATCTTTTGCGTCCTAACGAACAACAAAATTATTCACCAAAGATGCAAAATGGATCATTCTCGGCAAGTGCAAGCTTTGGATCTGAGCATTAGCAAGGAAAATTTGTATATTGAATAAATTGTTAAAATTTTTATAAACTATCATATCAAACTATTTATTAAATAGATAAATAAAGATTAGTAGGAAAATATCAAATTTGAATAAAAATTGATATTTTTCTTACCACAGCACCATCAAACCCAAAAACCGATATGGTTCTGACTGACTCTTAATATTGTCATAAACAATCCTGAATCACCCATTGAGAGCCCTGTCGAGCTCGTAATTTTGGTATCAAAAGAGGTTGTCTTACAGAACACATGCGTAATCGCAAATAGGAATAATAAGAGATTGGACCAATTCTCACCTAAAAGTTTTAAAGAATGATCTTCTGTAGAACTTCTAAGAGTTAAGCATGCCAAAGACTCTTTAGAATCTGGTTTAACTAGATGCCAAGACAATCCGATCATGATTATCACAATCCGAGAGAAAGGAACCTGCTTATTGGTAACCAGAAAACCTATGCATACCGAAAGGCGTACGTGAGAAGCATATGCTCACTGCTTACGAAATTTGCATGGATCTCAAAATGGCTCAAAATATTTTTTAACTTGGTAAAAAGAGCTAAGATAGTTTGCCCTATCTACAAAAAACACCTTTCCGAAGATAAAATTCGGAAAGTACCATTTACGAAATCTTGATTTTCTCGGTCCCAAAATTTTGTCAGATAGGACGTTCTTTCTTTGTATGGCAGATTTACTGTGAACCGCTGAACTAAAGCATTTATATCACTATTCATAATATCAATTTTCTGTGTAAAATCACTGAAATAGAAGGACCTATATATTTTTAAATCATCAGCAAATAGCATGAATTTGGTATACTTGTGGATATTGTGAGGATTTTTATGAAAATTGAGAATATAATAGGACCCAAAACACTTCCCTATAGGACTCTAGTGTCAAGTTTTACCCAATCATTTATCTTATCCCTTTCAGAACCAATGTACATTACAATGTACATTGACATTTTTTGGTTTTTTTGAAATTGTGCAGAAGTGGCTTCAAATTTTGTAAAAAAAATATGTGTATTAGATTGAAGTGGACTGTTTCCGATCTCAAACTGAGGGCCTAAGTTATTATATCTTTGATAGAAACTGAGAAAACTTAAAAAGAAAAAAAAAAAAAAATTTTTTTATCACAATGACAAATTGTTATATATTATTTTTAAATGTTAGTGAAATTTTTTTTTTTTTTTTTTTTATTATTATCATTAAAGCTGAGACTGACATTTTTCAAACACATGTTAAACTTCAAAAAATATTAATTAGTAGTCGAGTCATAAGGTTTTTTACCAGGGTGTTCCGCGCTTGCGCTACGTCTCTATGTTTCTTAGCAATATATTTGCCATATCTCTGGTTCTAATTATCGAATCGACATGCAACAAAAATGATTTTTTTTTGTTTCTTCATTAAAAAACAAGTTTTCGCAGAGAAAATTACTGCATCTATTGTAGTTCATAAACTATAGCCATTTAAACAATTAATTTGTTCATAACAAATTACTCGACCACTTGCGCGAAAAGCAAGTTACAAATTCGCATTCAGCGGCTCAAAATACATATAAATCACCTACTTACTTGGTGGAACCTCTAACTTCATACGAAGGCCTCTGGGCGCCTAGAGTATTTGTACAGTCCTTTTCTGGGATAGGAAGCGGAAGTAGAGGTTACACCCTTGAGAGTCCAAGTCAAACTCGACCGATGGCGTAGCTCTGTGAGCCTTCAAAGATTCTGGAACGCGTTACTCATGAACTACTTTTGTGTTTTTTGAACGCCAATAACCTTCTGAATGAGTGTCAAGCAGGTTTCCATGCTGGTTAGCACCTAGACGCCACTCTCTAATATTCTCAAAGATACTCAGATGTCTATCGACAAGAAATAAATGACAGTAGTGTCGTTTCACTTTTTGTTTGACATGAAAATTTTGGATTCTGTGCCCCATGAATAATTACTGAAAAAGTTAAGACGACTCTTGAATAGCTCTAATGAGGTGATTCTTTGGTTTGTATCTTATATAGCAGAGAAAAACACAAATAATTAAGACTGCTGATTGCGATAACCCTTTCAGAACGGAATTATTATTTCATCACGAAAAGTTCTGATAACCATTTAGCGATGATAAGTGTTCATTTATTAAGCAATTTTTGCGATAAAAAAATTTTTTTTTTTTTTCTTTTCAAGTTTTCTCAGTTTCTATCAAAGATATAATAACTTAGGCCCTCAGTTTGAGATCGGAAACAGTCCACTTCAATCTAATACACATATTTTTTTTACAAAATTTGAAGCCACTTCTGCACAATTTCAAAAAAACCAAAAAATGTCAATGTACATTGTAATGTACATTGGTTCTGAAAGGGATAAGATAAATGATTGGGTAAAACTTGACACTAGAGTCCTATAGGGAAGTGTTTTGGGTCCTATTATATTCTCAATTTTCATAAAAATCCTCACAATATCCACAAGTATACCAAATTCATGCTATTTGCTGATGATTTAAAAATATATAGGTCCTTCTATTTCAGTGATTTTACACAGAAAATTGATATTATGAATAGTGATATAAATGCTTTAGTTCAGCGGTTCACAGTAAATCTGCCATACAAAGAAAGAACGTCCTATCTGACAAAATTTTGGGACCGAGAAAATCAAGATTTCGTAAATGGTACTTTCCGAATTTTATCTTCGGAAAGGTGTTTTTTGTAGATAGGGCAAACTATCTTAGCTCTTTTTACCAAGTTAAAAAATATTTTGAGCCATTTTGAGATCCATGCAAATTTCGTAAGCAGTGAGCATATGCTTCTCACGTACGCCTTTCGGTATGCATAGGTTTTCTGGTTACCAATAAGCAGGTTCCTTTCTCTCGGATTGTGATAATCATGATCGGATTGTCTTGGCATCTAGTTAAACCAGATTCTAAAGAGTCTTTGGCATGCTTAACTCTTAGAAGTTCTACAGAAGATCATTCTTTAAAACTTTTAGGTGAGAATTGGTCCAATCTCTTATTATTCCTATTTGCGATTACGCATGTGTTCTGTAAGACAACCTCTTTTGATACCAAAATTACGAGCTCGACAGGGCTCTCAATGGGTGATTCAGGATTGTTTATGACAATATTAAGAGTCAGTCAGAACCATATCGGTTTTTGGGTTTGATGGTGCTGTGGTAAGAAAAATATCAATTTTTATTCAAATTTGATATTTTCCTACTAATCTTTATTTATCTATTTAATAAATAGTTTGATATGATAGTTTATAAAAATTTTAACAATTTATTCAATATACAAATTTTCCTTGCTAATGCTCAGATCCAAAGCTTGCACTTGCCGAGAATGATCCATTTTGCATCTTTGGTGAATAATTTTGTTGTTCGTTAGGACGCAAAAAGATCGTTTTGCGATCTATACGGACAGCGCTATCTCTTTAATAGTCTGGTTATATATTTAGTGCCTTGTGCTCTGCATACAGATAAAAACGCTGCCAAGTGCTTTGGCGCAATGCTTTCTAATAGAGCTCATTGAGTTAGGGCAATTTGATTTAATTTTTTTAAATATGATTTCATTGTAAAAAACATAATTTCTGTTTAAGAAAAATTGAAAATGGAAATAATGTAAGTGTGTGTAAGAGTGTAAAAATTATTATAAAAGAATTAATATTCTTACAAAAATTAATAATTTCAGTAAAAAATAAAGAAACCACATCTCGTATCAAACAAAGTAATATTTACATAGACGAGGAAAAATTGATTTTATAGCTTCGTTTTCGAAAAAACCTTGAAAAAGTTAAAGTAGAAATGTTAGCTTAAACAATTTGGTTTTTCAACATTTTCTTGAAAAGAATTTATAAAATCAATCCTTTTTTATCAAAGAAAATTTTCATTTTTTTTTATACGAGATGCGGCTTTTTCTTCATTTTGCTAAAGTTATTAGTTCTTTAAAAAAATTAATTCTCTGATTAGGAAAGAACAGAGATACGTGAAACCCTCTTTAAAAAATTATCATATTGTACGTATGTTCGACTAACGATTATATTAAAAGTTCTACAAAGATACGATATTGATACATAGAGGTTTAAGGATGTTCAATGGTTACATAAAAGTTAACAGAATGCTTTGAAGTTTTGAAATATGATTTATTATATTAAATTAAAGTACCTCAATTTTTTTCCATATTTCATTCCGCATGTTTTTTCGAGAAATTTAATGTTAAAAATACGAAAAATAACATGGGCTCTTATGGGCGATCTGAGAATCGGTTGCGTTTTATATAAATTTCTGTCATAAAAGTTAACAGATCAAATTAAAATTTAGATATTATGAAAGTATATTATCTAAGGATTCATTTCATATAGTTTTTGATATACCTTTCAGGAAAATTGACAGAGATTTCCAAAGTTAAAATTGAAGGATTACATAACTTGACATCTTCAATGTAATTTTCACGATTTTGCTGAAGCGCAGACTCAATTTCAGTCGTAAATTATAGATCTGATTTCTCAGCTTTATAAAATCCACATGCATAATTTGATGAGAAGGATTCTACGAAGCCTAAAACACTGTGTAGTTCAAGGTTATCTCCAAAAATAAGGGCTAAAACGAAATAAACTTTAAATATTTGACCATCTATTTTAATATCTAATCCGTTATTTTCCAAGTCCTTTAAATCTTCGATTAAAGTACAAAATAATTTCTTAATACTAAACTTGATACTTTCTAATGTATTAAAAAGATAGGCAACAAAAATCATCGATAATTGACCAAGTAGATTTTGTGGTAAACTCGGAATTATGTAATGCACCAATTTTGTTTATGTTTTTATAAGAACCAAATGATTAACTTATACATTTTATTGTACTGTTTTTGAAAAAATTTCTTCTTGTTTTTTATTAATAACTAGATATTCTCTAAATTCTAATAGAGTTCTTCTTGAAGATTTCTACTAGAATCTACATTACTGCAATTTCGCAAGACGATTGTGGTCATTAAGTACAACTAGATTTCTATTTGATTCAAAAAGTAAGAATCAAATAAATTTTTCCTCTTACTCCTAGATTCTATTTTTTTCAGTGTATAGTATGATGCAATCAACCATTTTGATTACTACAGAAAAATATCTATATAAAATTAATTTTTTAGAATATTCAAATCATAATAATTTCAAAAATTAAAAATATTTCTGCATTGGTTTACAATGCACTTTACATTTTTCTTATTGATTATTACATTCGGAAGGAAAAGATAGTTAATTTGATCAAAGTTTGCTTGTGCAGAAATCAGAGCAATTTTTAGAAATCGAAAAAGATGTTATATATTACTTTTAAATGTTGATAAATAAGCTAGAATGATTTGAAGCAGGAAAAATTTTCAATTTTTCAGAATTTTGTTTGTTTATACCGAAATTTTTTTTTTTTTATTATAAAGGCGTACCCAGACCTTTAGTTAAGGTCCATACGGCCATTTTATAACGAAATAATATAGGTTAGCGAACAAAATATTTCTACATCTTTGATATAGAATGATAGGAAATTTCATCTAGTTTAAGAATCTGTCCGGTTTTTTTAAATTTAAGTAAGTAGAACCTGAGATATCGCAAATTTAAGCTGTAGCGCCAACTCCTTGCAATACTATATATTTGTGCAATGTGGCGATCGCTTTCCTTATTAAAAATTCTTTTAATATAAGGTAAGTAATCTCATCCTTTTCTAATAATAGTATATTATGCTACGTGGGATAAAAACGCGGCATGGGTTAAGCTCTCGAGGCGAAGCCGAGAGAGCTAAAATGCCGGCCTAAAGTGTCGCATTTTTATCCCAAGTGGCATATACGATTTATTCCCATGCCAGGCTTAAAACACGTACAACTTAAAGTTCGTAATAATTCATTTATCGACAAAAAATCAATAAATAAAAAAGTATCGCTAAAAATCATCTAATACTCTCCACCGAGCATGCGCACTCTCTGTCGGTCCCACTGCCACTGATGATAATTCATTGTAATAATCCATAAATATATCACTTTTATTATAATACACTACAGATTATAATTCATAAAAATAAAACTAATCAAACAGCACAATCAACCGTTTATTTTATATTTTAATACTTTAAAACAAATAAATATTGTTTGTACACTATTTTGTTACACATATCAGACAGAGAGAATTGATGCATGTGACTCGTAAAGAAAAAAGGATAAACTATATCAACGAATATAGACGGCGTCTATCTTCTTTGACTATAGTATGCATATGAAAGAGAGAGAGAGAGAGAGTTCACGCTTATAACTTAGAACGGGTGAATAGAAAAAGATAAACGTATATCTCCTCAACTCTCAACACGCACAAACGAGACTTGAAAACACAGTAGTATACGGGTCTGCGCCGGCGCCAAGCTTACTGCGCAACTCGAGTGAGCATATTCGCCGGCGGAGAACGCTATGTTTTTACAGCATGCGTTTCACGAATAACAACGTGTTTTTGGTCGGAATATGGGAAAAAATTACTTTTGATTCTATTTTATATACTTTGTCATAATATTAATGATGTATAATACATGGAGATGAAGTAGATTTAGGGTTTTAAATAATCATTGATTTTTCTACTACAATAGTAAACTTATGGAGTATTTTTACATTTATTTTTTTTTTGCAATTGCAAAAAGAACAACAATCTATTTTATTCAAAAAATTTGTTTAACTTTCCGATTAATTAGAGTCATCTATTTTTAGCTGAATCCTTTTTTATTAAATTTTTATTTAATTTCCTAATACAGAGTTAAAATTAATTTTATTACAAAAGAATGAAATTACTTACCTTATAATAAAAGAATTTTTTATAAGGAAAGCGATCGTCACATTGCACACATATGTCGTATTGCAAGGAGTTGGCGCTACAGCTTAAATTTGCGATATCCCAGGTTCTACTTACTTAAATTTAAAAAACCGGACAGATTCTTAAAAAATATAGAAATATTTTGTTCGCTAACCTATATTATTTCGTTATAAACAAACAAAATTCTGAAAAATTGAAAATATTTTCTGTTTCAAATCATTCTAGCTTATTTATCAACATTTGAAAGTAATATATAACAATTTATCATTAAAGCTGAGACTCTGACATTTTTCAAACACATGTTGAACTTCAAAAAATATTGATTAGTAGTCGAGTCATAAGGTTTTTTACCAGGGCGTTCCGCGCTTGCGCTACGTCTCTGTTTTTAGCAATATATTTGCCATATCTCTGGTTCTAATTATCGAATCGACATGCAACAAAAATGATTTTTTTTGTTTCTTTATTATAGAACAAGTTTTCGCAGAGAAAATTACTGCATCTATTGTAGTTTAGAAACTATAGACATTTAAACAAATAATTTGTTTATAACAAATTACTCGACCACTTGCGCGAAAAGCAAGTTGCAAATTCGGATTCAGCGGCTCAAAATACATATAAATCACCTACTTGCTTGGTGGGACCTCTAACTTCATAAGAAACCCTCTGGGCGCCTAGACTAAAAGTGCTCATACAAAGGGATAAGAAAAGAATAAAAAGGTATTTTAAATTAGACCCGTTTTTAGCACAGGCATCATGCTGTAACTAGTCCGGGGTCTTTATGTTTTGTATATTAATTGTTAGTAAATAGTCAATGCCTCTTATAAGCCATGAAACTCCAAAGATTCACAGTCTTATTAAGAGCATACTAATCAAATTTCAATTTATTTATTTCTTAAAACAAATCACTAACTAGTTAATACAATTTCATGCACAAATATTTAACAAGATAAAGTAATATTGAATTTTAATTAAAAGTATTTTACTCAACATTCACAAAATGAAATACAAGTGAATGTAAATATTCAATTTAATTGTTACTTTATATTTAAACTTTTTGACTCTAAATTTAATAAGTTTTATTCGTTGTTACTGCTACCGGTACGGAGTTGGTGATTATCCAACTCCTCGCGGACCTGCAGAACAAACGATATAAGAAACACTACATTACAATTTATAAATTTTAAGTTAAACTTTATTTGAAGAGATCAGGTCAAAGAGTGCCGTACAATGATTCGGCTTCGATCAGCTTAAGCGACGATCAAACCGCCGCGGTCGCAGTTCTCTCCTACTGCTAAGTAGAAGGGATACATTTACATATTCTACATGATACTATTGCAGGTACGCTTGGATGTGTGCTAGCGTACGTCACTTTATAAGCGTGTATCGGCGCACATCCAAGCGCATACTTATTAATTTCCATCTTGCGGGTCGGTATAACTTCTAATTGCTACGCCGAGCCGACGCACAAGATAGAGATAGACATTATTTTTATTCAATGGTCTGTACTTTCAACGCAATGATTCGAATTCAAGAGAGAATAAGTTTATTGCTAATTATCTTTTATTTTATTCTTTTTTCTAACTTATTCTCTCTCAAATTCTCTTTCTTTTCTTTATATTATATTTAAGGGCATGACAGAGCTCGCTACCTTCTGAAATAATTCATTAACATTTTAATTCTAAATTCACGAGTAAACGGTGCGTTAGATCGAGTTCTTTCATTACAGTAAGAAAATTCGTAATACTAAATTTGAGTGCGGACAACTTACAGAATTCACCAAAATATCGTACATAAAAAGTTATAAACAAATTTTCAAAATATAGTATTTTGAGGTTAGGTTTATCGAGCTTGATATCTAATTTCCATCCCAAGCTTATAAAAAAATATCAAGTCCAAATGATTTTTTATTTTAACAAAAATTATTGTATTAACATAGCTTTAGTGCGGACAAGTCATTACAATTGTTTAAATTACGAATTTAAAAAGATATTAATAAAATAATAGAAGTAAAAATTATGTCCAGCAGCTCCGACATCCCGTTAAGTGAGGTCACAAGGGTTTTCGATTTGGCTAGAGAAAGCAGGTGCGCTCTCTTCCAGTCAGAAAGAAATGTGGAGCATCTAAATGAAGCATTGACTATAGTTGCCAAATACTCAACTAAAGAGATAGAGGCCAGTTTTATCATAGACTCTAGGATCTCGAATCAGCAGCAACAATGAGGTCCCGAATCCTCTCAGAATCAATCTTATAAGAGTTAAACACTGGTAGCGAATCAGAATGTGGTATTCTGAGAATACTTTTGACATTATCATAGGTAAGAGCAGGCCCGTTTTCAGCGGCTGATGTATAGTGATTTAGAAGAACTTCCGCGGAGAAATACTGCAGGGCGGATGGCAGACCCTTGTTGGCCAGTTCCAATTCATAAAGAGCTAACGATTTGGATTTCTGATCACATGATTGATCAAGCAGCTTTACAATATGTTCTATATTTGTAGAGTTAAAAATCTATACTGCTGGATGTTTTCTGTCCGACCTGTTCTTGCTGCCTTCCTACATGCAAGGTTCCTCTCCTCCATAAGAAAGTCGCCTGAAATTTATGGCCTACTGCGAGGATGAATGAAAGTGAATCTAAGAGGAGCATGGTTGTTAAAGGCAACTATAAAGATCTCAGTAAAAGTATTGGTCAATTTATTGAGGCAGAAGCTAAAAGTTCGGTTTCAGATATTGAGAAAACTGAGTATTAACCACTTTTTCGAGAACCATATAAACTTTGCAAAGCTTGACTATAGGGCGAGTCGAAGAGTTGTCTCTGCTAGAGTATTTGGCGAAAGGCAGCAAGAATGTCTTCTTCCAAGTTGATGGAAAATGACTGAATAACAACATGTCATTTACTATCTAGATTAGACTATCAATTAATGAGATCAGCCATTTCTAGTAAATCAGATGAAATATGTGGTCCGCAATTATTATTTATTTAGGTAGGATGATAAGCTTATGATTAATGGTTATAAATAAACAGATTTAATTAATAAATAATATGTTCATCATTAAATAAACGCAACTTTCTTTATAATTTTGTGTAAAAAAATTCCAAAGTTAAAAAAACTCTCCTTGTAAATGCAATTCTGTCGACATCTACGAAGCCAGAAAGTATCTTTCCATTAATGTAACGTACGTGCATTTCATATTTCATCAATAGATACTGGTTGAATTGATAGTCTGAAAGTTGTCGAGCGTGCTTGAATGAGCGGATAGACGTTTTTATCAATCAAAGCATTTCTTACAGAAAAGGAAAGTAAAAATAATTTTTTACCATAAGAATACGCAGATGCGAATATTAAAAAAAAAGGCTTAGAGATCAGACAAAACAGTTTATACTTGAAAAAAATTAAGCGTTTGACCTCAAGAACGTGGTTTATTTCATAATTTTATGTAAGAAAAATATCTCGAGGTCAAAATAAAATCTGAGACCCAAATGCAATGCATTCTCTCTCTGCTAGTACATTTACAAAATACCTAATTTCCATTAAATTTGATCAAATATTAAAAATAAAATCGCAAACATTTGCGTTTTGTGTCTGATAAAACTGTTGGTTGTAGTAAAACATAGGTCTTGTGTAAATTTTGTGTAGTCTAATCCACTGTGTATTTACACCCGATTACACACATTTTACACAAAACTCGTGTAGATTGAAACGCAAGCTGTCTGTTTTAATTACACAAAATATTTGTTATTCATTTACACACATTTTGTGTATTCTACATCAACTTACAAAACACACAATTTTTTACTGTGTACCGTATTTAAAATCATTGATAAAAGAATATTTAGATTTAATATTAGAATTATTTCCAAACGATCCTTTGAAACCGAAACACCATTATTTATTACATTACGTAGATTTATTTATAAAGATAGGACCAATAATTAACACTTGGTGTATGCATTTATATTAAAATGGTTTGAGGAAAATGGAATCGTATTTAAACTAGGTCTTTTTTTATTTTGGAAAAATATTGATGTTCTACCTGTCTTCGTAAAAATAATTTATATATTTAACTATGATGAAAATGAAAATATTTATTTAATATGTAAAAAGTGGCATTCATTAGGTTTCAATGAGCATGTTTATCCACATTGAGTAGAAAAGAAAAATGAATACATGCTGCTTTAAAGAATTGTACAGCGAAAAAATAATGCATAAAATTCAATTTTTTTATGAAAAATTTATGTTATGTTTTATATTTAAATATATATTATTAATAATTGTAATCATAAATTTTCTAAAAATGATTAAGGTGGTTCGTGCAGTAAGAGAGAGAAAGCTAGCTGTGAGAGAAAGAGATAGCGCTCACATGATCCAGTTGCGCATGCGCAGCAACGTAAATGTGAACGAAATATGCATCGTTTATCTAATAATTACATGTTCAAAACACTTTATCTCTTTAATAAAACGATGAATTTACGTGAATCTTGTTGGAAAATGTTTATTATTAGTTCCTTTATATATGTTTAAATTTTCAATTACAATTTGAATTTAGTTTATGAGATATTGCGATTAACAGCTACGAAATGTAAAAATTCCAATATATATCGATATACTTCCAATGTAATTTGTAAAACTTTGAACATCGATTAATCAAAAACGAAACGATGAAATGTTCTGAAATTTTAATATGATATTCACATTGCCTTCATTGAACTATACCTACAATTTCAAGAATATCTTGAAAAAACACGTTAGTCGCACGAACCACCTTAATTTTTTTTTATTTGAATCATATGAATAAGAACATGTAAGCTAATGCCTACGTAATTAGAGAGATACATACTCAATAATTTTAAATAAAATTTAAATTAAGGGGATGTAAAACGGACACTACACCTATACTCGTGAATTTGGCCTATCTTTTAATTTTATTGCAAAACTTGAGGAAAAGAAATGCTTTAGCTTGTAGTATTTATCATGAAGATTATTCAATTAAATTTTTAAATAAATTCATTCTTTAGTTTTTCAGAATTTTGGGTTCCAATATTATATATTAAAATTTTTAGATTTTGTACAAAAAATTTGAAATTCTGAAAAATTAATGAATAAATTTATTTAAAAATTTAACTGTATAATCTTCATGGTACATACTACAAGCTAATGCATTAATGCATTTCTTTTCTTAAAATTTTGCAATGAGATAAAAAGATAGTCCAGATTTATGAATACAGGTGTAGTATCCGTTTCACATCTCCTTAACAAATTTCAAATGGAATTTCTAGATTTATAAAATATATTTTCAAATTCAATTAAATTTTTTTAAAGTTTAGTTGCTTCAAAAATATTTCTGCTAGGTGGTAGCAGCATATCTATTAGAAGGAAGTTGATATCATTGAAGTAGGTTTTCCTTTTGAGTCAACTGGAATTCTGTGATGGCTTAAAACAAAACGAAAATCTTCTACCGCCAAGCGGATTCTCATTGGTTCTAGATTCTATTTTTTTCAGTGTACAGTTAAATGAAATATATTCTTTAAACCATTTTTGTTATCATTTCGAAATTACATTATTTTATTGTGCGATTCTGTTGTTTCATTCATTTTTAATAGGGAATTTTCAAATGACAGTTAAAGATCAGACAAAGAATATATTGGTTGAATGTATATGTTTCTAATTTCATTACAATAATAATAACATTCTTGTATATTCAACGTTAGATATTTTTCATGCCCAGAGTTTTGCATCACTACTATTTTGTTACTCAGCGATTGGTAAGCCATCTTGTTGGTAACGAAGATTTTATTTAAAAGGTTGATAAAACCTTTCCGCGTTTCATTAACAATAAAATCTTTATTGCCAATAGCGTACGGTTTAATAAGTCTCTAAGTAAAGAAGTAGTTGTCATTGGACGTACACATAGAAATACTTAGAACTCATTATAAAATGTTACAATAAATTCGTATAATTTATATATGAAGGAAACATAGAGACTTCATAACAATTAATTGCCAATTAATTTATAACAATTTATATATAAGTTTTAAATGTGACGCCTTCATTGATTTATTTTGTCGACAGAATTTCCGACTTCAACCTTCGTTTATAATTCTTTTATAATAGAATTTAGAATTTATATCAGTTTTATGGTTACACAGGTTTGGAATTAATTATTCTAAATATATCTTTATAACTTTTAAAACATTTTTACAAGAAATCTTTCAAAAGTTATAAAGATATGGAAATTGAGAGAAAATTTAAAATTAAATGCAGCATTTACTTTCTATACATATTTACAGCTAAATATTCGCAATATTCTTATTCCCTTATAACTTTTCAACAATTTGAGATTTTTGAAAAATATATATTTTGCTTGTAATAATTATTTAGAATAACTTAAAAAATTATACTATTATGAAGCAAGGGTAATTTTTTAATAAAGCTTTAAAATAAACACAAAACTCATAACTTCGAAAAAATTAAGTATTGCACCAAAAATAGAATCAATATGAATTAATAATAATTATTGAAAATCAACTCGAATTTTATTAAAAAGAATGTGTTATAATTTTTTCATAAGGTGAAGGTAATCATACAACAAGTAATTTTAATAAATAATGTATAAAAAAATAATACCTTTAGTTTGTATAAGATAAAATTATATTTATTTCTCAGGAGTAATATTATATACAAAATGTATTATTTATGTAGGTTTATAAAATATTATAAATTATTGTCAAGAAGGAAATTAATTTTAAAAATTCGATTGTAAATAATAATTTATTGACGGTAACTGCAAATTTTATGTACTAAAAATAATAATATAGAGTTGAGATGAAAGTACAAAGATTTAGAAGCATTTGCGGTGAACGATTCCTGGTCCTGACTCATCATACTCTTGTTTAGATATCCACATTTGTTGGAAAGTGGACAGAGAAGCAAGAATTGAACCACCTATCCAGACTGAATACTTTCTTTCTGGAGGAGCAATAATTTTAATCTTTATGGTGGATGGAGCCAATGCTGTAATTTCTTTCTGCATACGATCAGCAATACCAGGATACATTGTTGTACCTCCAGAAAGGACATTGTTAGCATATAAATCTTTACGAATGTCAACATCACATTTCATGATAGAATTATAAACTGTTTCATGGATTCCACAAGATTCCATTCCCAAAAATGAAGGTTGGAATAAAGCTTCTGGACAGCGGAACCTTTCATTTCCTATCGTGATGACTTGTCCATCGGGTAATTCATAGCTTTTTTCTAGAGAAGTACTTGCAGCTGCTGTAGCCATTTCTTGTTCAAAATCTAAAGCTACGTAACACAACTTTTCTTTAATATCTCTGACGATTTCTCTTTCAGCTGTAGTTGTGAAAGAATAACCTCTTTCTGTCAAAATTTTCATAAGATAATCAGTTAAATCACGGCCTGCCAAGTCCAGGCGGAGAATAGCATGAGGTAAGGCATAACCTTCGTAAATAGGTACCGTATGAGAAACTCCATCTCCAGAATCTAAAACGATGCCAGTAGTACGACCAGATGCGTAGAGTGAAAGAACAGCTTGAATTGCAACGTACATAGCAGGGCTGTTGAAAGTTTCAAACATAATTTGCGTCATTTTTTCACGATTAGCTTTGGGGTTTAAGGGAGCTTCAGTTAAAAGCACTGGATGTTCTTCAGGAGCGACACGTAATTCATTGTAAAACGTATGATGCCATATTTTCTCCATATCATCCCAATTTGTAATTATACCGTGCTCGATCGGGTATTTTAAAGTTAAAATACCCCTTTTACTCTGAGCTTCATCTCCAACGTAGCTATCTTTTTGACCCATGCCAACCATTACTCCTTGATGTCGAGGACGACCGACGATGGAGGGAAATACAGCTCGGGGAGCATCATCACCTGCAAATCCAGCTTTGCACATTCCAGATCCATTGTCTACGACAAGGGCAGCTACTTCGTCGTCGCACATAGTTGTAGTATTATTTTCTAATTATCTGAAATAACGAAAATTATCAGAAAAAATATTTTAAGTGAATAAAAATTATGTAAAATTATATTAAATTGTAAACACAATTTTACAAGAAATGTCTTAGGAACAGATAATATTGGTATGTTTTTAACTTATTTTTTAAAAAATTCTTTTAAAGCTTAGAATTAAACATCACTGTCTTTTTACTATTAAGGAAAAGTAAAATGAACCCTACAGCTGTATTTATGAATATTGACTATCTTCCCATTTCATTACCAATTTCCGGAAAAGAAATACATTAGTTTGTATTATGTACCATGAAGATTATTAAGCTAAATTTTTTAATGAATTCATTCATTAGTTATTAAGAATTTTGGATTCCAATATTATTTATTAAAATTTTTCGATTTTGTACTAGAAATCTTAAATTTTATCTTAATTTATGAATTTAATTGAAAATTTTACTGAATAGTGATTTTTAAACTTCATGATGCATACTCTAAGCTAATGCATTTCTTTTCTAGAACTTCAGCATTATAATGGAAAGACAGTCAATATTCATGAGTACAGGTGTAGTGACCGGGTTACATCTCCTTAATTTATATTTGAAAATCATAAGTTGAACTATTTAGTAATTAGTTATCTGTTCAAAAATGTTATTGTTTTATTATCGTGTATTAATGAAAAACACAAATTTATTATTTTTACAAATAATTTTATTAATAATTGTATATGAATTCATAATTTTCAATAAAACACAATTATTGAAGGCAATATTAAGGTAGTATCCCAGCTAAGGGATTGACGGTTCAGAAAAATCTGAGATTGGATATATAAGTAGATTTAAGTTCAAATAAGATGCAGTTAAATTTTGGTAAACTTTTGGAGCACGAGAGAAAAATGACAACCATTTTAATTTTCACACTTGTAACACGCGCTCTTATGGAACTTTCTGAACCGTCAATCCCTTAACTGATGTACTACCTTAAAATGATCTAAAGTATCAAAGTAAACAACTCATCATAAAAAAAAATTAATTTGGAAATAAACTCTAAATAAGTTTCCAATTTTTAAATTAGAATAGTCTTAATCTATTAAAAGCAGGCCATACTATCTGTCTTTGTTTAATAGAATTTTTCATCATTTATAAAAACACCATCTGATGTAACAAGAAAAAAATAGTAGCCCCCACTAGATATTAGTATAAGTAAATTTTGTAATAACAATCAAATTAATTCATTGCGTAGTTTTCGAATAATATGAGATCTAACAAAAAAGGTAGGTTATATTCTAGTTTGTTAGTAGGTCTTATATTATTCAGATACTATGCGATAAAATAATTTGATTGTTATTACAAAATTTACTTATTATACTAATATCTAGCGGGGGTTACTATTTTTTTCTTACTACAACGGATGGTGTTTATATAAATGATGAAAAACGCCATTAGACAAAGACAGATAATTCATCCCCCTGTTAACCATTAGTTTTGAGAGATTCGAAAAACAGAATTTGAACGAAAATATTTAAAATTTAAAATAAATCTTTACTGATTATATTAATGCTTTAAGGAGATGTAAAACGGACACTACAATCTGTACTCATAAATGTTAACTGTCTTTCCATTTTATTGCTGAATTTTCAAAAAAGGAATGCATTATAAGAAATGCCTCTAGTATATACCATAATAATTATTTAGTTAAATTTTCAAAAATATTTATTTATTAATTTTTTAGATATTTGGATTTCTAGTACGATATCGAAAATTTTTAATAAATAATATTAGAAACCAAAATTCTCAATATCTAGTGACTGAATTTATATAAAAATTTAACTGAATAATCCTAATAGTACGTACTACAAACTAATGCATTTCTTTGCTGAAAATTTTGCAATAGAATGGGAAGATAGTCAATATTTATGAGTACGGGTGTAGTGTCCATTTTACATCTCTTTAAGGAGATGTAAAGCAGACACTACACCTGTACTCATAAATTTCGTCTATCTTTTTACTTTATTGCAAAATTTCAGAAGAAGAAATGCATTATCTTGTATTATTTGAAATGAAAATCATTTAGTTAAATTTTTAAAAAGATTTATTCGTTAGTTTTTAAGAACTTTGGATTTTTGGTACAAGATTTAAAAATTTTAGTATATAATATTGTAATATATTTTAAGGGGACGCTGTATCTCTCTATCCTTTTCTAATTGAAAAATGTAAGTTTTTTGAAAATCTAGTGATTCTTGATAGAAATTAAAGGTTGTCCGCTACTTGTTTAGTAAAAAGTAATATTTTCTCTGATGAGGACCAATTAATTTTGTTGCTTTTTTTTTCAAGTAAAGTTTGACATACTTACAAAATCCTAAGTAAGGCTAGAGAATACGTTATTTAAGTATGTCAAACTTTACTTGAAAAAAAAGCAACAAAATTAGTTGGTCCTCATCAGAGAAAATATTAATTTTTACTAAACAAGTAGCGGACAACCCTTAATTTCTATCAATAATAACTAGTTTTCCCAAAAATTTACATTTTTTAATTAGAAAAGGATAGAGAGATACAGCGTCCTCTTAATGAATAATTTTGATGGTACATAATATAAGCTAATGCATTTCTTTATCGGAAATTTTGCAATAAAATGGGAAGATAGTCAATATTAATGAGTATAGATGCAGTGTCCGCTTCACATCTCCTTAACGTATACGGATCGTAAACATAAAATGATTCGCAAGAAATCTAAGCTCTGCAAGAGCTATAATAGACAAAAAAGACAACTCATGTTGACATACAACGCAGATGCGCCTAATACGTTTGGCCTAAGACGGATCTGTACATTTTTCTATTACATATTTGAGCTGGAATTTTTTACACATTCTCTTTTAACAGCAGGCCGGAGTAGAATCTGATACCGACTGAGTAAAAATTGAGTTTTTTGTTATTTACTCAAGTATTAATCGGTGTATCTTCAAATTAGAGGTTGAGCGCAATAGATATTATTATTATGAACATCTATGCACAAGAAAAAAAATTTCATTGCTTTGGTTTTTTAGAAAAGTAAGGAACGCCGAAGTAAAAGTTTATGTTTATAATATTTTCGCGTTCCTTACTTTTCTCAAAAACAAATCAGTAGATTTTTTTTTTCTTGTGCATACATATTTGTAATAATAATATCTATTGCGCTTAACCTTCAAATAGCAGATACATCAATTGATACTTGAGTAAATAACAAAAATCTCAATTAGACAAGGACAGCGAATCCGGCCTGCTCTTAACTATTTTCTGTGATCCCGTGAGAAAATGGTAACGATCACCTACTCGTGATTTGGAGATACTTTTTCAACTATGATTGATAGTCTATAAAAATATAAAGTATTAAGAGCAGGCCGAATTCGCAGTCCTTGACTAATTGAGTTTTTTGTTATTTATTCAAGTATTAATCGTTAACTGCAAATTGAAGGTTGAGCGCAATAGATATTATTATTATTATGAAATTTATGCACAAGAACAAAAAATTCTATCGATTTGTTTTTAAGAAAAATAACGAACGCAAAAATATTATAAACATAACCTTTGACTTCAGTGTTCCTTACTTTTCTTAAAAACAAATCAGTAGAATTTTTAGTTCTTGTGCATAAATTTTCATAATAATAATATCTATTGCGCTCAACCTTTAATTTGCAGATACACCGATTAATACTTGAGGAAATAACAAAAAACTCAATTAAACAAGGACAGCAGCCTGCTCTTAATTAGAAATGAAAAACAAATACATTTTTTTAACGGCTTTTAGTTTCAATTTATATTTAATATCTTACATTTTTTAAAACTATTTTGTGAAAATGTAACTGTTACTCATGTATCGAAAAAAAGTGATTTCAATATATAGATAAAATATCATTCTTACTCATTCATTTATAATTTCAATGTATTAGTAATATATGAATAAGATTTTCTTTACATAGAACAGATGTCGGCAAAAGTATTTCCCATATATTGGCGATAATTAAAATTTCCTAGCAGGATACTATAAATTAAAAAATCTATTTTAAAAAAATATAAAATAATCTTTTAAACATACATAGAAAAAGAAGATTAGCATTGAGTTTTTGTTTTTTAATATTATATTTCTATTTGAATCATTTCATAATATTTTTGATTATTCTGTATTATAATAGATACGTTTATGAATATTTTAAAAAATTTTGAAGTCATTTTGAGTTTTATTAATATTTATTTTATTATTGTATTTTATTATATGATTAATATATACTGCATAAAAGATAAATAGGAAAGAGATTATGAAAAAATGAAAATTTTTCATTTTTCATAGAATAGAATCGTTTGCTCGTTCTTAAATCTATTGGAGACAGCTTTCACTTTTCTATAAAATATTTAATTTATTAGTTATAACGAAAATCTAGATTAGACAAGAATAGAGCTATAAGGCCGACTCTTAAGTCTTTTATTTTAATTCTAACATAAAATTAAATTAAAAAAGAATTTCCACTTTTTTGTTTGCAAAATTTTAAGAAAAGAAATGCATTAGTTTTTAGTATTAACCACGAAGATTATTTAGTTAAATTTTCAAATAAATTCATTTATTAGTTTTTCAGAATATCAGGTTTTTATACAAAATTAAAAAATGTTAATATATCATATTAAAACCCAAAATTCTGAGAAACTAACGAATGAATTTATTTGAAAATTTAACTGAATAATCTTCGTGGCAAATAATACAAGCTAATGCATTTCTTTTCCTCAAGTTTTGCAATAAAATAAAAAGATAGGCCAGGTTCATGAGTACAGGTGTAGTGTCCGTTTTATACCCTCTTAATCACAAATCTTTTGAATTATTTGAATATTCATTAAATCAGCTTCAACTGTAAATTATTATAGTAAGTATAATGTCACGTTACTAATAATTATTTAATCTAAAAATTATATAAAATGATTTTTTTTTAAATATTAAATTAATTTTGAAGAAATATGAATTATAATCAGTATTTGATTTTTGTTTTATTTTGATTATTTATGCCAACCCAAATCTTAAAAATGTAAAATATTATTTTAGGCAACATATCACTAATTTTAGATACACCGTAGCCATACCCTATATGTTCAAGCTTTGATTATAAAGTACAGCGTCTTGGCCAAAGATCTTTAAATAAATCTAAATTTCTCATCCAAGCTTACGTAACATAACAACATGCGATTCAAAAATTATTATATAACTTTTAAACTGAAAGAAATATATCAGTTAGTATTATGTATTTTTAATTAATTTCACTATATAATAATATGATTGTGTATTATGTGTATTCGATCAAATATATTTTTTTAAAATAATTCCTGAAATTATTAGATTGTTAATAGTAAAACAATAATTCATATTGTAAATTTATCATTTTTAAACAATTAGATTAAAAAAATAAAAAAATTACTAGCATATATTTTTTTATAGCATTCTTTCGATTTACTTTCTTTTTAACATAGCACGACAAAATTTTCAGTTGATAAAAGAAATGATTAAAAATGAATATTTATAGTTTTGCATAAAATGATATCAAAATAAAATCTGTATAAAACACTTCTACAAGAGCATTGTTAGGTAATGATTATAATTTTTTTAAAACTATTAAAATATTTAAAAGTAAAAAGTGTTGAAAAATTAAAGTCCAATCATTTAATAAAATATTGTATATTTCTTTATTTTTATAAATTATACATAACTAATGATAATGTTAAAATGAAAATAAATATGATGGTGTTAAAAATTTTTTATAAAAATCTATTTTTACTTTACATAAAGAATTAAATATTAGAAGAGTGTACGTACCGTGCACGGGACAGAGTTTAGTGGCGTCTGTGCTAAACAGGCTCAGAGATGTGGAATTTATGTTCTCGTTCACACGCCCCCACAAATTTACACGATGCTGATCCATCGGCACGAAAAAGGCCAGCCTGTGGGGTCGTTAAGATGCTCACGAAATTGAACAGAGCTCGATCCTAACATGTACAACAAATATGTTACGCTATTAACACAAAAGTATCGCGTTATTTTTGCGTGTTGGTAACTTGTTGTTTAATAATTTTAAGAGACAATCAAAAATATCATTAGAACAATTATTAATTATTTAATGAAATTATTTAATGATGGTTCGCCCTCTAAATCTAATTTTTTTAGTTCAAAACATTTTTAAAATAAACATATAAATCAGTCGAAACAAAATATTCATTTTAAATAATAAGCTTACAAAAATATTATTCAAAAAAATTAAAAGAAAAACCTTAATATTTTAAATACATTGTATTTACTCAGCTTATGCTAATCTTGTGATTTAAATCAGATCTGATTAGAATCAATTGAATGAATATTATGACGATTTTATTAATTACATAATTGTATTAAATAACAATTTTTTAAATTCATTCATAAATACACACGCGCATACAAAACTAATTTATAAAATTCAATAAAAAACCATTTCAACATAATTTTCAAAAGAAATGATTATAAAGAGAGAATTGTTGTTTTTCATTTATATGTTCTTTTGAAAATTATGTTGAATTTTCTACATTGTATTTTGCATATATATATATGCAAAATACAATGTAAAAAATTTTGTGTACTTCGTTAAAATTTTTTTTAATAAAAAATTTTTGTGTACTTTTAAACAACGACTTTTTTACATACAAAATATATACCATACCCAAATTGTCTACTTTTAACTATCCCAAACAGCACATTATTTAAAAAATTTGTGTTGCAATTTTATTTTCTAAATTTACACAAGAATTATTTTTAAATTTCAATACAATAAATTTTTTTCTTCAACTGAAATACTTGTATTTTAAAATTGTAAAAATTTTTTTTCGTGTTGAAAAAATATGGTTTTTTTTATTCATCTTTTATTAAGAGCAGGCCGGATTCGCTGTCCTTGTCTAATTGAGATTTTTGTTATTTACTCAAGTATTAATCGGTGTATCTGCAAATTGAAGGTTAAGCGCAATAGATATTATTATTACAAATATGTATGCACAAGAAAAAGAAATGTAGGGGATTTTAAACGGGCACTACACCTGTATTCATGAGTTTGGTCTATCTTTTCATTTTATTGCAAAACTTGAGGGAAAGAAATGCTTTCGATTGTAGTATTTCCCTGGTAGAAATTTACTCTAGATCTGTCTAGATTTGTCTAATTTTGTATGTTAAATAATCGAGGCCTCGATAAAACTAGACAAATTTTCTACCAGGGTTACTATGAAGATTATTCAGTTAAATTTTCAAATAAATTCATTCATTAATTAATTTTGGGTTTTAATATTATATATTAAAATTTTAGATTTTGTACAAAAAATCTAAATTTCTGAAAAACCAATGAATAAATTTATTTGAAAATTTGACTGAATAATCTTCATGGTACATAGTACAAGCTAATGCATTTATTTTTCTCAAGTTTTGCAATAAAATAAAATGATAGACCAAATTCATGAATACAGGTGTAGTGTCCGTTGTACACTCGACGGTAACATATTCTAAGATAATTCTTTTTCCCACATTTAAAAATTAACCAATAAAAATGAGCGGACTGAACGGAAACATATTCTATGATAAAAAGAACTATCATAGAATATGTTTCAGTTGACTGTACATCTCCTTAATAATTATTATTGTTAACTTCGATAACAGAATGTGATAAAGGATCATAAAATATAATTATTCTGGATTCTGAAAAACTTGATTGCATATCCTTAGTTACCAAAGTATGAACGTAAAGGAGAAATGAATGAAAATAAATTGATGTATCGTATATGTTACACTGTCCCTCAACGGGTTAAGGACACGGTAACGCCGTGAATGGTGAGTTACTATAGTTGCATTCATCCTGATAAAACCCCATTTACTTTCATTTTTATACTATTAAAATTTAAAATTCTAAATTTATCGATAATTTCTCTGTATAGATCCAAGCCACTTATTACTCATTAATCTTTTTTTACGAAATTACTCTAAGTGTCGAGCAAATTCGTATCAGTGATAATAATTTTTGATTATTTTATTGATCGTTCTTATATTAATAATCATAAAAATATAATATTAACATGAATAATATAAAAATGTTTTTTTTTTAAATTATATCGAAACTAATTGCTTTAAGAGTCGACTGTACAGTTCTGTCCTTATCTAATATTAATTTTCGTTATAAAAAATAAATGAAATATTCTTTTTCAAAAGTAAGAGTTGGGCTCCGTAGATTTAAGAAGGGGCCGAACTATCTGTCTTTGTCTAATAGCGTTTTCCATCATTTATGTAAACACTATCCGGTATAACAAGAAAAAAATAGCAGCCCCCGCTAGATATTAGTATAATTAGTAAATTTTGTAATAACAACCAAATTTTTTCACTGCGTAGTTTTTGAATAATTAGAGACCTACCGAAAAAAGATAGGTTATATTCTAGATTGCTAGTGGGTCTCTAATTAGTCGAAAACTATGCGGTAAAAAATTTGGTTATTATTACAAAATTTACTAATTATACTAATATCTAGCGGGGGCTGCTATTTTTTTCTTGTTATACCGGATAGTGTTTACATAAATGATGAAAAACGCTATTAGACAAAGACAGATATTTCGGCCCCTTCTTAAGAACGAGCAAATGATTCAATTCTATGAAAAAATACAAAATTTTCATTAGTTTTCAAGTACATTGTGAAACGAAAAAAACGATTGAACTTAACTTTAACATTTATCGTTTCATACTATACTCGAAAACTAATGAAAATTTTGTATTTTTTCAAAAATAGAATTGTTTGCTCGTTCTTAAATCTACAGGGCTCAACTCTTACTTTCGTATAAAAATATTTAATGGGGATGTAAAACGGACACTACACTAGTACTTATAAATATTGCCTATGTTTTCATTTTATTGCAAGATTTTAGGAAAATAAATACGTTAGCTTGTAGTATGTACTATGAACATTATTCAGTTAAATTTTTAAATCAATTCATTCATTAGTTTTTAATAACTTTGGGTTCCAATATCATATATTAAAATTTTTCGATTTTGTACCAGAAACCCAAAGTTATTAAAAACTAATAAATGAATTTTTTCAAAAGATTAACTGAATAATGTTCAAGATACATACTACAAGCTAATGTATTTATTTTCCTGGAATTTTGCAATAAAATATAAAGATAGGCAATATTTATGAGTATAGGTGTAGTGTCTTTTATACATCTCCTTAAGGAGATGTAAAACGGACACTACACCTGTACTTATAGATATTAGCTTCCTTTCCATTTTATTGCTGAATTTCCAGAAAAGAAATGCATTAGCTTGTAGTATGTACCATAATGATTATTTAGATAAATTTTCAAATAAATTCATTCATTAGTTTTTAAGATATTTGGGTTCCAGTACAAAATTGAAAAATGTTAATAAATAATTTTGGAACCCAAAATTCTCAATAACTAATGAATGAATTTATTTAAAAATTCAACCAAATAATCTTCATGGTACATACTACAAGCTAATGCATTTTTTTATTGAAAATTTTGCAATAAAATGTAAAGATAGTAAATATTTATGAGTACAGGTGTAGTGTCCATTTTACATCCCCTTAACAAAAACGAAAATTTAGATTACACAAGAACTGAGCTATAGAGCCGCGCCTCTTCATTTTATTGAATTATCATTGATCTACAATTAAAAATTAAAGTACATTTTATGAAATTATAGATTTATAATATATGGTGAATTCTCGAAAAATCAGCCGATTTCCGTTCTTTGCCAAAATTTTCATATAAAATAATGTGTGACAGGACTGAAAAATTTTTTTCAAGTTATCTTATACTTCCTTGTGATAGAAACCAGGATGAAATTATTAATAAGGTACCTTATTTGTCGACCAAAAAAATTGTGAATAGAAAACGTAACTTCGTTCGTTTCCACACATTGAATCACAAAAGTATTATTACATATCATCCTTAAGGGGAATCCGCATACCGCCATAGAGTTCTACCTTATCTACATTGAAATTATGTATTTTAATAAAAATGTAACCATTCATGACTGGAATTCGTACACGGATAGATGTCTTAGCGAACTGCCAACCAAGAGGGGAGGTATACAGTCCGCTCATACTCAGCGGCGAACAGTAATACATATGTTGGCGTTTTGAATGCCAAAAGTTACTTATGAGTTGCGCGCGCACGGCTGGCTGATATTGGTTGGCTTTTGAAACGCCAACATTTGTTTTTCTGTCTCCCGTAAACTTGTAGTATACTGCGCCCTCACGCTTTGGCATACAGCATACGAAAAGTTCTTTCAGTGTAGGAGAGGCACATTCTTAACATGCCAAAGAATTTATTGCAACGTAAAAAGACTATATAAGGGTAAAAATAAAGGCGAAAACTGCTTAATACGATGAACTTTTCAATGTAGTTATGAATAATCGTATTATGCAATTTTTGTTTTCATTTCCACTTTTATTCTGTGTTTTAACGTTGCAACAAATTCTTGAGAATGTTTAGAATGTGCCTCTTCTATAAATTTTAGTCAAAAATAGTTAAATTTTTATTAAAATGAATAATTCAAATGTAGATAAGGTAGATCTCTGTGCCGGTATGAGGACCCCTTAACCATATTAAAAGATTATTTTATTCCACTCAAAAGTGTTCGTTTTGCTTTAATAAAAAAGCTTATTAACTTATTTATACCCATTTTTACATTCATTATTAAGTATTGATAATTGGATCAATTCCACCCCAAAAAAAATAGTAAACTCCGTTAACTCGACATAACCGCCGCTAACTAAGGTACCGTCAAGGACGTAATTCCTGATCAGTTAAGCTTGAATGGCGTATAATTTTTTGAAAAAAAAGTGATTAAAGGAAATGAATCGAATTTATTTACTTTGTATATCGTAGTTGATGGTCTAATTTATCACATGTTTTTTAGGCACGACCGCTCCACGGTGTGCCTTATATTTTTACCAACGCAAAAAAGGCATACCGCCTTTTTCTCTAAAAGTTTTGATTGTATCGATATAAAACAAAATAGGTTGTATTCCTTACATAAAAAACTAAAATAGATATTATTTCCTTTTTTTAAATTTGTCCTAATTACTGAATTAACCACGAAAAGCATGCGTTTTCGACATAAAAATCACAATAACATAAGAGCAAAAAATTTTAGAAAAAAATTTTTTTTACAAAACTTGTAGACTTTTTGTAAATACAACTTTTTATATTATAAATTATTTGCATTTAAATATTGTGTTCATTATAATTATAAAAAAAAATATGAGAAAAATCATTAAACTTTTATATATAAAATAAATATACTAAAAATGTATAATGATTAATTACCATCTTATTGAGAAAATGTTCCAGAAGCTTGAAATTAGAGACAACGCTGGAGTTCCTTATTGCGATATAACCTTAAGTTATATAAACAGAATCTTGATAGTTGAAAATAATGCAGAGCCTCTATCCGCTATTCCAATTTCTTACATCCACTTCTTGTCAATCACTAAATTTAAGGAGATGTAAAACGGACACTACACCTGTACTTATAGATATTAGCTTTCTTTCCATTTTATTGTTGAATTTCCAGAAAAGAAATGCATTAACTTGTAGTATGTACCATGATGATTATTCAGATAAATTTTCAAATAAATTCATTCATTAGTTTTTAAGATATTTGGATTCTTGTACAAAATTGAAAAATGTTAATAAATAATTTTGGAACCCAAAATTCTCAATAACTAACGAATGAATTTATTTAAAAATTTAACCGAATAATCTTCATGGTACATACTACAAGCTAATGCATTTTTTTATTGTAAACTTTACAATAAAATGTCAGGATGATGAATATTTATGAGTACAGGTGTAGTGTCCATTTTACATCCCCTTAAATCAATATAATTAAAATTCATTATATAAAATTATGATAAATTTATAAAAAAATTAATTTTTTCTATTTACTTAAAATACATTAAATAAAAAAACAGCGAATTAAAATATTAAAGCTTAATATTATAAAATTAATAAAAAAGTAAAAAAATTTTGTGTAAAAATTAAAGTTTAGAACATTTTTTTAAAAAATATTTTACTTTTTGTATTCGGGAAAATAAATTATCAGTGGACTTATTATACTAATTTTTTCTTTAAATAAATCTTATAAAGAAAGAGAATCATTAATGTATCTACGAACCTGCTTACTATTTCAAATGAAGACAAACAATTTCATTGATTCAATCGATTTGTTTCTTGATCTTCAGCAAAAACTAAATTGTATTCAATTAAAGTAGCACAAAATATAATAATAGTGACATCTGCAAAGCAATGAGTCCATTTATTTTGTTCATAATGTTTACCACCAACATCAAATATCTTGGATTGCAGTCCAAGTGAATTGTAAGTGAAAATTTCCACTATTCGATTGTTGAATTTTGATTGAATGATACCATCTAATGCATTTAAACAATAAACCGCAGAATCATTTAGTTCATATTCTTGAATATGTGTTAGACAATGTAGAACCCCAGCATCAATGTTAAACATTTCATTAAATGTACCAATTTATTATTGAACTTTCCTTCTTCAGTAGATGATGCTATTATGAAAAATTGTCTAACAACATTGTCTTTGCGAAAACATGCAACAGAAGCATGCAAGAATGCATGAACAGAATTTTGTAACTGTCATATCATAATGTGAACAAAGATCTTCTAAACTTTTTACTAATCTTCTTTTCGTGTATACAGTTTCAGCAGTTTTAACAGCTGTATTTACAAGACTTTCTCTTCCACCCATAGTAAAGAGATTTTACTAGCATGGTCACGAATAACTGAAAATTCATTCAAAATCATGGCTTTAAGATTTTCTTCTTCAGAACAACCAGGTCGACAAGATAATCAACCACTTTCCATTTTATGAATATACTCAGTACACTTTACATAGCTAATTATAGGTGATTCTTGTTTTGCTTATAATAAACTATGTCCAGGTAATTAGATAGGATAAAGGTAATAGATAGGTAATTACATTACCAATCCCGATTGAAAAACCATGGTTCTTAAGGAAGTAACTAGCTATTCTTACTAAATGCCATATTATAAATGCAGCTGTATCCTCTCCCCAATCACGAAGAAGTACATGAAATATATTTTGTTTACCTTCTGAGCCTAAAGTTGATCTGTACATTAAACCAGCTAAAAGTTCAGAATTTTGAATTATAACATATGAATTATTGATACATAATTCTTCATTGCTGGTATAAACTTTTCCTTTGATTTTTAAACAAGCCTTTACAAAACATTTGTCATTAGGTTTTAAAATGAGACTAATAATTTGTTCCCTAATCCACATAACTATTGGCTTGAAAATAGCAGGTTTAGGAAGAATTACACTCATTAATGTATCTGCGCCAGCAAGCAAACAGCTTATGAGTCGAGGGAATTGAGATTTATTCAACAAAGTATCAAAATATCCTGTGTGTATTGTGTTAGAAGACAACCACCAGTGATGAAATCTTGAGTAGGTGCAATCAATAATTCACCATTTCTCGCAGTTACTACATTAGATTTATTATTCATAAGTACTAATGCTTCTGCTCTAGCTTCTTCAGTTTGTCGCAAATGTAAATTCATTTCATCACCATCAAAATCAGAATTGTATGGAGTGCATATGCATTCGTTAAATATAAGTTCTATTTTCGAGTACTTTCGCTTTGTGAGCCATTATACTCAATTTGCGAAGAGATGGTTGTCTATTAAATAAGACAACATTACCGTTACATAAATGTCTTTCAACTTTATCTCCAAATTGTAAGTCTTGTGCAATTTTTTGCCTATTACCATATCTTAAAAATTTTCTAAATTGAGTTTTACCTTCTACAACAAAATTAGCCCCTGAATGTACATCTTGTTCATTTAAAATAAGTCGGTGCATTAGTTTTATATTGTATCTGTTAATTCTTTTAGAATATTTTAAAATTTTAGCAACATGTATAGGTACACCGACTTGATCTATACAAAGATTTGGATCTGGTGAAATAACAGTTCTATTTGAAAAGTCTTTTTCGAGATAAGTTTCCTCTGAATCTACCTTGTTTACCTTTTAATCTCTAAACGAGACTTACCTTATTTTTTAGGTTGCATGTTTAAAGAAATTCCAAACATTTCACCATTTATATAAAGTGCACAATGTAATTGTAAAAATTCCCAATCAGCATTATACATTTGAATTTTCATAAGGTATTGATGATGTCTTTGAATCGCATCATTAATGAATAAAATTTTTGTAAGCTTCATAGTGAGATTATTTTCATTACTTTCAGCCTTTAAATCGAAAACAATACTTGGATGAATTGAAATACAAGGAACAGGTATTCTTGTTAAAATTAAATCTTTAGGAACGCTAAAATCAAGATTCATTAATAAAAGAGATATTTTCTAGTATACATTTTAAGGTGCCTAAGACTTCTAATGGATTTAAAATACTTATTAATCCACTCTGTATAATACTTTTTAATTCTTTGTTATCTTCTAAAACATTTTGGTATTCAGTTAGCTTTGCCTGTACAATCGGATCAGAAGCTTTTTTAGACATATTTTTCATAAACTATTTTAAAAAGATCAGCTTTATTAACAGTTCTATTCAACTCTCCACAATAATGACAAACACTGCATTTTTAGCTTTTTCAAGAATCTGCTTCCTTAGAGCTTTTCTATTTAAATAATTTAAATTAGAATTTAACACACAATCAAGATAAGATTTCTCATCCTTTGGATTAAGCATAAAATTAGAACATTTTTTGTTTATGCTTTGTAATAATCCAATAATAGATCTAAAATATCAAACATTAAATACTGGAAGCTCTAAATCAACATAACCAGAATGGTCAACATATTTATTAAATGATTTTTCACAACTACCACAATTATTTGCATTAGAACAAGTTCCCATTCGTTTGTCAAGTAGACCGTAGGAAAGAAGTACATGTCCATTTTCTTGTTTATAAAGATTTTTTGCTACCACTTGTAGGTGAGTTTGTTGTTTTATATTATGCCTTCTGTAAACTCCAAATGATACATGTGATATTTATAGCACTGCGTGATATAAATTTGCACTTTTACCACGCTTTCCTGGGGCAAAAATAGCCTATTTTTTAACAGTGAAAAAAAAACTGTGAAAAATTTTTAACTTTTTTATACGGTTTAATAAAGAAAGACTAATTTTAGATGTGCCTTAAAACTTGATCAACAAGGAACGTCAGTATAATAATTTGATATCTTGATTATTTTATAGAGTTTTCATTGATAATTATAATGTAAAGTCCTGGCTTTACACCAGGACAGAATTAATGATTGATTATGTTGTTGTTATGAGGAAAATATGTTTTATTATAATATTAAATAAAAGAATAAAGTTTGATTTTAAAAATATTTAGTTTTAAAGTTAAGTCTAGTGGTAGAAAAGCTCTAACAATTTTAATTGATATGAATCGTTCTCACGATTAAATATACTTGAATTGAAAGAAATATAGATCAAAATATAACTGTAATGATCTTACCTTGATTTCAGTGTAGTAGTTACAGAACGGGTACAGCCAGACGATAAATGAACACACTTGGTTAATATTTAATTACACTGAAAAACCCTAATGCGGCTGAGTGTACTCTTGAGTTAAATAGATGTCGCTTTCAGAACCTAAATATTAAATGTTTTAAAATCACATCGGTTGCTTTCCAGATTACACTGAGTGTCATCTGAGAGTACGCTGATCGCTCTTTCGATAGAGTTCGTTTATACCAGATTTTCGGAAATGACACTCAGTGTAATCTGGCACGCAATGAGTTGAATCTGAAAGTACGATTAGCGTCCACTGTTCAGAGTGGTGTGAGTGTCTACCTTTGAAAACACTCAGCCGCATTAGGGTTTTTCAGTGTAGATAGATATTTATTTCTTATTTTTGAACAGTATTTATAATCAGTTGAATATAATTATTTTGTATATTTTATAGTGCAATTTAATTGTATAGCACGATTTAATTAATGTGTTTGAAATTTCTATATAATAATGTCTTTGCAAGTGCTTTTTTTGAAGTGCTCTTCATATATGATTTTTCGTCGGTATTTATAGTAATTATTCATATTTATTATTTATAAATAATTATTTTAGAATTTCTTTAAAGTTGATAAATAAAGTTGATTATTAAGCATTTTTATGAAGTTTTATAATTTCATTCTTATAACTGAGTTTAAGTTTCTTTAACTGTTCTACTTATTTTTTGTTTAGCTTAACACATTCTTTTATCGTTCAATAACTGTTTTAATTAGTTCATGTTAAGAAATTTTGAAAACCTTGTAACGTAGCAATAAGGTATAGTCATTTCGGCGTTGTATTATAAAATGCTCCGGGGAATCCCCTATTACTACGCACGATTGCTATTGCTATATTATACATAAGTTACCTCCTCACCGCTCCTACGACGCTAATACATACGTGAAACAAAATTTAAATTTATGACTTTATGAACGATGATTTCAATAAACAATTTCACATAATATCAATTATATTCGAAGAAAAAATCAATAACTCTACTATTCTCTCCGTCTCTTCCTAACAAACGTCATTAAGAAAACAAAGAGCGCCCTATTTCATTTTTTTAACTACAAAATCCTTTAACAATATAAATTTAATAAAATAATTATTAAATAATAATTTCTTTTTTATTATTTTTAAGAATGATATAATTCAATAATGAATTTATGTTTAAAATAAATATATTTAATTAATTTAATAATTTTATAATCTAAATATCATAATACAATTTAAGTATCACGGGGTAAAGCTCTCTGGTGCTCTTGCTCTCTCCCTGGTTATTTATGAAATCAGATAGTAAGTTTTACATGGGGTCAGTTTCAAAATCGCTAAAGTTAGGTTGGAATTTATAGTTGTTGCTCAATTCTCCGATCTCAGATCTCAAGTATTCTATCCTTGTTCTTCTTATGGAAATAGAGTAAAAAAATCAAGGATAGAATACTTGAGATCTGAGATTGGAAAAATGAGTGACGATTATAAATTCCAGCCTAAGGCCAGTAACAGAAGTGGCAACTGCGCAATGAATTTTAGCGGTTTATTTGAATTTACAAATTCAATTGAAAATTCAATTTATTAAAATTTAAAATAAAAATGAGATAGTAATAAAATCATATAATAATTAATAATATTATTGAATAATAAAAATTATAATTTTATTATGATGATGCAATTAAATTTTATGAATTAAATATTTTAATTCAATTCGTTGATTTAAATAGACCGCTAACATTTATTGCGCGATTGTCACTTGTGTTACTGGTAAAGTAAAGTTAGCAATTTCGGAACAGACCCATGGTTAAAGTAAGTAAATAAAGAAGATTCAAAATATTTTTATTGTTATCAATACATAAATGGCAACTATATTCAAACAATATATCATGAATATTATTTAATATAATGTAACAGTCGTGCCTTGAATGCAAAAGTGTAAGCATTTTGCATAAAACAAACCCAAAGGGGGATCGACTCGCAGAGCGCGCAGCCCCCCTAGTTTCTTTTCAAATATCTTAAAATAATTAAATAATTAATAAAAAATATAAAATCTACCGTAGGAGCAATTTATTATCATATTCATTATAAGCAGGAGTTAATTCTGATCAAACTAGACTCAATTTCTGACCACATATAAATCTGTAATTCAAAAAGTATACTAATAGAAACGCAACAATTTATATTGTTACAGTAAATTTTCTTAAATTAAGAAAACAATGACAATAACATTTAAAGGTTTTAATGAAGGGTTGCGTGGTAGATAGCGTGTTCTAAGATAAATACTTAAACAAGTGAATCAGGCTGAGAATTTAACACACGCGTCTCGTTAGCTAGGCCCTCGAACGCGTGGCCTTGTACAAAGTGCAGATTAAGGTTAACAAAATAAAATAACACTGCAAATATTAAGATTCACAAAAGTGGAAAGAGTTAAGCTTTATTTAACTTAAATTATTACAAATGATTCGCCACTAGTGTGGGCGTAATTAACGGATTAGAAATTCACTTATGTTAAATGGATTAAAGTCACGAAATGGCTGTTCGCACAGTGATCACTAATCGATGTTGATAGCTTGAGCGCTCGACCGAGAAGAAGGAAGGAGCGTTCAAGCTCTCGTTACTCGAAGAAGTCGCGAGGCGCTAGCATCTGTTTCCTTCAGTGGTGAGACGCTGCGCGCGTCGGCGCTGTTGCTGGTTCTAATGATGGCGCGCTGAGCAGAGGCGCGACAAACATTTTTTTAAATCTTAAATATGAAAAACAATTGTTTTAATTTATGAAATATACTATTTAAAATTAAAGCTTGAAATAAACAATCTGATATGATTTTTCTAATTAGTTTTCTACTTTCATTTTTTTCTTTTCTTAACATACTTCACTGAAAAATATGCTTAAGAGGCGGCCGTATAGTTCTGTCCTTGTCTAATCTAAATTTTCGTTATAATTACTAAACTGAATATTTTTATACAAAAGTAAGGGCAGAGCCCAATAGATTTAAGGATGAACAGACGATTCTATTCTATGAAAAAATATAAAATTTTCATTAGTTTTCGAGTGAAATCTGAAACGAAAAAAGAGTTGAACACTTCAATCAAATTTAACTCTTTTTCCGTTTCAGACTTCACTCGAAAACTAATGAAAATTTTATATTTTTTCATAGAATAAAATCGTCTGCTCATCCTTAAATCTATTGGGATCTGCCCTTACTTTTGTATAAAAATATTTAATTTAGTCATAATAACGAAAATTTAGATTACACAAGGACAGAACTATACGGCCCCCACTCAAGAAGCGGTTGGAACCATTTGCTGCTTAGTGGCGCTGCAGGTGAGAGAAGAATAGGGACCCTCTAGAAAGGGACTGGAAATCTCGTTCTGGGTTTTCTATTGGCTGTTATAAACAAGAGATCTAAACTGGAAACTACACAAGAAAGTAATATATTAGAGAGAGACAGTAAATATTCCCCACGAAGACGACCCGTGATGTTTTCTATAAGCACTTTATCCGTTGCTTTCCGGTTTAGATCAGTATGGCGGCAACATTTTCTTGTCCCTTCCTAGAGGATCCCTAGAGAAGAATATAAAATATTTTTTATACACGAATTTACAATTTATTAAGACAATAATATACTTCTAATGTTGTCAATAACTCTTGCCATATATATGTAGAATAATTATCGATGCTAATCTTGTTTTAAAAGTCGCGAAAAATGCTGCGCGTAATAGAGCCGATGTAAACATGTGTATTTTTCTTTAGTGCGACAGAGAAAGTAATACTAAAGAATGATGAATACATATGCTCACGCCGGTTCTATCTCGCACTGCATTTTTCGCTTTACAACAATATTTTAGACTTTTCAAACAAGATTAGCATCAATAATTATTCTACATATATATGGCTAAAGTTATTAACAACATTAGAGGTATATTATTGTTTCAGTAAATTGTAAATCACTGAGTAGAAATTATTTTACATTTTTCTCTCACCTAGCCGCAGCGCCCCCTGCGGCAAATAATCCTGACCGCCTCTTAAGTTGATATTTTTTAAAATTATTATCTTTCTTTTCTAAATATGTATAATCCTTCGTACATGCAAACCACTCTTTCTAATAAGAATCAGAAACCTAACCTTAAAATTTTTCAGAAAAATGTGTAAAATTTCTTTATATTAATCATAGAAATACTTGATCAAAAATTACTCTATATTGAGAATGAAGCTATATATTTAATTTTTCATTGTTTAAGATAATTTATTTATTGAAAATTAGTCACAATTTGCTTTATAATATTTATTTCAACTTACCTATTTTCTAATCAATCGATCAAAAATTAAATCCTCTCCTGCGAATGTTACTAATTCCTAATCACAAATTTTTTAATAATATTATTGTTTCTTTTAAGTAATAATTTGTTTTAATATACTCTTGTGGTCTGTAAGAATTACAGATGAAAAGATTCTAATAGTTTAAAACGCAGAAGTATTGCAAATCGGAGTAAATATCAGACGCTTATTTCTTACGGTCTGTTGTAAGAAAATGGTGTCGTTTTCAGCCTAACCAAACAGGACCAGCAATTAAAATTTTTTTTTTCGTTTAAATTTAATATAATATGTTTTCAAATTTTAGTACATGAAACCTGAATACATTTTCATTATCATACAAATTTTTTTATGATAATTTTTATATCGTAAAATTTAATATTATATTTTTTGTAACGAATTGATCAGAAACTATGTACTGATCAGAAACTACGGCCTTGACGGTACTCATTGAAAGGTATTCATAAGTACTTAAGTTCAAATTTCATCTTCATTATAGTATTATTCAAGTTAAGAAGGGGCCGAACTATCTGTCTTTGTCTAATAGCGTTTTTCATCATTTATGTTAACACTATCCGGTATAACAAGAAAAAAATAGCAGATATAGTATAGATATTAGTATAATTAGTAAATTTTGTAATAATAACCAAATTTTTTACCGCATAGTTTTCGACTAATTAGAGACCCACTAGCAATCTAGAATATAACCTATCTTTTTTCGGTAGGTCTCTAATTATTCAAAAACTACGCAGTGAAAAAATTTGGTTGTTATTACAAAATTTACTAATTATACTAATATCTAGCGGGGGCTGCTATTTTTTTCTTGTTATACCGGATAGTGTTTACATAAATGATGAAAAACGCTATTAGACAAAGACAGATAGTTCGGCCCCTTCTTATATATAATGCATAAGGATACATAATCACATATATAATAATAATATATGTATAATAATAATATAATCTAACTATAATTTATTTGATTGACGTTCTCATTTTTCTTTGATTTCACGATTTTTTTTTCAGTCCAGGCTTTTGCTTGAATGTCTCCAAAATCATGTTGGAATTGATAATTTCGATATACGCGAGTCAAAAAAGTTTTGCTAAATTTGCTATAGTGAAAAAATCTCCAAAATTACAATTTTTTCTTTTATTTATAGCTTGACTATTATCGTCCAAGACAATGATTATATTTTAATATAAAATGTTTAAAATGTTTAGAAAAGAAACTTTTGTATTAAACAAATTCAAATCATTAACCTTGCTAAAGCCAATATTCTATTATGATCAAGCTTCAGCTGAGTCTCTTATTTTTTTTTATTTTCGAAATACATTATTAGTTTAACGATGTCTACATGAGTAATAAGTAAATTTTCGAGTATACGATGATCATTTTATTTATTTTTTACATTATTATCTTGCTATTTGAAGAAATCATAATTTTAAATGAAAATGATATAGAATTAGAAGATGAATATATCGAAAGTGAAACCAATGATTCGGTCTAGTCTTATTTAAAGTTATTTTCAATTATATAAGCATGTTTTTTTTCGTTTATTATACATAATGATAAATTTATTTATTGTTCAAATTATATTTTTACTTTCGTATTAACCTTTCTCTGGTAGAAAATTAAGGATAAAGATATGGTCGGGTAACTAACTGCTCGCTATATCTCGTCGCCACGCAGTCGCGATAAGTGACCGATATATTGACGATGATTTATTAAAGACTACAGAGTTGATATAAAATATGATCTCCAAAAGAATTAATTAAGATTTTTTTCTTCAGTTTTGAAATAAATTATAAATATTATAATATTCATTATTACAATTCATATGAGTTGTAAATAATTTTCAATTAAAATCGTTTATAGAAAACGAATCTGTATGTATACATGCTGCCCGCGATGGCGCCCGTTCGTACAATCGTACAATATATCCAAAGAAGATAGACGCTTATAGAAGGATTCTCCTGGATCACATTTTTCGTCCGAAAGCCGGGGTAACACTTTAACATTATTTGTATATCTATACATGTGAAAAATGTGCTATATATATGATATATATAGATATAAAAATACATGGGATTTGTAATATTTTTTTATTGAAATTTTTATACATAAAAAATACTTAGTTTTAGAATAGGTGAGAGTATTCGATTTTGCCTTATTTTTTTAAACAGATTTTTGAACACCTTTTTTATATTTTTCATTTTAAAGCATTAATACCATGACACATCACGCCATTTTTCCAACTATTACGTCTATTTACAATTCGTATATGCTTTTATTTATTAATTTATTAAAAATATTAACAAAAATCTTTAAAATAAACCCTTGATCAAATTTTTTTATCAATGAGAACCGAAATCATGACGATTTTAAGATTAAAAAAATTTTTAAATTAGATAAAAACTGATATTTAGATTAAAGAATAGAAAATAACTTATTATAAATTAAAAAATAACTTATTATGTATCTTTTATGCAAAACTAATTATATTATACCATATGAAACTATCGTATAATATTTTCCTATATATTTTTCAAATAAAAAAATTTTTTTTTCGTTTCTCAATCATAATAAGTTTATAGCTTTTAAGTACAGCTTCCTAAATATTGAAAGTATCACAGAATCATTGATACATTTCTTAATGCTAAACTAAAATTTAATTATTACTTTTTAGAAAATATATTTAGTTGTTACTCGCTGTATATTGCACTCAAACGTGTACGATTTATTTTAGGTTTAGTTTTACTTTTGATAATGCAACAATTTTTTAACTCGTCTAACCCTAAAATTGATATTGCTATTTCTTGGACACATAGGGAAAGTTCTTTTTCTTTTCCACGGCATTTATTTCTAGCAATATCATAATCTTTATTCGATGTCCATATAACGTTACCGTAACGAACCTAAATTAAATCATAGTAAAGACAATTATTTTTAATTTAAGTAAGTGATTTAAACATTTGTTATTAAAGAACTATTTACCATATTGGCATTACAACTCGCGTCTTCTGCTAACTAAAATTGATTTGTTTATATCTATATATATAATATATGTATGTAAACAACATGGCCGTTTGATGTAGGAAAAATATGTAAAAACCTATGAAGAATATTTAATTTTAGTTGATTATTTTACTAATTAAAAATCCGATTGATAAAAATCCGATTTAAAACGGTACAACTAACAAATATGCATATTTTGATCATTTAAGATTGCATTTTTTAAAATAATAAGTTAAATAATTAATTAAAACTTTTCCATAGGTTTCTGCACATTTTTCCTACACTGAGCAGACATTTTTTAGCTAGCAGAAAGCGTGAGTTATAATACCAACTATTCGGTTGAATACTTTTAACTGAAAAAGTGCTGTGATCATATTATTTACTTGAATTACGACAAACATCGTTTGTCGTAATTCAAGTAAAAATTAAAAAATTTTTGTAAATCAGACTTTGTTGTGAAGCTTTTAAAATTAAGAATATTAATATTTAATTTTTAATTATAAACTTTACTTGCAAAATATTTAATTACTTCTAATAGCGGTTATCAAAAATAGATTATCAAAAATAAAAAATAATGTATCTTGGAATGTTCGGCTGATGTGATAACTTAAATTATGTTAAATTGAAGTTATTATGTAGTAGATTATTTTGTAAAATACATAATTATTCAAATATTAATGTAATAACTTTAGAAAATGTTTCAATTAAAAAATTTCCGTAAAAACATAATTGTATAAAAAATTTCTTTCTGTGCAAACTAAAATAAATAAATGAATTTTGAAACTACACTGAAAAAAGTTTAGTTGCACAGCGGTTTTACACGAAAAGCTCAAAACTCTCAATCATTCTGGTGGTGATGCAGTCCCGAACAGATGAAACGTTATTTGTCCCACACATGAGTATAAAATCGATATATAACGTAAGACTTATAATACCAATATTACAACGTAAGGTGTGTCGTAATTATTAATCACAATAAACTATTAAAAATGAATGAAAAGGTGATGTTTTTTAAATATTAAATTTATTAAAAGTAATCGAACAAAAAATAATTTTGAGAATTTTTATTTACTACAGCCCATAGCGGAAAGTTAAATAAATATTTTCTTGGATATTTACAATAAATCTGGATGATATAAACGTCAAATTGTTTATATTGATACATTTATCTTTTTTAGGAGTTCTGCTTATAATATAAGCGTGATAATGGTCGTCAAATGTTATTTCATCATATATTTTCATCTTCAATACAATATTAATATTTTTACGTATGATCGCGTCTACGTGGCCAAATTCATATTCACACAATGACATGTTTACAACAGAAACCATTCCAATTTCCAAACATACGTAGTATTTTATAATCTGACTGCGTAATGCATGAAAAGCAGACAATATCTATTATTTTACGCAAAAGTTAATATAATACCCAGTTCTCATCATCTTCTGGGATCATGTCTCCATGTATATTAAGCTATAGAATCCACTTCGTGGGGCCAAACTCGGAATAGTACCATATTTTGTCGCTAATTTGTCGCTAATTTGTCGCTGATTTGTTGCTCCATCCCGGATTTCGTCGCTCCAGCCGTTTCCGAGAAACAATGGCTACTGTAGCTTAATTTTAAGATCCGACATCCACAACAGTAACTCAGGAAAGGCTAGGGCTAACAACTCCATTCTAGTTGCATAATTTGTCGGTTTTTTGTCGCTCTAAGATAGGATAGTTCGTGAATCCCAAAACCTGACCCAGAGCCGGATATAGCTATTGAGCCTGAGTAAAAAAAAAAACTTTTTTTCTTAATGCATCTAATAAGTCATACGATGTTTCTGATACTAAAGTAGATAAAGAAAATTTGTGACCTTAAATATCTTTACATCCAAGCACATAGAAAATGTTTTTATGTGGAATAAATTTCAATTGGAATGCATTTGGCAATAAATCGCTCTTGATGATTAAAACAACAAAGACTTTGAGTGTAATTAAACGATGTTTGTCATCTTACTGAGGCTTAAAGGATTTTGTCGCTCTAGTGATTCTTCGAACTAGATACTCTAAATATTCTATTTTTTAAGTTTTTGGATTTAAATGCGTCTGGAAATTTAGCGCTCATGATATTTAAATGAGTTTTAACTTTCAATGCAATGAAAATATAATTCTAATTCAACAAAAGCTACAAGAATTTTGTCCCTATAAAGTTCTATGGTTCTTAGCACTATAAAATAATTATTATGCAAATTTTGTGATTAAAATGTATCTAGGAATTTGTCGCTCTTGAAATTGTAAACCATCAATACTTTAAACGCAAAAAAAAAATAATTCTGATATTAAAGTAGCTGCAAAAAATTTGTTGCTCCAAACATCATTAAATCCAAGCACATAAGAAATGTTTTTATGCAAATTTTTTTAATTGAAATACATTGTAAAGGTGGTCGTTTTTGATATTCAGAACTAATTAGACTTTAAGTGCAATTAAAAGATTCTTGCTTCAAGGATTTTGTCGCTCTAATAATCTATGGTTGCTAGCACTATAAAATAATTTTTATGCGAATTTATTGATTTTCATGCATCTGGAAATTTGTCGCTCATGAGATTGTTAACGATCGATACTTTAAAGACAATAAAAAGATATTTCTGATATCACAGTAGCTGCAAAGAATTTCTTGCTTCTTAATAAATAGCATCCAAGCACATGGAAAATGCTTTGATGCAAGTTTTCTGAATTGGAATAAATTAGAAAGTCGCTACTGACATTTACAACTATCAAGACTTTGAGTGTAATTTAAAGATGTTGCCGACCTTATTGAAGCTTTAAGGATTTTGTCGCTGCAGTAACTCTTGAATCAGCTTACTCTAAATAATTTTTTATATAATTTTTTTAACTTGAATGCGTCTGGGAATTGGTCGCTCATGATATTTGGACAAATTAACACTTTGAACGCAATGAAAAGATGATTCTGATAATACAGAAGCTTTAAGGATTTTGTGGCTTTAAAAAGCTATGGTTGCTAGCACTATAAAATGATTTTTATGCAAATTTTGTGATTTTTATGCATCTGGGAATTTGTTGCTGTAGTGATTGTTAACCATCAATACTTTTAACGCAAAAAAAGATATTTCTAATATTACAGTAGCTGCAAAGAATTTGTTGCTACTTAATTAATAGCATCCGAGCACATGAAAAATGTTTTGATGCAAGTTTTCTGAATTGGAATGAATTAGAAAGTTGCTACTGACATTTATAACTATTAAGACTTTGAGTGTAATTAAAAGATGTTTATGACCTGATTGAAGCTTCAAGGATTTTGTCGCTGTAGTAACTCTTGAATCAGCTAACTCTAAATATTTTTTTATATAAGTTTTTGAAGTTGAATGCGTCTGGGAATTGGTTGCTCATGATATTTGGACAAACTAACACTTTGAACGCAATGAAAAAATGATTCTGATAATACAGAAGTTCCAAGGATTTTGTCGCTTTAAAAAGTTATGGTTGCTAGCACTATGAAATGATTTTCATTCAAATATTTTGATTTCCATGCATCTGGGAATTTGTCGCTCTAGAGATTGCTAACTATTAATACTTTTAACGCAATGAAAAGATATTTCTGATATTACAGTAACTGAAAAGAATTTGTTGCTTCTTAATTCATTAAATCCAAGCACATAGGAAATGCTTTTATAGCACACTGTGTCCTATATCCGCATTTTGACACACAGCTGCCTGTGAGTCTAGTAGCCTATTATTACACACCATGTTAGGCAAACTTTATGCTATACAATAATGAGTTACTATTATTTTTCATGAGAAATCTGTGGCTATTGACAATTGCGAGTCTTCAGAGCGGACCTTTATATCAGATCTTTACTTCAAGCCGAAATCTGATCTAACATCACCCAGTAATCGAAAATTTTTTTCGAAAAAACTATGGAATATTTTTAAAAATCACTTTTAAAAGAAAAAAAATATCGTCTGAGGGCTCATTAAAAAACTAAAAACTTTTTATTTTGTTATCTAAATTGTTATCAAAATTAATACAATATTACATTTCTTATCCGTTTCATAACTATAAAACCATTTTGGGAAAACAGCGCAATTATATTTGTTAAACATAAAATTAATACTTTAACTAAAAAAAACTCGAATCCAGCGTTGCGAAGTTGATCGTATTAGCTGGATGCGAACAACATTCGAAGCATAAGAATACATAAAATCGTAATGGGTTTATGCGTAATCATACCGCAGTCAATCATTGCAAGCGTCTTTACAAGATAGTAACGTGAATCCGAGTGGAGCGCTGCGACTGCATTGCCGGGTCAATCGCTTCGACCCGTCGGCATCTCCCATGCCGACAGCCGATACCGGGCACAACTTTTAGCGTTGCGTGGTTGCTTGCTTCGACTCGTCGGCATCTCGCATGCCGCAAGCCGAAATCAAGCTCAGAGACAACTTTGCCAGTTCATATACTTCGACTTTCTAGATTCTAGTATTACCAACGAAGATAGACGCTTATAGAAGCGTACTTTAAATGGGCGGACAGGGGCTCAAAATCTAAGCTTATGTCCTCCAGCCGCATGGTGGCGCTACTAAAATCCCATGTATTTCTATATCTATATATACCGATGTTTTCATATATATAGATATACACGTAATGTTAAATGTCCTCCAAAAGCTGGGCCCCCAAAGTTAACCCAGAAGTACGCTTCTATAAGCGTCTATCTTCGTTGGTATTACGAAAGTCGATATTAATACTTTATGTCAATTTAAATTATGTGTTAATTTAATTTTCATTCAAAAAGTGTTTATATGATTACTAAAAGTAGATAGGCTATAGGCATTCTGGCCCATGCGGGTTGTAACCCACCCCCTCTCCTCTTCCAAGTGTGTTAGAATCCGTGTCATTTAAAATACATGTGAATTCCTCCCCCCTGTTTAAAAAATGAAAAAGGATAAAACACTTGTCTCCCTCCACAAAGTGTGTTACACTCCGGTCTATTTAAAATATGTATAAGTCTTCCCTTCCTTAAAAAATGCATTTTCTTTTAGGAAAGGGCTAGCCCTTCTCTCTTCTTATTTTTAAGGAAAAGATAGAGCGCCGCCCACTGTATGTTCTATTTTGGGGACGCAGAAAAATTGACCTACTCTTAGAAGAGAGGGAAAGGGCAGACCTTTAACGCAGTGCTGGTCTACTATGCGTTTTCTTTCACATTGCGTGAAAATTTACCTGCTTTCAGAAGAGAGGGAAAGGGGCGACCTGTCTCTAAATGCAGTACACTGTGTGTGTTCTCTTTTAAGTCACAAGTGCATGAAAATAATGAATTGCACCTTTTTTTTTAGAATATAGTACATAAACAAACTATAAATTTGCCTCATATTTTTTAAGTCACTGTTTTTGAAAGATTATCTTTTGTTCTTTTTTTTGAGAAAAAAAGATTTATTGAAAGGGTCAGCTACCTTTTCTCTTCTTGTTTTAAAATAGAGAATCCTTATTTGAAGAAAATATACGAGGCTTTACTCTGTTAAAAAAGGAAAATGCTGTTTTGAAAATGTTTCTTTTATATTTACAGGTGCATGTCGGCTTTCTTGAGAAAAAGTATCTTGCAGGGGGGTCAAAGATTTCACGTGCGAAAGTTTTTTAAGATGAAGAGATATTTTTTGAAAGGGTTACTTGTATTCTTTTTTAACTTCTAATATATTGTCTTATGTCACTTTTTGTGAAAGAAAAACTTTTTTGAGAAAAAAGATTTATTGAAAGGGTCAGCTACCTTTTCTCTTTTTGTTTAAAAAAAAAGAGAATTCTTATTCAAAGAAAATATCCGATACTTTACTCTGTTAAAAAAGGAAAATCCTCTTTTTCTCACAGGTGTATGTAAGTTTTTTAAGGAAAAAAGTATTTTGCAGGTGGTCGAAGATTTTACATGTGAAAGTTTTTTGAGGTAAAGAGATATTTATTGAAAGGATCACTCGTATTCTTTTTCTTTTAAGGTTTAAAAATTTTTTTGTAACAAGTGTGCGAGAAAAAGTTATCCTGCAGGTGCATTTATTTGGAATTTTTCAGGATTGATTTATCACAGTTGTACAAAAATATTCTTGAGAAAAAAAAAAGATATTTATTGAAGGGGTCAATTGTTTTAAAAGGAGACATATTCCAGCAAATATGTACATGACTTCTTTCTGTTGAAAATCCTTCTTTTAAGAAAATCTGATATTCACAGGTATATAAAAGTTTTTTTTTGAGAAAAACGACATTCATTACAAGGGCTAGTTGCATGAGAATATAAATTAAAATCTTAGGCGTGAACAAAACTAACGAAGGATGGACTAAATTTCTGTAAGGGAGGTGACAAATTTTTGAAAAGAAAATTTTCAACAATTGTGTGATTTTCACGAAAAACATAAGAAAATAAGTTTCCTGATTTTCTGTATAAATACCTCGTTCCAAGCTACATTTCGTCAGTTCAAGAATCTTCTTCAACTTTTTCTTAATCTAAGAAAAAAAAGTTCAAAAATCTTTATATACTCTAAATATAAAGGAGAAAAAATGGTTCGAGGAAAAAGTGAAACCATAAAAAAAGTTCAAGATCATGTAAGATGGTTCATGAGCAATGGGTCAACGCTGCTCATAATGCTGGAGCATCTAAACTGGACAATGGAAGCTGTGAATGCACGTAAGTAGATTTAAAATACAAATATGAAAATGATTTAAAAATAATTATTAACAATAATTTTTGTTTTTATAGTACCACCTATTCCCCCAATTACTGCTTTACAGCAGTTATATAGAAGAACACAACCGGCGCAGAGAATGGAAATTGATGAATCTTTAAGAATAAGAACTGTATCTAGTTCAAGCAGTTCCAGCTCGAGTTCGGCCACATCTTCAGTAGCGATTCCGTCCATCTCTTTAAGTAGGTCCACCTCATCGGCAAATAAGACGGAGCCATCTTCATCAGGTAAATAGCGATTTTTTAAAAATATTTATTTTATTATTTTATTCAATTTTTAATGTTTTTCAAATTTTTATTTTCAGTTACAATTCTTGCCACCTCTTTGGCTAGTAAAGCAAGCAGTTCCAGCTCGAGTTCAAGCAGTTTGAGCAATTTGAGCAGTTCCAGCTCGAGTTCGGCTTCGAGAGGACAAAAGAGACCGAAGAAAAATGATTCTTCGGTTTCAAAAAAACTAAAAACAAACGGTAACTTTCGGTTTATTTTTTTCTTTTTTCTTTTTTTTTAAATATAAAAATTAATTTAATTTTTACTTTTTTCTTTTTTACAGATGAAGCAGCAAATAAGAAGATGATGACTACGTCCACATCTTCAGAAGCGATTCCGTTCACCTCTTCAAGTAGGTCCACCTCATCGGCAAATGAGACGGAGCCATCTTCATCAGGTAAATAGCGATTTTTTAAAAATATTTATTTTATTATTTTATTTAATTTTTAATGTTTTTCAAATTTTTATTTTCAGTCACAATTCCATTCACCTCTTTGGCTTGTAAAGCGGAGTCGTCTTCAGCCAGCAAGAAAGTGGAAATATCTAGCTCATCAAGTAAATTGTTATTTTTTTTTAACAAAATATTTATTTTACTAATATATTTTATTTAATTTATTCCACAAATTTTTTTTCAAATTTTCTGTTTAGGCACCAGGAAAGAAAAATCATATTCATCAGCAAAGGAATGGATGAGGAAAGTAGGCCAGGAAATGGCGGAAAAAAATAGGAAATCAACGGTGCAGCAACCTCGCACATCACCTTCAACAGGCGGACCTTAAAATGCATATATTTTTATATTTTTATAATTAAAAAAAAATCAATTGTAATGTATTTACTATTGTAATTAATGTATGTTTTATTATTAATGCGTAAAAAAATGAATATAAAAAAAATAAAAACAATAACAATAAATTAGTCTTCCTTTTCTTTAAAAATATATGCACATAAGTAGATAAATAGTTATTAGATTAGATTAGATATATTTTATTTTGTAGCATATATACAAAAAAGAACGTGTAATACATAAAAAATATTGCACAGTATGATATCACAATCTTAAGAGATAGTAGTAGCAAAAATACTATATTAGTAAGTCAACAGGTTAAATTAAAAGTGATATCACAGAAAAAAAAATACCAAACAAAAAATAAATGCACGCAATGAATATAGACAAAAATATGCTAAAAATCAGTGCAATTAATTTATACATAGAATCAATTTATTATCTTTGTCTTATTTATATTTAATAATAATTTATTTTCTGAAATTTTTAACTTTTTAAAATTAAATTTTTTATTTATTTTCCTAATTAAAACCATAAGAGAAATTAAAAATCAGAATCATGTTTTTTATATAATTTAATTTATTTCCAATATAACTTTATACATTCAGCATTATTAGAAATTTTATCGACTTCATCTTTGGCAAATTTAGCATCTAGGTAATCATTTAACCATGTGCGCATCGAAATAGCATTAATAACAGCGCACATAGGTTTTCGCTTTAAACAGAGGTCGTGGTTGAAACATGTATACCGCGTACAATTCATTATTCTTTTTAATGATGGGCATCCGAAGTCTTCAATGTTGCTGATTGTTCTGAAAATAAAGAGGAGAAGGTAATGTAACTTAAAGTATATACAACATGAAAAATAAAGTATTATAAAGTATATACAACATGAAAAATAAAGTATTATAAAGTATATACAACATGAAAAATAAAGTATTATAAAGTATTAATATGGTTAAATACAGTATGTTAAAGTATTAAAATAATTAAAAAAGTATAAAAAAGTATGGAACAAGTATGGAAAAGTATGAAACAAGTATGAAAAAGTATAAAAAAGTATAAAAAAGTATCAAATAAGTATGGAAAAGTATGAAAAAGTATCAAGCAAGTTTGAAAAAGTTTGGAAAAGTATTAAAACAGCAAGAAAAGTATGAAAGTTGAAACATAAATGTATTACTTACACATTTGGTAAAAAATCAGCTTACCATTGCGCTTTCTGCTCACCCTTGACAAATACTTTCTTGATTCCTTGCGAACAAATTTCAAAAATTTTTTGAAGACGATGGTAAGGTATATATCCAGAGTTCCATTGTATTCCATGGTGATACTTTTCCAGCCATTGCGTTGTACTTTTTTCTTCTTGACTCAATTTTCTCCATGTCATCGGAGGTTGAAAGAGATACGCAGTTGGAAAAGCAGTTTTTTTAAAATTCAGAAAACTGACTTCTTTAAAAATAAAAGAATCCCCAGACATGCCTTGAAATCTTTGTATGTCACAAATATAAACGTTCTTTTCAGAAAATTCTAATATTGCATTTTTAATCATTGCGCCATAGTCACGGGTTCTAGCCATCTTACAACTCTGAATTTCTTTCAGCGAGAAGTGATTTGAGAGACTGAATAGGAAAATTCTTACAGTTTTTGGATAGTTTAAAAGAAAAATTTATCCCTTCCTAAAAACTTTTCCCTTCTTTATTTTCCAAATTTTTCTTTTCACTATTGGTCGAATCTCGAAATTTGTATCCCTTATTAAATTTTCTTTTTACTATTGGTAGAATCTTGTAATTTGTATCCCTTCTTAAATTTTCTTTTTACCATTGGTCAAATCTCGAAATTTGTATCCCTTCTTAAATTTTCTTTTTTACTATTGGTAGAATCTTGAAATTTGTATCCTTTCTTAAATTTTCTTTTTTACTATTGGTCGAATATCGAGATTTGTATTCCTTCTTAAATTTTCTTTTTTACTATTGGACGAATTTTCAAATTTGTAACCCTTCTTAAATTTTCACTAACTTTTCCTTTTACTATTGGATGAACCTTAAAATTTGTATCCCTTCTTGCATTGTTTTTACCTATAAAAAGCGAAGCTATTTCTTGGATGACTACACTTCGTATATAACAATCAGTGAGATTTATTCTTGAATATTGTGTGAGTTGAAACTGTTGCTCTAGTCATCTTTTAGTTAAAAAAAGTAAAAATGACTTAAATCGATTTTTTTGAACGTCTTGTCCAATTACTTCGTGATACTTTACGAAGTATAAACGAATTGAGCAATGATGATATTCATTATTGGTTAGATATGTGTAATTCTACCATCATTAAATCAAACGAAAAAATCGTTCGACCCAACCTCACAAGAGGGGAGAAACAGAAATGTCAAACTTGTATGACACATCTTTCGTGCATGCAAGTTCAGTTGGAACAAAATCTTCATCAAGGAGGCAATCTACAATCTGAAGAAACAGAAGCTAGAGTCGAGTGGCGAGACGTAGAATCAGCTTTCCAAACTCGAATCAGAACTGGTGTAGTGGTAAATATTGAACATGTGGACATTCTGAGTTTTTTGAGTGATGCACAAAAACTTTTTAAAGTTGAGGTTCAGGCGTGCTTAGAAGAATATAATGCGTTAAAAATAAATCCTGATTTCATCTCTGAATTTTCTGTGCAGAAAAATACTGAGGAATTAACTGACACAAAATACTTTACAAGTGAAAGTGCTACAGTATACATGTCAACAGATTTAGAGGAATGGTTTAAAGATAATATCAAAGAGCCTATTCTTACGCAAATAGAACAATTTCAGGAAAAAGATTCAGGATGGACTTTGAAGAGTATAATAAGTTTGTGTATTAATATGAAAAAATATTCTCCCTTGAAGGATAGCTCTTACATTCCTCTTCCAAAGTTTATAGAAAATAAGAAAGCGTGTGTTAATGTACGCAATAATGATAATGAGTGTTTTAAGTATGCTGTACTATCCGCATTATATCCTAATGACAATAATCCTCAAAGAGTGAATCATTATCTTCCACATAATAATAAACTAAGGTTTGATAAAATTGAATTTACAGTGAAAATTAAAGATATTCCGAAATTCGAAAAATTAAATAATAATATTTCAATAAATTTATACATGTTAAAAAAGTATGGTCCGTTAAGAAGTATGAATTATCGCCGTGTCATATTACGTCTGAAAAAAAGGAACATCATGTCAATTTGCTCATTATTTAAGATTTCTACATAGATGAGTATGAAGAAAATAATGATGCTGATGATGGAGGCATGCCTCAATATCATTATGTTTGGATTAAAAATTTGTCTCGACTTCTAGGTTCTCAAGTGTCTAAAAGCAATATAAAATCTTACCATTATGAGAGGTGTTTACAAATTTTTTATAGTGAAGAAAGATTCGTAATTCATGAAAATAATTGTAAAAATTTAAATAAATGTCGAATTAATTTGCCCGACTCTAAGAATAACATTCTCAAATTCGATGATTACAGCAAGAGTGAAAAAGTTCCTTTTGTTATTTATGCAGATTTCGAATGTTTATTGAAACCTACAGACAGTGAGAAGGCTTTTCAACTTCATAAAGCATACAGTATTGGATACTAAATGAAATGCAGTTTTAATGATAAATTATCTTATTATAAATCATACAGAAGGATTAACGAATATGAAGAGACACCTGCAGAATGGTTTGTTAGAGAATTAAAATCAATCGGTGAGAAAATTGATGAACTCTACAAAAATCCAAAACCAATGAAACTTACAGATCTAGAAGAATTGATTGCCCAGAGGTCAACTAATTATCATCTATGTAGAAAACCAATCCGTGCCGAAAAACTTGCAGTACGAGACCATTGTCATCTCACAGGACGGTAAGTTGTCCAATTGGTTATAATTAATCTGGTTATTTTACGTTTATTTCTTTTTAGTTTCAGAGGTGCAGCTCATAATTCATGTAATTTGAATGATAAGATTTCAAGATTCATTCCTGTTATTTTTCATAATCTCAATTATGACACTCATTTTATTCTGAAAGAAATCGGGACTTCTACATTGATGAAGGGACGAATGACTCTAATACCTCATAATAAAGAGAAATACATTTCTTTCATAAAATATATGGATAATAGTGACATCGATTTTAGATTTATAGATTCTTGGCGTTTTCTACCATCATCATTGGAGAAGCTTGCATCGTACCTCGAAAACGTGCCAATAACAGTGAGAGAATTTGAAACAGATGGATTTACAAATGCTAAGATAAATCTTCTTAGACGGAAAGGTGTATTCCCGTACGATTTTGTGGATGCATTAGATAAATTGATGACTACAAAGCTGCCAGAGAAAAAGGACTTCTACAATAAACTAACGGATTCTCATATAGCTGAAGAAGATTATAAGCACGCTGTTCAAGTTTGGAATGATTTCAATATAAAAACTTTAGGAGAGTACTCGGATTTATACTTAAAAACTGATGTTTTCCTATTAGCTGACGTCTTCGAAAGTTTCCGCGAGACCTCTTTTAAAGCCTACGATTTATGTCCTGCTCATTTCTACACAACTCCAGGCTTAACGTTTTCAGCAGCTCTTAAATCTTTTAGTGGCACTTCATGGCAACCAAGGTGAGCAAATCATTATTGAATATGACGTATTAGAGGAGTTCATGCATGACTGGGATCCATCAATAGAAGGGATAAGTTCTGAAGAAGGTGAGAGAAGGGATTTATTACAAGTGGCGATGGACAGGGCAGAAATCGAGGTGGGAGATGGGCTATATCAAGGGACGGAGCACGATGAGGAGCACATTCAAGTAATCAAAGAGCTTGAGAACGATCAACCTCCTACAAAGAAACCAAGAGTCAACTAACTAATCATGTAAGTTTACAGTATAATTTTTTTTTCCAATAAAATATCTTTAACAGAAATTTTAATTTTTACTTTTTTCTTTTTGATTTCAGAATGGATTTATCAACACTTAATAAGATTGGTGGAAGCGACTTCTTGCCAAGGAAAAAAGTTACAGACTTGAAAAAAGATCACCAGTACATGGTGACAGCACTTAAAGAGGTGAAGACACAAAATGGTGTCAAGATTGTAGCAGAATTCGAACAAAGTTTTCAAGTATTCCTACCAGAGAAGATTTCATCAGCAATTCTAAAAGATGAAGAATTTTTTTACAAACTCTGCGATGAAGCAAACAAACTACGTTTGGTTGCAATGTATTTGGGAGGAACTTCTTTCAAATTCGATCGGGTATAAAAAAATATATCTACAAAATGATTTTTAAAACTATTTATTGTAACTAGTACATAATAATACATAAATAAATAAAAATATATTAACATTATACATTTGTTTTTTTATTTATCATCACTACCTATAGTTATAATTATATTACATTATTCTATTTAAATATATCTAAATAATATAACAAAATACAATTAAATTTTTTTTATTCATTACATTATTATATTGAAAAATAGATTTTAATTTTTTCAAACAATCTCATTTTTATCCATCCAACTATTATGCTTGTTACTTAGACCTAACCACTTAACATATACACGTTTACCACTTTTCTTTAAAACTTTTTCTACTAAATAAATTTCTAGATACATAGTCTTTTGAATTTCTGTTTCATAAAAGCCGCCGGAGACTGGTTCATCATTATAATCTTTGACGTAGTAAGTTATAGGATTGGTTTTTACAACTCTTGTTATTGTGAAAATTTCAGTTGACCAATTTGGTGTATAACCTTTTTCAAAAACTTGTTTTATCTTACTTATTCGCAATTTATCTCCTACTTTGAATTTTGGTTCTTTTACAGGTCTTTTTTCAGTTCGGTAATTTTTCTTGATTTCTTTTTCATTTATCTTTGTAACGTTTTCAGGCTCGATTCCTATTGTCCGATGTTTTCTTGAATTGTATGCTTTCACTAACTCAGGCAGAATATCCAACCATTTATAACTTCCTTGTTTGCTGAATTCTAACCACATTGCATTTTTTAAAGTTCTATTAAAGCGCTCACATATGCTTGCATGAAGATTACTATGTGAAGAGTAGTGATTTATCTTGTACTTTTTCATAAGATTCTGAAAGTTTGAATTGTAGAATTCTTTTCCTTGGTCAGTTTGTAAATTCGATGACACCCATCCTTGTTTTAATATTGACTTCATAGCTAGAGTAACATCATTGCCACTCTTCGATTTGACTGGTACAGCCCATGCATGCTTTGAAAATATATCTATGACAGTTAGTAAGTAGCGAAAACCTTTGTTTTCCTTAAAATAAGGTATCATTTCTACAAGGTCAGCTTGCCAAGTCTTATCTAATCCGCGTATGTCATATTTTCTTCGCTTGTACCTTCGACGTGCTAACTTGTGTAGCTCTTCCACTACTCTTTGACGTTCCATCTTAAACTTCAACTTTAGCAATATCCGATTGTCTATTCATTTTTTTAATTATATATTCAATATTTGCGAAATTTCGTTGAGTCATGTCATAGACATATGTTAATTTTTTGTCTATTTCTGCTTTATGTATTGCAACTTTGTTCTCATATTCTTGTATAGCTTTAGCAACTTCTATAATTTTAGAAGATAAGTAATCAACTTCTTTCTGTAGGATATTCTTTAGTAAATTCAAACTAATGGCATCATTTAGATCATTAGCCTCCCCAATATTGCAAAGCCGCTTATTTTCTAAATCAAAATGACCATCTGATGTAACATTGAATCCAATACCTCGAGGACCACGACTCACTTGCAAGCCCTCAAGTTTACTTCCAAACACATCGAGACTCATGTTACTACTATAGATTTGAAAATTGTGTACGTCAATATATATGCCCAGGTTCACGTAGTTCACGCCTCTATGATTGATTGGATTTCATTGTTGTGATTATTATTTCCAGCAGATCGTTCGGCTATTGATAATCGCAGTCTTTCGACAAGCTCATTTGGATCATCCCAGTAGACTAGATCTATGGAAGTATTATTTTTTGCTATTTTATATTTAGGTATGAGACCCCCTCCGCTGGTAGACATTCTACTTATTGCTTCCAGGATAATGCGATAGTTCTTGCGATCTGTTGTACTTAAAACATTACCATCTGGTTCTTTTTCGAAAAGCTATTCCATTAGACCACTGCTTTTAGGAAAACTTAAATCTTTCACTATTATCAGTTTATCATCAAATTGAATTTGTGAATCACCCATCATGTATACCCCACTGACTTTTCTCACACCGTATATGTTATCGATTTTGCTGCGGCTTCCATTTAGCATTGATAAAAAGTCTGTCGGTTTTTCGCTTTATGCGCAGGTACAAATGGTGAATATATAGATTTGAATTTGCAGAATTGAATGATGAATTCATCATTGTGCTATTCATCGGAGAAAAATCATCGCCATTAGAAGCATCATTATCAAACGCCGAACCCGAGTCATTAATATCGTTTACAATATAACTTGATTTGTCGAATCTCAATCTTTTTTTTTGCCGATTTTCTGTTACTGTCTATAGCTGAAATGTGATTAGAACGTGACACACTTTCAGCTGTCAAATCGACAAGCTTTTCAAGTGTTGTAATAATTGGTTTTAAAGTATCAATAATAACCTTTTCAAAATCTTTTCTCTTCTTTATTAATAGAGAGTATTTTTTTTTAATAGCCACACGTGCTTGTAAGAGCTCGCTAAGAACATTTTTTTCTTTCTTAAAGTCAGGCATGCTGACAAGATGCTGTCTACAATCGAACAGCAAAGATTCCTTTTTAATGGCAAAACAGTCAAATCCTTTTCTATATCCACCATCATTCATTGCTCTATCTTTGTCAATAACAACAAATCCATACTTGTCATTCTTCCAGCATTCAGTACAAAGATTTCGAAATTCATTTAAAGTTAAGTCAGTATTCACATGGTCTTCATAGATATGTTTAAGATTAACTTCATCTTGACGATAAATTACCATCAAATTAATATTGTCCCTGATGAGATGTTTCGGTATATGACTGACATAAATAAAAGCTATCTACACTTTTGTGTCTCCCCATACAGAAAAAAGCTCTGACGTTATCCTGCTTCTCACAAGCCACATCGTCAAAAATCATAATTGAATTAGGTAGGGCTTCATCTGGAGAAACTACAGATGCATGTTCACTGAACGGTAGATATGATATACCTTCAATTGGCTCTAAAACTTTTTGAAGAAATTGGTATTTCGGTTGATTTAAGGATTTAGAGTATACATACAAATTTTAAGACCATTAGGGTGTGTAATTAGAGCCAATAAACAATTAGTTTTTTCACAGTTCAATGGGCCACAGAATACTGCTCGTATATTATCTGGAAGTAACTCCCCATGTCGCTTTTTTCTTTTCGTTTTCTCAAAATCATAGTTGGCGACGGGAAGTTTGACGTTCTGCTCAGTAAAATCCATGTTTACGTAACAAAGTCAAATCTAAGATTGACCTTTTCAAAATATAAACGCTTGTTTTATATTTTGATCATCAGTTGTAAATCAGCACTCGAAGAGAGATGCTCGTACACAAATCACAGAAGCACCTTAAGGGTAAAGGGTTACTTGATGAAGTGATCAATAACTTACCTATTGAAATGCATATTCCTGGATATCAATATTGTGGTCCCGGAACAAAACTGAAAAAGCGTCTAAAAAGAGGTGATGCAGGTATCAATCCACTTGATCAAGCATGTAAAGAACATGACATATCTTATTCTGATAAAAATGCTGATCGAAAAGTAGCTGACATGAAGCTCGCTGATAAAGCTTGGCAGCGTGTTAGAGCCAAAGATGTAAGTCTTAGCGAAAAAGCAACTGCTTTTGTTGTTGCGAATGCTATGAAATTAAAAGGAAAGACAGGAATGGGTGTAAAATTGAGTAAATTAGTAACTGCGAGTGAAAAATCATTAAAACCAAGTAAACATTCTCGCAAAGTTATTCAGTCCGCTTTGAAAGGTGCACGTGAAGCTCTTAAGATCGTTGGCGGTAAGAAAAAAATTATCATTCCACGTATTCTACCTGTTCCATCAAAAATAGGTGGCAATCTGCCTCTTCTCATACCATTGTTCGCACCACTAAGTGCAACTAGTGCTCTGGCTGGAGGAGCTGCTGGAATAGCTCAAGTAATAGATGAGGCTAAAGCTGTACAGAAAAATTATGTAGAAAGTAAAAGGCATAATAAAACTATGGAAGCTATTGCTCTAGGAAAAGGTCTCTATCTTAAACCATATAAAACTGGAATAGGATTATTCATGAAACCTCATATCGGTCATGGTCAAGTTAAAAAAAAAAAACTTCGATTTAACTTTGCCAAATCGTGCACTGACTGACTATGATCTTATAAAGTATGCTCGTATGATGCAAATCCCATATTTTCGAGGTGTTTTCATGAGAAATAATCTACCTTCTGAGGGCCCAAGGCATAACGAATCTGCTATAGTTAACTTAGATGATTTTCAAAACAAAGGCACTCACTGGGTATGTTATCGAAAACGAGGTTCTGAAGTGATTTATTTTGATAGTTTTGGTGATCTTCAACCCCTTACAGATCTCATGTTATATTTTAACGTGAAAGAAGTGAAATACAACTATAAAAGATATCAGAATTTTGACTCATTGCACATCTCCTTGACGTTGCCCGTTTCGCCCACCGTCCTCTTAAGGAAAGCACTAAAGGTCTCTAAACCCTTAGTTGAGCCCAACTCGATCAGGACATCTCCGGCCCTGGTTTTCCTTATCCCTCTGATGTTGGTCGTTGGACTCTCAGTAATTAAATCCTGCCTGATGCTCTGCAGGACGTCGCTGTAGGTTTTTCCCTCTTCTGGTTTTATGAAGACGGCGGCAGACCTCTTTTTTGTCTTCCTCTTCCTTTTCTTCTTCTTTTTCAACAGCTGCTGGGCAGGCTGCTGTGTCTCAATGGCCGATGATCTGGCCGCTGGTGGACTGTTGCTGTTGTTCTTGGGCTGCTGCAGCTGCTGCTGCCGTTTTTGCTGTTGTTGACGCTGGTGCTGTTGTTGTTGTTGCTGCTGCTGCGTTGCGTTCTGGACTAGATTTTTTGTAGCCGTCTTCTTCTTTCTATTTTGGACGACCTCAAACGGATCATCCAGACTCTTAGGGCGGTTCTTTTTTAATGCTTGCCATTCAGCATTGCTGCCAGAATCAAGCGAGGCATCCTCTAAAGTCCGCTTGGCTGAGGAGCTTGCTTCGAGCGTCTCGGTCACCTCCATCTGTTCAGTGACAGTTCTCGCCTAAAGCAAGAGGAGATGCTCCGTTTTACGGGCATCCACATGATCGATAAGCTCTGGTAGATTATTCTTAACATCTTTATGAATGTTAGGCATCGACCTGAGAGCTTCTCTGAAGAGCGCAAAGATCTCATTCATCCTCTGAGATCTTTCTTCCATTGTTAGGCAGGCGATCTCTACCCCTGACTTCTTTGGGGGATCAGCCTGCGAAAACTGGCCTTCGTTATTTTTTGAGCTGTTGCTAGCCGCTTCTGGTTGGTTTTTGGTTTGTGTTGATGTGTAATTTAACATAATAAAACGTATACTTCGCTTAAGACGGTTCGCCCATCATGGGAGCTCCAGGCGCAGTGGAGCCACTATCCCCGCCTGTAAGGTGCCTTAATTAAAGATGCCGCAGCCGAGAAGCGGTTTTCGGGTGGTCAACCCTAGCGACACCGAGTGATTCTAAATAAGAGATGTTTACGGGTTAGGCCCGCGCCATGTTGATGCTAAAGGTTTTACGTCATTGAGTGGGCGACGTCAGTACCGTGCTGCGCCTGGCCCTAAACTTCAGGCTAGACGTTCCGCAGTTCTCCTGCGCGGACTCGGTATAAGGAAATACTGACCAGATAATCCTTCGCACCTGCGCCTGTACAGACCAACTTCAACCCCTTCATGGGCTCCGGTTACGTTAGTAGAAGTACGTAGAAGCTCCTAGCTGACATGTGGTTTCACGAGACCTTTGCCCGTCACGACTTTCGCCGGAGAGGGGACTAACTTTTACCCTTATTACTAAACAGAGGTCAGCAAGTCACCACTAACGAACAACTCCGGTAGTCTGACGGAAATATCCATTGGTTGGCAGCCACAGCTCATTCATACATCCATTCATACTGTGTTGCTTCTTAGTACACGTGAATACGAACACAAAATTTTAATGGGTTGGCAGTTCCGTAAAGCCGAAGTGCCTACGCGATCATCCAGATATCCTTAAACATCACTAAGGATGGCTAGCGATATGTGGATCCTGCTTAAGCCTCCGCCTCGCCACCACATCGAAGGTGGACACTTACAAGGTCAGCAACATGCGGAGGAATAATAATAATAATAATAATAATAATAATAATAATAATAATAATAATAATAATAATAATAATAATAATAATAATGATAATAATAATAATAATAATAATAATAATAATAATAATAATATTAATAATGATAATAATAATAATAATAATAATAATAATAATAATAATAATAATAATAATAATAATGATAATAATAATAATAATATTAATAATGATAATAATAATAATAATAATAATAATAATAATAATAATAATAATGATAATAATGATAATAATAATAATAATGATAATAATAATGATAATAATAATAATGATAATAATAATAATAATGATAATAATAATGATAATAATAATAATAATCATAATAACAATAATAATGATAATAATGATAATAATGATAATGATAATAATAATGATAATGATAATGATAATGATAATGATAATGATAATGATAATGATAATGATAATGATAATGATAATGATAATGATAATGATAATGATAATGATAATGATAATGATAATAATAATGATTTTTTTTTTTTTTTTTTTTTTTTTTTTTTTTTTTTTATCCGAAGAGTTGGAGAATTCACAAATGAACCATAGAGGAAGCCGTGCGAGACTCCTCCGTGTGTGGGGTTTTCAGGTTCATATCGTTAACCTTACTACCCACTAAACTCCCACCTCTTTTATCTTACCTTTCGTAATACCACGGAAGGTACCACCCTGGACCTGCGTTAGCTTTACAAAGGGTGGCTTTTCTCTATCATAATTGACATTGCTCTATCTTTTTAGTTCTTTTCGGTCCTTATTTAAAGTTTTTCCTATTCTATTGTAGAAGACAGTTACATTCTGTCTCTGTTGTCATTGTCGATGAGATTTTTGCATTTCTTTGTACGCAGCACCGTGTCTACGTAGGTGCTTATTAAATTCCAATTTTCAGCTGTATCGGTCATCAACTTTACAATATTGTCTGGACTGATTCATCCGATTTTCGCTATTACATCTTCTCTTTCAGTTTTCCATCGTGTGCATTCAAAGAAAGTATGTTCTGCATCATCGCGCACGTGTCCGCACGCCAAGCATGTCGTATCAGTCACTTTTCCTATTTTATGCAGAAAGGATCGGAAATATCCATGCCCAGACAAGAACTGTGTGAGGTAGTAATTTATCTCCCCATGTTCTCGCTTAAACCATGTCTTGATACACGGTATGAGCCGGCGAGTCCAATTTCCGCGTTGATCTGCTTCTCGTCTTTCCTGCCACTTTTTTAGGATAGCTTCTCTTTCTTCAGTTGCCATTTTTTAACGGTCAAGGGCATGACCCGCCTTTTCTGCCTTTTTTTCCTATCAAAGGCTATCTTTTTCTCTAGAGCGAGCAGATCTATAGGGATAGCTCCCGCAATAGCTAAGACTGCTGGTTCTGATACTGTGCGGTACGCACTGCTAATTCTAAGCGCCGATCTGCGTTGAACCCTTGCGATTCTTGTTCGGTATATCTCGGTTTGTAGAGTATTTCCCCAAATTTCCGCTCCATATAACATCATAGAGTTTGCTACAGACATCAGGAGTTTTCTTTGGCTAGCTCGTGGTCCTCCGACATTTCTCATCAGGCGGCTGAGCGATATAGTCGCTGCTGATGCTTTGTCTGCCGCTTCCCTAATGTGCTCACCAAAGTTGAGCTTCGGGTCCAGAGTGAAACCCAGGTACTTGATTTTATCCCTCGTCCTTATTTTCTGGTCTTCTACCTGCATTTCTTGAATAGTGTCAAAAGTGGCCTTGTGTTTTTTGGTAAGTAGAACTATTTCTGTTTTTTCGGCAGCCAGTTCCAATCCATGGTCATCCAGCCATCTCCTAAGTCGTCTCATGACAAGGGTTAGCTTGTCTTGGATCTCCACATGACTTCTTTCTGTGATGACTATCGCTATGTCATCTGCATATCCAACAAGACAGCAGTTGTCAGGAAGTTCAATCCTCAAGATGTCGTCATAAAAAATGTTCCAGAGTTCCGGGCCTAAAATCGAACCCTGAGCTGCTCCTGCCGTAAACTTCCTGGATTTTAGTCCGTCCTTGGTCTCATATAGTAGCAGTCTGTCCTTCAGATATGCCTCCATCAACCGTAATAGATACGAGGGTATCTTGTATTTATCTCTTAATGCTTGGATTATACTTTCCCAGCTAGCTGAGTTGAAAGCGTTTCTTATATCGATGGTGGCCAGCATGACCACCTTTTTAGAGTGCTGGTTCCTCTTTTGTTCCATGTTGAAAATGTCCAACACCGTGGCAACAGCGTCGCACGTGGATTTCCCTTTACGAAAACCAAATTGTTTATTGGAGAGACCTCCTCCAATTTGTATTGCTGCCTGAAGGCGTGGTCTTATCAATTTTTCTAAAACCTTTCCAGCCGTGTCAAGCATGCACAGGGGGCGATTTCCAGCGGCTGTGTCTGGGTTTCCTTTACCCTTGCTGATTAGTACTAATCTCTGTTTTTTCCATCTTTTTGGAAAAATCCCAGTTTTTATGCAAGCATTATACGCGTCCAGTAGGAGCTTTGGCGATATCTCTACTATAAGCTTGAGGATCTCGGAAGGAATTCCGTCTGGCCCTGGTGCTTTCTTATTTTTCATAGAGTTGATAGCGATTTTCAACTCGGTCTCTGTAAAAAGGGGGATAGCTTCAGCTACTTCAATATGTTGTTCCTGCCTGACTTCGTGTTCTGGGAACAAGGTGGTGACTATATTCTCCATTACGTTTACTTCACGTAGAGGAGGTTTAGAAAACTTTCCAAGCTTTTCATTACTATCTTATAGCCCAGTCCCCATGGGTCCTTATCTACTTCCCGGCAAAGAGCTTTCCAGTGCATTCTCTTGCTGTTTTTAATAGCTTGGTTAAGCCGCTTTTTTGCTACACGTTCTTCTTCTTTCCGTTGCTGAATGTCTGCCTGGTCTGATCCTCTCCTTGCTCGTTGGGTGCGCCTCCGAAGTCGTTGACATTCCCTTCTTAGATCTGCGATGTCACTATTCCACCAATAAATTGCCGGCTTATTTTGCCTTCTTACTTGCTTCGGCATGGAGTCATGACAAGCCTTTTCTATGAGTGTCATGGTCTTATCCACAATTAATTCTGCGTCTTCAGCGTTTTCGATTGGAAGTGTCGCTATTTCTTCTTCTCCTTCCCTTATTGAACAAATGAACTTTGCCTTATCTAGCTTTGTTAAATTCCATCTAGCGTTGCTTCGATTTTCCTGTTTCTGTTGCTGTTGGCCTGTGGAGAAAGTGATATAGAGGTGATCACTTCCGTTAAACTCGTCGATCACTTGCCAATCACTTATAGAGCCGGCAATGCTCTCTGAGGCTAGCGAAATGTCTGGAACTGTCTCCGTTTGTCCGACCCTTCTAAAGGTAGTTGTACCATCATTTAGTATCGCTAGTTCAAGTCTTGATGCCATGTCTAGAATCGCCTGTCCTCTTGCGTTTGTTTTTTGTGATCCCCAGTCCAGAGCATGTGCATTGAAATCTCCTCCTACGATGATTTCCTCTTCAAAATCCCGCAGTGCGTCCTCCAGCTCTATCAGATCCTCATTAAAAGTGTCCGGTGTGCCTGCAGTGGGAGGACTGAAATAACAACTAACGTAGATAGTGTTGTTACTTTTAATCCAGGCAAATCCGTTACCACTGCCCTTTTTTAAAAAAGCAAAATTGTTCTGATTTCGAATCCGGATAGCTGCTTTTCTCCTGTGATCAATGACCCAATTGGGTCCTTCTGTGCTTGTTTTCCCGAGCTCACTTATAAAACCGACATCAATTCGTTTTTCTTCGGCCATTTTTTGGAAAAGCCCAAAGGCTATGAGGCTGCGGCGAATATTACCTTGCATAATTTTCGTCATTTTGTTACTTGTGTAATGGCATTCCCCCATGCCGCACGGTAGGTCATACATTTACCAGTTCCCAGTAAGTGCTTCGTCTGTTCTTCTGATAATGATAATGATAATGATAATGATAATGATAATGATAATGATAATGATAATGATAATGATAATGATAATGATAATGATAATGATAATGATAATGATAATGATAATGATAATGATAATGATAATGATAATGATAATGATAATGATAATAATAATGATAATGATAATGATAATGATAATGATAATGATAATGATAATGATAATGATAATGATAATGATAATGATAATGATAATGATAATGATAATGATAATGATAATGATAATGATAATGATAACCATAACGATAACAATAACGATAACGATAACGATAACGATAACGATAACGATAACGATAACAATAACAATATCGATAATAATAACGATAACAATAACAATAACAATAACAATAACAATAACAATAACGATAACAATAACGATAAGAATAACCGTAACAATAACAATAACCATAACGATAACGATAACGATAACGATAACGATAACGATAACAATAACCATAACAATAACGATAACGATAACGATAACGATAACGATAACGATAACGATAACGATAACGATAACGATAACGATAACGATAACGATAACGATAACGATAACGATAACGATAACGATAACGATAACGATAACGATAACGATAACGATAACGATAACGATAACGATAACCATAACGATAACGATAACGATAACGCTAACGATAACGATAACGATAACGATAACGATAACGATAACGATAACGATAACGGTAACGATAACGATAACGATAACGATAACGATAACGATAACGATAACGATAACGATAACGATAACGATAACGATAACGATAACGATAACGATAACGATAACGATAACGATAACGATAACGATAACCATAACGATAACGATAACGATAACGATAACGATAACGATAACGAAAACGATAACGATAACGATAACGATAACCATAACGATAACGATAACGATAACGATAACGATAACGATAACGATAACGATAACGATAACGCTAACGATAACGCTAACGATAACGATAACGATAACGATAACGATAACGATAACGATAACGATAACGGTAACGATAACAATAACGATAACGATAACGATAACGATAACGATAACGATAACGATAACGATAACGATAACGATAACGATAACGATAACGATAACGATAACGATAACGACAACCATGACAATGACAATGACAATGACAATGACAATGACAATGACAATGACAATGACAATGACAATGACAATGACAATGACAATGACAATGACAATGAAAATGACAATGACAATGACAATGACAATGACAATAACAATGACAATGACAATGACAATAACCATAACCATAACAATAACAATAACAATAACAATAAAAATAACAATAACAATAATAACAATAATAACAATAACAATAACAATAACAATAACAATAATAACAATAACAATAACAATAACAATAACAATAACAATAATAATAATAAGAAAAATAATAATAATAATAATAACAATAACAATAACAATAACAATAACAATAACAATAACAATAACAATAACAATAACAATAACAATAACAATAACAATAACAATAACAATTACAATTACAATAACAATAACCATAACGATAACGATAACGATAACGATAACGATAACAATCACGATGACGATAACCATAACAATAACAATAACAATAACAATAACAATAACAATAACAATAACAATAACAATAACAATAACAATAACCATAACCATAACCATAACCATAACAATAACAATAACAATAACAATAATAACAATAATAATAACAATAACAATAACAATAACAATAACCATAACCATAACCATAACCATAACCATAACCATAACAATAACAATAACAATAACAATAACAATAATAATAACAATAACCATAACGATAACGATAACGATAACGATAACGATAACGATAACGATAACGATAACGATAACGATAACGATAACGATAACGATAACGATAACGATAACAATAACCATAACGATAACGATAACAATAATAACAATAACAATAACAATAACAATAACAATAACAATAACCATAACCATAACCATAACCATAACCATAACCATAACAATAACAATAACAATAACAATAACAATAATAATAAAATAACAATAACCATAACGATAACGATAACGATAACGATAACGATAACGATAACGATAACGATAACAATCACGATGACGATAACCATAACAATAACAATAACAATAACAATAACAATAACAATAACAATAACAATAACAATAACAATAACAATAACAATAACAATAACAATAACAATAACCATAACCATAACCATAACCATAACCATAACCATAACCATAACAATAACAATAACAATAACAATAACAATAATAATAACAATAACAATAACCATAACGATAACGATAACCATAACCATAACGATAACGATAACGATAACGATAACGATAACGATAACGATAACGATAACGATAACGATAACGATAAGGATAACGATAACGATAACGATAACGATAACGATAACGATAACCATAACAATGACAATGACAATGACAATGACAATGACAATGACAATGACAATGACAATGACAATAACAATAACAATAACCATAACGATAACGATAACGATAACGATAACGATAACGGTAACCATAACCATAAAGATAACGATAACGATAACGATAACGATAACGATAACGATAACGATAAGGATAACGATAACGATAACGATAACGATAACGATAACCATAACAATGACAATGACAATGACAATGACAATGACAATGACAATGACAATGACAATGACAATAACAATAACAATAACCATAACGATAACGATAACGATAACGATAACGATAACGGTAACCATAACCATAAAGATAACGATAACGATAACCATAACGATAACGATAACGATAACGATAACGATAACCATAACCATAACGATAACGATAACGATAACGATAACGATAACCATAACCATAAAGATAACGATAACGATAACGATAACGATAACGATAACGATAACGATAACGATAACGATAACGATAACGATAACGATAACGATAACGATAACGATAACGATAACGATAACGATAACGATAACGATACCGATAACGATAACGATAACGATAACCATAACCATAACGATAACGATAACGATAACGATAACGATAACGATAACGATAACGATAACGATAACGATAACGATAACGATAACGATAACCATAACAATAACAATAACAATAACAATAACAATAACAATAACAATAACCATAACCATAACCATAACCATAACCATAACCATAACCATAACGATAACGATAACGATAACGATAACGATAACGATAACGATAACGATAACGATAACGATAACGCTAACGATAACGATAACGATAACGATAACGATAACGATAACGATAACGATAACGGTAACGATAACGATAACGATAACGATAACGATAACGATAACGATAACGATAACGATAACGATAACGATAACGATAACGATAACGATAACGATAACGATAACGATAACGACAACCATGACAATGACAATGACAATGACAATGACAATGACAATGACAATGACAATGACAATGACAATGACAATGACAATGACAATGACAATGACAATGAAAATGACAATGACAATGACAATGACAATGACAATAACAATGACAATGACAATGACAATAACCATAACCATAACAATAACAATAACAATAACAATAACAATAACAATAACAATAATAACAATAATAACAATAACAATAATAACAATAACAATAACAATAATAATAACAATAACAATAACAATAATAATAACAATAACAATAATAATAATAAGAAAAATAATAATAATAATAATAACAATAACAATAACAATAACAATAACAATAACAATAACAATAACAATAACAATAACAATAACAATAACAATAACAATAACAATAACAATTACAATTACAATAACAATAACCATAACGATAACGATAACGATAACGATAACGATAACAATCACGATGACGATAACCATAACAATAACAATAACAATAACAATAACAATAACAATAACAATAACAATAACAATAACAATAACAATAACCATAACCATAACCATAACCATAACAATAACAATAACAATAACAATAACAATAACAATAATAATAACAATAACAATAACAATAACAATAACCATAACCATAACCATAACCATAACCATAACCATAACAATAACAATAACAATAACAATAACAATAATAATAACAATAACCATAACGATAACGATAACGATAACGATAACGATAACGATAACGATAACGATAACGATAACGATAACGATAACGATAACGATAACGATAACGATAACAATAACCATAACGATAACGATAACAATAACAATAACAATAACAATAACAATAACAATAACAATAACCATAACCATAACCATAACCATAACCATAACCATAACAATAACAATAACAATAACAATAACAATAACAATAATAATAACAATAACAATAACCATAACGATAACGATAACGATAACGATAACGATAACGATAACGATAACGATAACAATCACGATGACGATAACCATAACAATAACAATAACAATAACAATAACAATAACAATAACAATAACAATAACAATAACAATAACAATAACAATAACAATAACAATAACCATAACCATAACCATAACCATAACCATAACCATAACCATAACAATAACAATAACAATAACAATAACAATAATAATAACAATAACAATAACCATAACGATAACGATAACCATAACCATAACGATAACGATAACGATAACGATAACGATAACGATAACGTAACGATAACGATAACGATAACGATAAGGATAACGATAACGATAACGATAACGATAACGATAACCATAACAATGACAATGACAATGACAATGACAATGACAATGACAATGACAATGACAATGACAATAACAATAACAATAACCATAACGATAACGATAACGATAACGATAACGATAACGGTAACCATAACCATAAAGATAACGATAACGATAACGATAACGATAACGATAACGATAACGATAAGGATAACGATAACGATAACGATAACGATAACGATAACCATAACAATGACAATGACAATGACAATGACAATGACAATGACAATGACAAGATGACAATGACAATAACAATAACAATAACCATAACGATAACGATAACGATAACGATAACGATAACGAAGCGTAACCGATAACGATAACGATAACGATAACGATAACGATAACGATAACGATAGACGATAACGATAACGATAACGATAACCATAATCATAACGATAACGATAACGATAACGATAACGATAACCATAACCATAAAGATAACGATAACGATAACGATAACGATAACGATAACGATAACGATAACGATAACGATAACGATAACGATAACGATAACGATAACGATAACGATAACGATAACGATAACGATACCGATAACGATAACGATAACGATAACCATAACCATAACGATAACGATAACGATAACGATAACGATAACGATAACGATAACGATAACGATAACGATAACGATAACGATAACGATAACGATAACAATAACAATAACAATAACAATAACAATAACAATAACAATAACAATAACCATAACCATAACCATAACCATAACCATAACCATAACCATAACCATAACGATAACGATAACGATAACGATAACGATAACGATAACGATAACGATAACGATAACGATAACGATAAGGATAACGATAACGATAACGATAACGATAACCATAACAAGGACAATGACAATGACAATGACAATGACAATGACAATGACAATGACAATGACAATGACAATGACAATAACAATAACAATAACCATAACGATAACGATAACGATAACGATAACGATAACGATAACGATAACGATAACAATAACCATAACGATAACGATAACAATAGCCATAACCATAACCATAACCATAACCATAACCATAACCATAACCATAACGATAACGATAACGATAACGATAACGATAACGATAACGATAACGATAACGATAACGATAACGATAACGATAACGATAACCATAACAATGACAATGACAATGACAGTGACAGTGACAGTGACAGTGACAATGACGATGACGATGACGATGACGATGACGATGACGATGACGATGACGATGACGGTGACGATGACGATGACGATGACGATGACGATGACGATGACGATGACGATGACGATGACGATGACGATGACGATCACGATCACGATGACGATGACCATGACCATGACAATGACAATGACAATGACAATGACAATGACAATGACAATGACAATGACAATGACAATGACAATGACAATGACAATGACAATGACAATGACAATGACAATGACAATGACAATAACAATAACAATAACAATAACAATAACAATAACAATAACAATAACAATAACAATAACAATAACAATAACAATAACAATAACAATAATAATAATAATAATAATAATAATAATAATAATAATAATAATAATAATAATAATAATTTTTTTTTTTTTTTTTTTTTTTTTTTTTTTCATTGGTTGAACGAATAAAATCTGCTGTCAGACCGCCGTCAGTTCGCTGGGCTCGGATATATCCGGGAACAGAGTACAGACGGTTGAGAGGGGTTCTAGATAAACTAGCAAACCTCTAAAATTACGCGATCCTCATGCCTGTCTAATGATAGCAAAAAAATGCAGTCACTGGACGTGCAAGAGATTCTCCAATCATCACTCACGGCGTTTGTTCCACCCCGGAAACTGTTTATCACATTACTTCAGGGTGGCACCGCGTTCTAAGTCTTTTGGACCTTTTCCTTATGACTTCTTCTGTAAATATACAGATTTCCAATAATATAGATCTATGCCTAATAAGCAACATGATTTAAAAGGCCATCTTCTGCCTGGCGATCGGCTCTGTAAAGGGGAGCATAAATCGATCGCATATATATGGTATGGTATGGACTGGCTCTGTAAAGGAGCAAAATCTGTCCATAATTTTCTCTTCAGTCTTGATTCTCCTGTTCTAAGATGGATCTTATGCCTCTTGTGGGGCTATCCTCTCTACCGCGTCTGACTCATACTAACATTCAATCTCGCGCTTATTTACAACGACACTCATTCATACCACAGCTAAAGCTGGCGCTTTTGCTGCTATCTCAAACATTTTCTGGGTGCACGATTCGTTCTCGTCCTTAAGACGAGTCCTCGTCGTCACCCTCCGCACCCGAATCTATGGGACCGGCTACTGCCTCTAGGTTATGGTGAGGTATAAGCCTGACTCCCCGCTCCTCATTCGCACTTAGTTCGATTGCCCTATCTAAGAACGGTTTCTTCTTTCTTAGGACGCTTTCGACAAATAGTGCCATAGCGTCCCACTTTTCTTTGGCCGACAACATTTCACTGATAATGTTATCTGGCGTTAACGCTTCGAATATCCTCTCAACCTGGCGTCTTTCTTCGTTCCACTGATGGCAGACGAAAAACGTATGATACGCATCGTCGCGATCCGCGAAACAGAAGATGCAGCCCGGGCTCTGGGTCTTTACCATTTTACTGAGATAAGCGCAGAAATACCCGTGGTTACTAAGGAACTGGGTGAGGTAATAGTTGACCTCCCCGTATCTTCTATCGACCCATGGAGCCAGCTCCCTAATGAGCACGTGTGTCCATCGGCCTTTCACCATCTGATTCCATGTTTTTGCCAGGTTTCCATGGTCACCTGTCTTTCTTCTTTCTGAACGATTGCAGTTCCATCTTCTGTTTTCTTCCGTTCGTAGGTTCGCTTGCGTTCCATCGCCTGTAATTCGATCGGGATGATTCCTGCGATGACTAGCACCGCGGGTCCCGAGACAGTGCGATAGGCGCTGGTGACTCTAAGAGCCCCTCTCCTTTGAACAGAAGATAGTACGCTTCGGTGCGTCTCTTTTCTCATTTGGTTAGCCCATATTTCAGAGCCGTACAATAAGATGGACGTCGTGACTGTCATTAAAAGTCATCGTTTGCTTGATTTCGGGCCGCTGGTATTGGCCATAAGACGACTTAACTGCAACGTTTTCTTTATCGCTTTATTAGCGACGTGTTTTAGGTGCGTCAAAAAAGTTAGTTTTGCATCTAGCTTTATGCCGAGATACGTCACCTCACTTCTTGTCTGCACCACGTTTGTGCCTACTGTCATGGGAAACTCGATGTTGATGTGTTTCCAAGTTAAGGGCACGATTTCTGTTTTGGCCATCGCTATTTCGAGACCATGCTTCACCATCCACTCGGAAATTCTTCTCATCGCCGTGTTTAGTATGTGCTGGGCAATGTTTACGTTTTTCGCGGAGATGACTAAAGCGACATCATCAGCGTACGCAAACATTTTCACCCCATCCGGCATTGCAAGTCTGAGTAATGCATCGAACAGGATGTTCCAGAAGTCTGGGCCGAAGATCGAGCCCTGTGCCACGCCTGCGCTAAGGTCTTTTTCACGCCAGCCTTCTTCTGTTTCATAGCGGAGGATACGGTTTCTCAGATAGTCTCGTATCACTCGCATAAGGTATTCTGGTACATTAAACTCTTTCAACGCAGCAAGGAGGTCAGGCCATTTTGCTGAGTTGAAAGCGTTTTTCGTATCCAGCATGACTAGAAACGCAATAAGACGGGAATGATGGTTCCCAGTCCATCCTTCTTTTGCTACCTTTACTACTTCTTCTACTGCATTTACGGTAGACCGCTTTTTCCTGAAGCCGTACTGGTTGTCAGCGAGATCGCCAGCCGCCTGTACAGCTCCTTGTAATCGCGGTTTAAGCAGCCTCTTGTATAGCTTCCCTGCTTCGTCCAACATGCAGAGCGGCCTGTGGGACGATGGATGCCGGGGATCACCTCCCTTTCCTTTGTTGATCAGCACAAGACGCGCAATCTTCCAGGGAGTGCTAAACACACCCGTCTGGAGGTATGCGTCGTACATGTTCAACAAGAGAGATGGCGCTTTCACCGCTATGCATTTAAGGACCTCGGATAGTATTCCGTCAGGCCCAGGTGCCTTATTGTTCTTCATCATTCTTGCAGCTATCTGTAGCTCTCCGCTTGTAAAGAGCGGGATCTCTTCTGGTTTTCCTGTATTCTCCTGTTCTTCGAGTGGTGCATGCGTAGGGAACAAGTGGTTTACGATGTTCGCCATGGTCTCTTCTTCGAATGGCAACGTGGGGGCGGCGTTAAGCTTCTAGGTCACGATCTTGTAGGCCAAGCCCCACACCTCTCTGTTGACGTCTTCGCTCAGGTCTTTCCAGCATTGTTCTTTGCTTCGATTGATCTTCTTACGAAGCTTTTTATGCACGTCTCTGTATTGCGCAGACAAAAGATCTGCTGCTGGTGAGTTCTTCTTTCTTGCTCTCTGTGATGATCTTCTGAGACTAAGAGCTTCTGACCTCGTTCTAGCGATTTCGTCATTCCACCAATACGCTGGACGCTTATGATGTCGCGATCCCTTGCGCGGCATAGATGCATCACAGGCTCTGTGAATGAGACTCATCGTCTCATTTACGAGAACCTCTGCAGCGTCGGCGTTTCCGGTGGCAGTTGTCGCGTCCGGTAGATAGTCTGATCCTTGCTGCAGTACTTGGACAAGTTTCTCAGAGTCCAGCTTGGCAACGTTCCATCTGACTGGTCTAGCGACATTTCGCCTCGATGATTGGGATCCATCATGGATTTGAAATGTGATGTACTGGTGGTCACTTCCATTGTATGTCTCCAGCACCTTCCAATCTGACACTTTACGTGAAAGATTTTCTGATGCGAAGGATACGTCAGGAATTGTACCGCTAGCTCCTCGTCTGAATGTTGGAGTGCTTCCGGTGTTTAGCACTGTTAGGCCGAGTCTGTCTGCCATCTCCATGATGTATCCTCCTCTGCTGTCCTGAAGTGGCATTCCCCACTCTAACGCTTTCGCGTTAAAGTCTCCTGCAACGACGACGTCACCTTCCATTCTTCGGACAGAGTCTTCCAGCAGATCCAGACGTCGCCTGAACGTTTCTGCTGTTGTGTTTGGTGTAAAATAACAGCTCACAAATGTAACGTTTCTGCTTTTGACCCATACGAAGCCTTCTCCAGCTCCATCTGCGTCTACTCTGATGTTATTTGGGTCTACGTAGATCGCTGCAGTGCCAAGCTTGTCTTTAAACCAGGTCTTAACGGTCCAGTTTGTGTACTGCTCGCTTATCAGTAGCACATCGGCATTTGTCTCAAATTTGATTTGAGTCAAAAGGCTGTTAGCTACGTCACTTCTATGTAAGTTGGCTTGAAGGACCGTTATACGGCCCATCATTAGCGCTTTTTGATTCGGTTCAGTGTCTCGCGAAAGACTCTGCACTGACCTGACCCAGGGATGTGTTTCCGCTCTGCTGGGTCTACTTCGCGCTCAGTACATAGTATGCACTGAGTATCAGTAGCCTTGCAGGCCGATCCCTTATGGCCGTCTTTGCCACATTTGTAGCACATCTTGCTACGGTCTGGTCCTCGGCAGTCACGCGCCTGGTGACCGTAGTTCAGGCACCTAAAACAGCGCTGAACCCTTTGCCAACTTCTGATTCGGCAGCTGGTGTAAGCGATCTTTATCCTAGTTCTAGAGAGCAGGAACGCCGCTTGGTCTTGTTCCATCTCTACAATGGCCAAGCGGAGCTCTCTGCTGTTGGGGTTGGTCAGTGAGACGCTAAACTCCCCTACTTCCTGTTGGCCTTCGGTAAAAGCAGCTTTTACAGCGGCCTCTACTTCTTCTGCTGAAGCTAGACAGTCGATGTCTCTGATCTCGACCGTTTCTTTGGGGCACATCTCCTTGACGTTGCCCGTTTCGCCCACCGTCCTCTTAAGGAAAGCACTAAAGGCCTCTAAACCCTTAGTTGAGCCCAACTCGATCAGGACATCTCCGGCCCTGGTTTTCCTTATCCCTCTGATGTTGGTCGTTGGACTCTCAGCGATTAAATCCTGCCTGATGCTCTGCAGGACGTCGCTGTAGGTTTTTCCCTCTTCTGGTTTTATGAGGACGGCGGCAGACCTCTTTTTTGTCTTCCTCCTCCTTTTCTTCTTCTTTTTTAACAGCTGCTGGGCAGGCTGCTGTGTCTCGATGGCCGATGTTCTGGCCGCTGGTGGACTGTTGCTGTTGTTCTTGGGCTGCTGCGGCTGCTGCTGCCGCTTTTGCTGTTGTTGTCGCTGGTGCTGCTGTTGTTGCTTCTGCTGCTGTTGGCGCTGCTGCTGCTGTTGTTGTTGTTGCTGCTGCTGCGTTGCGTTCTGGACTAGATTTTTTGTAGCCGTCTTCTTCTTTCTATTTTGGACAACCTCAAACGGGTCATCCAGACTCTCAGGGCGGTTCTTTTTTAATGCTTGCGATTCAGCATTGCTGCCAGAATCGAGCGAGGCATCCTCTAAAGTCCGCTTGGCTGAGGAGCTTGCTTCGAGCGTCTCGGTCACCTCCATCTGTTCAGTGACCGTTCTCGCCTGAAGCAAGAGAAGATGCTCCGTTTTAAGGGCATCCACATGATCGATAAGCTCTGGTAGATTATTCTTAACATCTTTATGAATGTTAGGCATCGACCTAAGAGCTTCTCTGAAGAGCGCAAAGATCTCATTCATCCTCTGAGATCTTTCTTCCATTGTTAGGCAGGCGATCTCTACCCCTGACTTCTTTTGGGGATCAGCCTGCGAAAACTGGCCTTCATTATTTTTTGAGCTATTGCTAGCCGCTTCTGGTTGGTTTTTTGGTTGTGTTGATGTGGAATTTAACATAATAAAACGTATACTTGGCTTAAGACAGTTCGCCCATCATGGGAGCTCCAGGCGCAGTGGAGCCACTATCCCCGCCTGTGAGGTGCCCTAATTAAAGATGCCGCAGCCGAGAAGCGGTTTTCGGGTGGTCAACCCTAGCGACACCGAGTGATTCTAAATAAGAGATGTTTACGGGTTAGGCCCGCGCCATGTTGATGCTAAAGGTTTTACGTCATCCGTATTGAGTGGGCGACGTCAGTACCGTGCTGCGCCTGGCCCTAAACTTCAGGCTAGACGTTCCGCAGTTCTCCTGCGCGGACTCGGTATAAGGAAATACTGACCAGGTAATCCTTCGCACCTGCGCCTGTACAGACCAACTTCAACCCCTTCATGGGCTCCGGTTACGTTAGTAGAAGTACGTAGACGCTCCTAGCCGACATGTGGTTTCACGAGACCTTTGCCCGTCACGACTTTTGCCGGAAAGGGGACTAACTTTTACCCTTATTACTAAACAGAGGTCAGCAAGTCACCACTAACGAACAACTCCGGTAGTCTGACGGGAATATCCATTGGTTGGCAGCCACAGCTTATTCATACATCCATTCATACTGTGTTGCTTCTTAGTACACGTAAATACGAACACAAAATTTTAATGGGTTGGCAGTTCCGTGAAGCGGAAGTGCCTACGCGATCATCCAGATATCCTTAGTCATCACTAAGGATGGCTAGCGATATGTGGATCGTGCTTAAGCCTCCGCCCCGCCACCACATCGTAGGTGGACACTTACAAGGTCAGCCACATGCGGAGGAATAATAATAATAATAATAATAATAATAATAATAATAATAATAACAATAACAATAACAATAACAATAACAATAACAATAACAATGACAATAACAATAACAATAACAATAACAATAACAATAACAATAACAATAACAATAACAATAACAATAACAATAACAATAACAATAACAATAACATTAACAATAACAATAACAATAACAATAACAATAACAATAACAATAACAATAACAATAACAATAACAATAACAATAACAATAACAATAACAATAACAATAACAATAACAATAACAATAACAATAACAATAAAAATAACAATAACAATAACAATAACAATAACAATAACAATAACAATAACAATAACAATAACAATAACAATAACAATAACAATAACAATAACAATAACCATAACCATAACCATAACCATAACCATAACCATAACCATAACCATAACCATAACCATAACCATAACCATAACCATAACCATAACCATAACCATAACCATAACCATAACCATAACCATAACCATAACCATAACCATAACAATAACAATAACAATAACAATAACAATAACAATAACAATAACAATAACAATAACAATAACAATAACAATAACAATAACAATAACAATAACAATAACAATAACAATAACAATAACAATAACAATAACAATAATAATAATGAAGCGTTCCTGACTTTATTCACGGTCGCCAGGTAATATTTTAATTACCGAATTTAAATTTACTTCATTATTTTAAATAATTCCATGCATATACAAGGTGCATACAACAATATTGTATAAGAAAATTATGTTTATCGACGATCTCCTCCAGTGCAATACTCTTAGAGATGCGATAATTTATAATTTTCTTTACGTGTGGATGAGAGGGTAGAATGATAAAAGTTATTATCGACGACTCCGTTGAGTGCAATACTCTAAAGAGTGCGATAATCAACTTTTTTATTATATGAGATATGTAGAAAATTGTTTAAATCGACGACATCTTTGAGTGCAATACTCTTAGATGTGCGATAAATAACACTTCTATTTAATGCAAAATGAATAAACAAACCATTATCGACGACATATCCAAGTGCAATACTCTTCAATGTGCGATAATTAATTTGTTTAGTATTTATATGAAAAATGATTAATGAGATGAGATGAGTTATACTTTTATCAATAACTTTTTAAACACAGTCTCATTTAAATTTGAAATACTTAATCTTTTTATTAAAAAATTAAGAAAATATATATTTTACAAAGATTCAAAAGTTAATTAGTATTTTAAGACAGAATACTTAAATCTTATACTTCTGACAGTATAAGATTGAATGAATATAGTATCCATGTTAGATGTTACATGGTCGAACATCTAAAAGATAATGAGAGAGCTTGCTTGAGTTCACGCTCTTTTATATTATTTCTTAAACCTTCTATGAGGTTCTATTTCTTATTGAAGAATTATATTTTAGGAAATAGAATGTTCCATAACATTTATTTTAGATATTTACAAAAGAACATTTAATTAAGATAAATGTATTAGTAAAAGAAACATTCTATCTCCTTTACATTTCAAATAACTATTTTTTATAGTTAATTTTAGTATTTATTAATTGAAAAAGTTAATCTTTTATATTTTAATTAATATCTTTAAACTTTAAACAGAGTAATCAGTTTCATACATATTATATAAATTGAATGTTCTATTTATATATACACAATTATTTTAGAAAGTTACATTTTATTATTAACCATTAAATATTGATAATACTTTTTATTAAAAGAAATAGAACATTCTATTTCTATAATCATTTTACTATATCTATATATATACATTTGAGTTATCTTATCGACCTCAGTAGGTAACTATGAAGTCCTACTTATTCTTTTAATGTAATTTAAATTTCTTATAACTAAAATTTATTCTATCTTTTAAATAATATAGTCATTCTTATGACATATTTGTGTTTAATTTAATAATTATACCCAAAATCAGTATGAGCCGTTACATAGCCCCCCAGATAGAATTGAAAATTTTTAGCATATAAAATACCATTTGATTAAGAAACGAAATTTTCAATTCTATCTCTGAAATGTTTCTTAATTACAGTAAACGCCATATGATTAATTGCTTATACTTAATGTTCTAATAAATATCAACTTTAAATCAAAATAAGCTTAATTCATAAATATAAACATTCAATCATATTTACAAACAAATATGATTTTAAATCTTAATCTTCATTTTATAAATCTAATAATTATATTATAACAGTTTTTTTTTTTTTTTATTAATTTCTATTAATTTAAATTGTTTATAATTTAAACATTCAAGAAAACTTTTCTTTTTTAAAATATAATTCAAACTATAGTTCTAACTATTTTCTAAGTTACTTAATTCTATCAATATTTAAACGACTCTAAAATTTTTCCTAGCCCCCACTGAAAAGTGAAATTTAAGTTCTATCTTTTGATATGAATAAACAATTAATATCTAATCGCATTTTCCAAGAATTATTTACAAAGATTTTTTTATAACTAAGTTAAGCCCTTTCACAGCCTCTCTCTTAAGTTAACATTTCTTTATAATATATTTATAATTGTTTTATAAATTTACAACAAATAAATTTTTATTATCTTATTAATACAAATGTAAATCAATTGTAGTTTTTACTATTTTAATAAAGTCTATTTTAACTTACTGAAAAAGAAAACTACTATTTTTTATTCAAATAAAATTGAAAAGTAAAATTAAATAAATACTAATTTAAATTATCTATAGTGAATTTTTATCAATTAATCTAAAAATTACTAAAAATCTTCTATCTTCTCTCTTCTTTCTTCCATATTTATATCTGTATTATTTTATTTCTTCTTTACTTTTCTATATGCTAAGAAAAGCTTCTTTATTCGGGGTCTTGGTCCCTCTAAGGATAGTACATGACTTGAAAGTTGTACTTCCTTTAATACAAAATTAGATTTTGTAAAATTTAATCTTAAATTGTGCTTTTCTAATCTTTTAAACAATCTTTCTAAATTCTCCAAGTTTTGTTCAAAATTATGTGATATGCACAATAAATTATCGAAAAATGCTATAACTGAATGGTGTAAATCACCATTAGCTAAGTCCAAACCCTTTATAAGAGTTGCACTACTTGTAGACGTACCGAAGGGCACCACATTGAACTCATATACTTTATTATTTACCATGAAAGCAGTGTATTTTTTGCTATTTTCAGGTACAGCGATTTGCCAAAAACCACTAATTAAATGAAAGTTTGACATATATTTTATATCTTGGCATCTTTGAAATATTTCCTCGATTCCAGCTGGTGTTTCAGAAACTTTAATGAGCTTTTCATTAAGTATTCTAGCATCTAGACATAATCGAACGGAGCCATCTTTATTAATTACAATAACCAATGGGTTGATGTAAGAACTCGTTGATCTTCTAATAATATTTAATTCAAGCATTTTTTGGATTTCCTTTTCTACTTTTTCCTTATAATTAATAGGAATAGAAAATTGTTTATCATCCTTGAACTGCAATTCATGTTCATAAACATCTGGCAAACTTGGTTTTTCATCAAATATTCCACGATGATAGAATATTAACATAATTAACTTTTGTTTTTGTTCATCTGTAAGGTTTTCATTTGGCAGTATTTTTTGTTCGATCTCTTCATACATTAAATGGTACTTAGGATCATTTAAATTTTTATTGTTTGGTTTTGAGACACTTTCACTGTACTCAATACTCAAACTTTGATATTCATTCTGTTCAAGAATGATATCAATATAAGGAATAATTTCCTTTTTATTTTGATTACTGATACATATTTTTTCATGTACAGTATCTAAAATCATTTTTAAGCCTTTTTGTACATCGTAGCCAATTATGCATTCTCTCACTAGCTTTGGTACTACGATAAAAATGGCATTGAATTCGATACTAGCCACCTTAACAGTCAACATAACTTGTTTAGTTATTTTTGTTGATTTTAAACCTGTTGCACCTTTAATAACTTTTCCTGCTATAGGTAAAGTTGGACGATCATTAAAAATATGAGAATTATTCTTGTAGAATTCTTCCGAAATACAGGTTACCTCACTGCCTGAATCTATTAATGCTTGAATTTTGATGCCTTCCACCTCTAATGGTATCTGAGGACATTTCTTTTTTATCATGTTGACACCATCAGGTTCAATATCATATAAGAGTTCACTACGAGGATCACTAAATATAGTGTTAATCTCGAAAATTTCTTTTTTATCAGTTGCATTCTGTTGATTTATTTTGCTTTTTCTTGGATCCGAGTTACAAAATGCAACTACTGTCCGTTTCCCAATTTCAATGTACCTGCTTCTTGAAATAAGCTCGTAACATCTACCTCTTCTTCATATCTTCGACAAGCTTCATTAATGAAGTCTTGTTGACTTGATGATTTTTGCTTTAGGTTTAAACCTTTTGGTTTATTCCCTTGTTGCACTCTTATTTCATTTACCTCATGTGCATTATAAGGTTTTTGGTCATATCCATTCTTATTATAATCTTTATTATAATAATTTGGATTTTTATTCGGATGGCTTTTATTCTTTTCCATAGAATCTTGCTCATCCTTTTGATCTTGATCATCAAAATCAAATTCAGATAACAGTGCAAAGAATGCAGTTTTATCTTTAATCCGTTGTATACGAATTGCACTTCTAATCTCTCTTTCAAAATGACCACTTAATTGATTGATGATTTCACAATCATCCCGATGTTCATCGAGTTCTTGTGCTGAATTGAATAAGTCCATTGCATAGGCTAACATAGTTGCATTTTTCTTAGAATTATATTTCCCAAACTCGATTTTTCGTTTAATGACCCTCTGGGTGTTATCATTCCAGAACTGCAACTTAAATTCTTTTTCAAAATCATCTATTGAAAGGATTTCTTTTTCGTTTAGATTGAACCAGCTCTGGGCTATTCCCTCTAAACTTTGAGAAAATACATATCTGATTTCCTTCTCATCAAGTTTCGTGACTTCAATGTATCTTTTTAGGTCATTTAGAAACTTGATGGGCCTTTCTTCCGAAGTCCCCTTAAACTTTGGAATTCTCAAATTTAATTTTTTAGTTGCATCACCTGATGCTACGATATTGCTGTTGCCAGTCTGATTCATTGTTGAATTCTCTACTTGTTCTTGCAGACTTCTCATGGCATCCTCATTATTTCTTATTGCCACATCTAATTCAGCAATCTCTTGATGTCTTATATTTGACATAATATCTTCATTCTCTTTAACAAGATCATTTAGAGTCTTGTTTTCTGCTTTTAAACTCTCTATTTCATTTTTTAGAGTTTGAATCTCTTGTTGCCATTCAGCTTTGGCTTCTTCTAATTTTTTATTTATTAACCCTTCCAAAAGAGTTAATGATTCCTTCAGAGAATCTTGATTTATTTGCATATTATTTTGCAAGGTATTCTGATTTTGTACATCGTCTTCGATGCTTATTATCCTAGCTTCTAGGCTATCTTGATTCTCATCAAGGCATTTTACTTCGTCTGCTACTGCTCTTCTCCATGAGCCAGATCTCCTTATAGCTTCAGGAGAACTTGCATCTGAGAGCTGATCTATTTCATTGAGAAGCTCTTCAGATGTCTTCTCATGTAACTTTAGGATTGACCTTCTTTTCGACATTTTTTAAATTTAATTATAAAATCAAAAAATAAGAAAAATGAGAAGAAATCCTTTTTTATAATTCAATACTTAGCTTTGTATTGAATTATATTTACTTTGAATTCACTTTCAAAGTGTTTAAACTTGATTTAAACTCAATGGAAATTTCTTAAGTGGAAACCAACCTTTATATCTATTTCAACAAGCTAATACATCTACATATGTATATGTATGTGTATGTGTTTAACACTTACATCTGAATCTTTCTTGCTTTACTCTTTATTTTCATCTCTTAAAATTCAAATTTTTTAAATATTCATATTTAATTAAATTAATAATTTATTGCAATTTTAATTTTGCAAATAAATTTTATTAATTTAATTTAATCATTTAATTATATAAAATGCAGAAAAAAATCTTAAAAATTTTTTATGCTCTGAGGTGGATTCGAACCGCCGCCCTCCACGTGTAAAGCAAGAGCTGTGCCATTAAGCTAACGTGGCTTATGATACACTAGACGTATAAAGATGTTATAATGCAGCCTTTATACGTTGATGTGGATGTATTAATTTTTATGAGATTGTTTATAATTAAATAAATATTTTTTATAATAATTTATTTAATTAATTTATTATTTCTCATCTCTTTTGGTTTTGACTACGTTAAAGTCATCAAACCTCTCCTCTGTCTCCACACGTGCATAATCGGTGCCCTTAAAGAGCCCCCCGTTATACAGAGGTAGCATCTAGTGTTTTATACTAGATTCTCGATTTATTGTTGTATGACCTTCAATGCATGTCCTGTCACGGTCGCCAGTTGAAGCGTTCCCGACTTTATTCACGGTCGCCAGGTAATATTTTAATTACCGAATTTAAATTTACTTCATTATTTTAATTAATTCCATGCATATACAAGGTGCATACAACAATATTGTATAAGAAAATTATGTTTATCGACGATCTCCTCCAGTGCAATACTCTTAGAGATGCGATAATTTATAATTTTCTTTACGTGTGGATGAGAGGGTAGAATGATAAAAGTTATTATCGACGACTCCGTTGAGTGCAATACTCTAAAGAGTGCGATAATCAACTTTTTTATTATATGAGATATGTAGAAAAGTGTTTAAATCGACGACATCTTTGAGTGCAATACTCTTAGATGTGCGATAAATAACACTTCTATTTAATGCAAAATGAATAAACAAACCATTATCGACGACATATCCAAGTGCAATACTCTTCAATGTGCGATAATTAATTTGTTTAGTATTTATATGAAAAATGATTAATGAGATGAGATGAGTTATACTTTTATCAATAACTTTTTAAACATAGTCTCATTTAAATTTGAAATACTTAATCTTTTTATTAAAAAATTAAGAAAATATATATTTTACAAAGATTCAAAAGTTAATTAGTATTTTAAGACAGAATACTTAAATCTTATACTTCTGACAGTATAAGATTGAATGAATATAGTATCCATGTTAGATGTTACATGGTCGAACATCTAAAAGATAATGAGAGAGCTTGCTTGGGTTCACGCTCTTTTATATTATTTCTTAAACCTTCTATGAGGTTCTATTTCTTATTGAAGAATTATATTTTAGGAAATAGAATGTTCCATAACATTTATTTTAGATATTTACAAAAGAACATTTAATTAAGATAAATGTATTAGTAAAAGAAACATTCTATCTCCTTTACATTTCAAATAACTATTTTTTATAGTTAATTTTATTATTTATTAATTGAAAAAGTTAATCTTTTATATTTTAATTAATATCTTTAAACTTTAAACAGAGTAATCAGTTTCATACATATTATATGAATTGAATGTTCTATTTATATATACACAATTATTTTAGAAAGTTACATTTTATTATTAACCATTAAATATTGATAATACTTTTTATTAAAAGAAATAGAACATTCTATTTCTATAATCATTTTACTATATCTATATATATACATTTGAGTTATCTTATCGACCTCAGTAGGTAACTATGAAGTCCTACTTATTCTTTTAATGTAATTTAAATTTCTTATAACTAAAATTTATTCTATCTTTTAAATAATATAGTCATTCTTATGACATATTTGTGTTTAATTTAATAATTATACCCAAAATCAGTATGAGCCGTTACAATAACAATAACAATAACAATAACAATAACAATAACAATAACAATAACAATAACAATAACAATAACAATAACAATAACAATAACAATAACAATAACAATAACAATAACAATAACAATAACAATAACAATAACAATAACAATAACAATAACAATAACAATAACAATAACAATAACAATAACAATAACAATAACAATAACAATAACAATAACAATAACAATAACAATAACAATAACAATAATAATAATAATAATAATAATAATAATAATAATAATAATAACAATAATAATAATAATAATAATAATAATACTGAGCGCACGTCAGCCTTGACTGTGGGAAGGTCTTTCCATTCCACATCCAGGGCATCAGAGTCCCAGGGGACCGTCTAACCCCCTGTCCTTCTGACCGCGGGACGATTGCAAGAAGATGCTATCGTCGCGCGGGCAAAAGGCCAGTAACATCCACCTCGTGACCTTTAGTCCACTCCGGCACTTAAGCCTTCTCGGCATTACTTTGGGGTGGGGTCACCTGCGCACTACAGCGCCTTTCTAATGGAGCCTAGCTCCCAACTTCTTACTATATTATGTTTTTTTTTTCTCTACTGGAGGTCCGGCTTCTTACGCCGAAGAATATCCTGGACGTAATTAGCCAGACACTCCCACTTTTCCGCTGATTCGAGCATTACGTCGATAATATTATCGGGTGTAATTGTTCTCACCTTGTGGAGTAGACCCACCCGATCTTGCCTCCATTGTTCGCATTTAAAGAATGTATGCTTGGCATCATCTTTAAGAGACCCGCAGTACAGACACTTGGGGTCTGGAGCTTTGCCCATCTTATGCAGGTAGGCGCGGAAGTACCCGTGACCAGTCAACATTTGGGTAAGGTAATAATTAACCTCACCATGTTGTCGACATAGCCAGGGGGACAGCTGCTTGATAAGCCTGGCCGTCCACCTCCCGCGTCTCTCCCTCTCCCATCGCGTCTGCCAGGAGATCAACGACTGTCTCCTGGAGATTACTTTGGCTTCTTCCTGCCTCATCTCTGCTTTATTCTGGTAGACGAACTTCCATTCTTGAGTTAGCAGATCTATCGGAATAACCCCCGAAACGACCAGAATCGCTGGCTCAGAGACCGTGCGATACGAACTCGCTACACGAAGTGTGCACCTTCGCTGTACAGAAGCAGGACGCTTGCGATACTTTTTGTATCGCAGAGCAACCGCCTAAACTTCTGCGCCGTAAAGCATTATGGACTTAGGGGTTTGCAACAGCAAGCGCCTAACACAGGGTCGAGGGCCCCCTATGTTGGCCATCACCCTGCAGAGCTTCGCCACTACCGCAGCCGCCTTGTCCGCTCCCATCCTTATGTTTTCCCAGAAGGTTAGCCTCGTATCTAGCGTAACCCCCAGGTACTTTACGGTTGTTTTCGCCTGAACATTTGTGCCGCCTACCGTAAACATCGGTGTTTTCGGTATATGCTTCTTCGTGAGGAGCATGATCTCTTTTTTAGCTTCTGCAAACTCTAGCCCATGAGTATCCATCCATCTTTTTACGTGGCACATAACATGATTGAGTCGCGTCCGTGCTGTCTCCACATTTCTCGCGACTATGGTTACAGCAACATCATCCGCGTACCCAATCAGAGAGCAGCCTTCTGGCATTTTCATCCTGAGCATCGCGTCATATGATATATTCCATATATCGGATCCCAGGACAGAACCTTGAGCCGCTCCCGCCGTCAATTCCCTTCGTCTTGGGCCGTCTGCAGTATTATATTGGATAAAGCGGTCCCTCAAATAATCCCCTATGATTCGGAGAAGGTACTTAGGTACCTTGAAGGTCCGCTCCATCTCCTGCGGCGGATAACCGCCGCGCTTTTCGGGGCGTCTTTTACAAACGCCCCTATTTTGCGCATAACAGTTTTATATCCCTTCCCCCACGGATCTTTATTCAGATCCTCCCTCAGACTCTTGAAACATCGGTACTTGCTTATAGTAATGGTCCGATCCAGGGCCCTTTTTGCTGCTAGATACTCATCGACTTTTCGAGCGGTTTCGCGGTTTTGCTTTCTGGCTCTCTGTGCTAACCGGCGTAGCCGGAAGCACTTCCGCCGCAGTTCCGCGATCTCGTTCTTCCACCAATAAGCAGGCCGTCTCCCTTCAAGTTCGATCTTTTTTGGCATTGCCTCTCCACAGGCTCGATTGATAACTCGCATTACTGCTTCAGTTATCATTTCAGCCTGTTGTGAGGCATTATCTCCTTCGGGTATTTCAATTAGGGCTCGGGTTCTTCGATCCAGGGCTCGAGCCAACTTTCCAGTGTCCAATCTTGCAACATTCCAGCTGCAGTGGTGCTTATGTTTAACCGCCGTGACTGGCGTCTCATCGTGTACGTGAAACACGATGAACTGGTGATCGCTGGCTGTATAGTCCTCGATCACCCGCCAGTCTCGTACCTGGTTGGACACTCGCTCAGTTGCGAAGGAAACGTCTATAATTGTCTACCTGCACCCGGGCCTCCTGAAGGTCGAGGTGGAACCGGTGTTCAATACCACCAGTCCCAGTCTGGACACCATGTCCATCACTCTTTTCCCTCTGGAGTCCGAGTAGCTCTCGCCCCATTCTACGGCTTTAGCGTTGAAGTCCCCCGCTGTTATAAGCTCGCCCTCCATTTCTCTGGCCGCGTCTTCCAGTGCATCTAGCTTCTTCTGGAAGTCGCCGATGCTTTCGTTTGGAATGAGATAGCAGCTGACGTAGTTTACGCCGCTGCACCTCACCCAAACGAAGCCTTCGCCAGATCCATGGCACGCCACATCGATCCGACGTGAATTGAAAACCCATAAGGCCGCCATACCAAGATCATCCTTGTGCCATTCTGACCCTTCTCTGTCCCGATACTGTTCGCTGACGAATACAAGGTCAACGTCTTTCTTAAGACAGATTTGGGTCAGAAGGTTTTGAGCCATCCTGCTTCGCCAGAGATTAGCTTGCAGAATCTTAGCCATTCCTGCGGTATTCTCCCAATGCCTTCCGGTAAGCTTTACAGGCTGCTGAACCTGCAGCATGGGCCACGGATTCAGCCGATGCACCTGTTACATTGCACAAAAAGCATTTAGGTGCGGCTGAGCACGTTCCTGCCTTATGCCCAGGCCCACCACACCGATAACACCAACTACTCCTATCTGGTCCCTTGCAGGTTGCACTGATGTGTCCAAATGCTAAGCACCGGTAGCATCGCTCGACAACTTGCCGTTGCCGAATCCTACAATTTACCCATCCTATTTTAATTCGGGCAGAGCCGAGCAGTTTTTTGGCCTCCGCCTCTGTGACTGTGACTACAGCCATTCTCTGCTCGGCTCTATTAGCCCTTGTTAGTTTAAAGACAAACGGATCTTCCCTGTCCGGGAAGATCTCGCAAAGGGCCTTTTTCACCTCATCTTCATTGCTGCAGCAATCAATGTCTCTGATTTCCAACGTTACCCTGGGAACCAGGATTCGGAGGCTAGCTTCCTCCTCCACTGCCTTTTCAAGTGCTCTGGCAAGTCCTTCATTACTTGCCCCCGAGCTTTTCATCTCGATAAGGACATCACCTGTTCGGGTGCGCCGAATGCTTTTGACTTCCACTCCATGTTCCGTTGGGTTGACTTTGCTGCGGATCCTTCCAAGGACGTCCGCGTAAGTCTTTCCTTCTTTGGGTTTAAGAACTATCGCTTCAGACTTTAATTCTCTTGAAGCTGGTAGCTTGTTGGTTGCAAAACTGTTTTCCGTTTTACTGCCTTCTGATACCTTCTTAGATTTCTTCTTCTTTTTCTTTCTTTTCTTTTTTTTAACAATTGTCCATTCCTCGGTTTTGGTGCCGTTTAATGGATCTGCCTTCTCCGCGTTTAGAAGGGTTTTTTCTCCTGAACTTTCCTTCTTTTTTTTTGTGTTTTGTACCTGCAGAGTTGCAGGTGACACAGAAGCGGCTCTTTTCGCTGTCTGTATTTTCTCTACTACATTCGTGGCATCTTCCAGGTCTTGTCTCGAATTGTGCAAGTTTTCGAGTCTCGCGATGATATACTCCATTTCGGGTAAAGCATCCTTTATTTTAGTATTCACCCCTCTCTGTTTTTTGGTTGTCAGCACCATCATCTGGATCATCTCCTTCATCTTTTTAAGGCAGTCCTGAATAACCAGGTCTGTGTTATTGATGTCAGAGCGTTGTTCTGCGCTTAAACTTACCTCTTCATTAGTCTTCGTCTTTGGTTGTGGTTCTGTTAAATCCATGATCTGAAAAAAGAAAACTTCATTCCAGCATGTGCACGACCACCTGGATCCTCATCGGGCTTTCACTCCGAGAGCAACTTGACGTGGCCATCCGAAAACATGACCCGAAATGGCGGCGCCAAGCTCGGTGCATCATACTGAAGTATAGCGCAGACGGCCGCACTAGCCCATCTCCGTCTCCTCGAGCTCTGCATCCCCACAAGATGCTCGGCTCTCTGGGAGATTTCCGACAGACGTCGCACGATAGCTGAACTCGCCAAAAGCCGATTGGCCAGTACTGGCTGGATACTGGCCTCCCGTCTTGCAGTCATCAGGAGCCAAAGATGGTTCAGGTCACCTCGGCGCGCAACCTCAGATCGCATTCCCACCCAGGATCGTCCTTTGGCCGCTCACGGGTCGCACCGCACGGCAAACACGGCGGCTCGCTTCGTATGGGACAGTAATATCTTCATTCACTCGTTCATCATGCATACGTGCCTCCACTTGCTCAGGAGATGCTCACTTTACAGAGCCCCCTCATTCACTCTTCATCATTCACTCGGATTAGGCGATACTCCTTTTAAGGAGCCCCCAAGTCCATGCTCCACATGTGGTGTCACTTGCCAGAAATAACCCGTTCATAGGGCATTCCAGCATGTGTGCCTACCCGTCTCTATTTGACCGCTCAGAGTCCGTTTATAGGACTCGCGGCCCTGACCACCATAGGCATGCAGGTGCCATACTCAGTTGCCCTTTCTGTACCTACAGCTCATCTATGCTCCGTGCATTGGCAGAAACATCGAGAGATACCCGTTTATAGAGTCCTCGAATCATTCATCCTATGGCTACAATCACAAGGTTACATACTCTCATCCCCCATTTATAGATAAAGCAACTGCCCCATAAACCCATCACCCAAGAGGTGCGAACAATGAATAGTAGGTTGATTTATTCAGGTAACCACCCCTGCTCTTGTAACCCCAAGCGGGACCCTATCAGTGTTACTACTATCCGCGTCAGATAGTGACTGGTTTTTTTTACGAGGTTATTCCTCGGGCCAGAGCTTCCCATTTGCGGTCTTCGTTATAGCAGTGTTGCAAAGAGCATTGATGCGACGAAGACCCCCAGGAGCGGTTGGGCAATGCCCGGAACCTGAAAGATGACACTGACTTGAAGGGTCTCTCCAAGCCGACCCCCAATAATAAGAATAACAATAAAAATAATAATCATAATAATAATAATAATAATAATAATAATAATAATAATAATAATAATAACAATAATAATAATATTAACAATAATAATAATAATAACAACAATAATAATAATAATAATAATAATAAGAACAACAACAACAACAACAACAACAAAAACCATAATAATAATAATAATAATAATTTTCTTTTTTTTTTTTGCCTTTGATTTGTGTTAGTGTGACGATAAAAATCTGCAAACAGACTGCCGGGAGTTTCTTGGGCCTGGAAAAAGATACAGGCGGAAGAAAAACTACGGTTTGTGAGGGGTTACTAGTTCACGTCTTGCGACCCTCTAAAAATCGCATTCCCCTTACCCATGAATGACAAGTCATTTGTTGAGGAAGGGATACTCTAACTTGACCACTTAGGGCGTTTTCCCACCCTGGGATCTGTTCATCACATTACTTCAGGGTGGCGCCGGTCTTTGATCGTTTCAGATCTTTTTCTCCTGGTTTCTTTGGTATTTGACTAGATTCGTTTTCTTAACCTACAAGGTGTATAAAAAATAAATCTAACGCGTTTCATTCTCACATGCATGCATAGTCACGCGCGTAATGAAAGACTCAAGTTTGGAGTGAATTCCGGTGACTCTCTCCCGCGACATACATTCCTTGGAAGTGCAAAGGGACGCTCCAGGAGGGTCGGCTTTGTTTTTCATCAAAAACATTCATATTTCCGTCAATCGCATAATCAGGAAGGCAACATCTACCTATAGGACTGGCTCTATAGAGGGGAGCAAAATCAGTCCTTCTTAAATCAGTCTTATTTCCCGTGGACTAGAAATGGTCTTATGCCCCACATGGGGCTAGCCTATCTATCGCATCTGACTCATACCCACTCTCGGACGCGTGCGGCATATTTACGTATGTGGAGGGAGTGAACCCGCTGGCACACTAACCTCCCGCGACAGTCACACATCAGCAAAATCTTGCTTTTACGCATTTTCACACATTTATATGGTGCACGATTTGGTTCTCTTATTTAAAAGGAATCCTCGTCATCACCCTCGTACCCTGAATCTATGGGACCGGCTTATGTTTCTTGGTTATGCAGAAACGTCAGCATGGCTCCTGTGATATCATTCGTACTTCGGTCAATTTCCCTATCTAAATACGTTTTCTTCTGTCTAAGAACGCTTCCGACAAAAAGTGTCATAGTATCCCATTTTTCTTCAGCCGAGATCATTTCGCTTATAATTGTCTCTAGCATTAGTCGTCCGACTATTTCCTCGGCCTGGCGTCTTTCTTCGTTCCACCAATGGCAGGCGATAAACGTATGATACGCATCGTCGCGATCAGCAAAACAGAAGATACAGCCCGGGTCCTGAGCCTTTCCCATTTTACTGAGATAGGAGCAGAAATACCCGTGGTCACTAAGAAACTGGGTGAGGTAATAGTTTACCTCCCTGTGCTTTCTTTCAACCCATGGAGCCAGTTCCTTAATGAGTGCCTTGGTCCATCGGCCTTTTTCCTCCTGATTCCATGTTTCTTGCCAGGTTTCCATGGTCACCTGTCTTTATTCTTTCTGGATTATTGCAGTTTCTTCTTCCTGTTTCTTCCGTTCGTAGGTTCGCTTGCGTTCTAATGTCTGTAATTTGATAGGGATGATTCCTGCGATAACTAGTACCGCGGGTCCCGAGACAGTGCGATAGGCACTGGTGACTCTGAGAGCCCCTCTCCTTTGAACAGAAGATAATGTTTTCTGGTGCGTCTTTTTTCTCATTGAGTCGGTTCATATTTCGGAGCCGTACAATAAGATGAACGTTGTAACTGACATTAAAAGTCGTCGTTTGCTTGATTTTGGGCCGCTGGTGTTGGCCATAAGACGACTTAACTGCAACGTTTTCTTTATCGCTTTGTTGGCGACGTATTTTAAGTGCGACTAAATGGTTAATTTTGCATCTAGCTTCATGCCAAGATACGTTACTTCTCTCGTTGTCTGCATTACGTTTGTGCCTACTGTCATGGAAAACTCGATGTTAATGTGTTTCCAGGTTAAGGGCACTAATTCTGTCTTGGCCATCGCTAATTCGAGACCACGTTTCACCATCCATTCGGAGATTCTTCTCATCGCCGTATTGAGTATGTGCTGCGCAATTTTCGCGTTTTTCGCGGTGATGACTAAAGCGACATCATCGGCGTACGCAAACATTTTCACCCCATCCGGCATTTCAAGTCTGAGCAATGCATCAAACAGAATGTTCCAAAAGTCTGGGCCGAATATTGACCCCTGTGCCACGCCTGCGCTGAGGTCCTTTTCACGCCAGCCTTCTTCTGTCTCATAGCGGAGGATACGGTTTTTTAGGTAGTCACGTATCACTCGCATAAGGTATTCTGGTACATCAAACTCTTTCAACGCAGCAAGGATGTCAGGCCATCCTGCCGAGTTGAAAGCGTTTTTCGTATCTAACATGACGAGGAACGCGATCAGACGGGAATGATGGTTTCCAGTCCATGCTTCTCTCGCTACATTCACTACCTCTTCTACTGCATTAACGGTAGACCGCTTTTTCCTAAAGCCGTACTGGTTTTCGGCGAGATCGCCAACCGCCTGCACGGCTCCTTGTAATCGCGGTTTTAGCAGCCTCTCGTATAGCTTCCTTGCTTCGTCCAACATGCACAGTGGCCTGTAGGACGATGGATGCCAGGGATCACCTCCCTTTCCTTTGTTGATCAGCGCAAGACGTGCAACCTTCCAGGGGGTGCTAAACACACTCGTCTGGAGGCCCGCGTTGTACATGTTCAACAAGAGAGATGGCGCTTTCACCGCTATGCATTTAAGGACCTCGGATGGTATTCCGTCAGGGCCAGGTGCCTCTTTGTTCTTCATCATTCTTGCAGCGATCTGTAAATCTCCGCTTGTAAAGAGCGGGATCTCTTCAGGTTCTTCTGTATTCTCCTGTTCTTTGAGCGGTGGATGTGTAGGGAATAGGTGGTGAACGATGTTTGCCATGGTCTCTTCTTCGAATGGCAACGTAGGGGAAGCGCAGAGCTTTTTTGTCACTATCTTATAGGCCATTCCCCATACCTCTTTGTTGACGTCTTCGCTCAGGTCCTTCCAGCATTGTGCTTTGCTTCGATTGATCTTCTTACGAAGCTGTCTATGCACGTCTCTGTATTGTGCAGACAAAAGATCTGCTTCTGGTGAGTTCTTCTTTCTTGCTCTCTGTGATGATCTTCTGAGGCTGAGAGCTTCTGATCTGGTTCTTGCGATTTCGTCGTTCCACCAATACGCTGGACGCTTATGATTTTATAAGTGCTACATGAAGAGGTTATCACAGTTAGTTATGAAACAAAATCACACAAATAAGATAGTAATCGGTAAGGATGTAACACTCAATTGAAGTAACAGCTGATACTCAAGTAACGATACTTAAATTTTAAGTCACACTTAATACTCAAGACACGACTATGAATTCGGGCCATAATGTTTTATGGTTCGAATTCATAGACCCAACTCAAGTCTAAGGCCAGAAGTTGTAGTTGTTACTCAGTTCTCAAATATTTTCCCCTTGTTCTTCTTATGGAAAAAGAGTAAGAGCATAGATAGATATCTGAGAACTGAGTACAGACTATAACTTCCAGCCTAACGATTATTACTTGAGTTACGTTACTGGATTCGTACCTATATCAATGGAGATAATATAATACAATACATAACATAAGTGCAAACTTTATTTATGATCTTTAAAACGATTGCAAATGTCATAAAATAATTGTAAATAATATGCGATATTTTAACAAAAATATATTAATTATTGTAATATTAAAATGAGACATGTAAACAAGATTCCAATGTACTTCCATGCTCACATTTTTTTACTCAGTGTAAAAATAGACCACATAGCTCTTGCAAAAGTGTGACTTAAGTGCAGATTTAGATTACATAGTGTTAAAAATGCCAAAGTCAAAGTTCATATTATTAAATCATGATGATAATGTTTGTATTTATAAGTTTTTCTTACGAAATATAAATTCATATGTAATCTCAAGTTGATATTTTTACCGTACTTAATATAGCTGCATTTGTGAAATGACTTATTTATCAAAATATTTTCTTTTATTAAAGCAATATAATATTTAAAAGATTTTATCACATATAAAGTAGTGAAATATCATCAAAATCAGGAAAGAAGTGTTTAAATACCTAATCTAAAATGTGGATTCGTGCAAAAATATGATGCAAATATTTGTAAATCTTGTTTTTCTGATTTGATTGCGTAATTAAATTCATGAATAAAGTTCTAGAATACAATTTCATAATATAAATAATAATACAGAGTCTGCAAATGATCTACAATCAGCCAAAAAAGAAAGAATTAATTTTATTGCTTTGTTTTTAAGAAAACCTTGAAAAACCAAATTGTTTACCCTAACCTCTATGATTTAAGTTTTTCAAGGTTTTCTTGAAAACGAAGCAATTAAATTAATTCTTTCTTATCAAAGAAAATATTGCTTTTTTTATTACGAGATGCGGCTTTTTCTTCATTTTTTGATAAAATTATTAGTTTCTGTAAAAAACTCAATTTTTTGATTAGAAAAGGACAGAGATACGTGACCTCCTCTTAAAAACTTTTTTTGTATATAGTTGGGAATATCGTACTTTTCAAAAAATTCGTTCATCCTTTTCACGTACTTACATGTAATTGCAGTTTCAGTAACCATAGGTGTTTTGTCTCAAAACGCAGTTGACTTCAATGCCGAATATTCGTATGTATTTAGCACTACATAGATGGTATGTCTACTATTACAGATATGATTATTAAACTCTTTTAGTAGATAGGCTATGCCGGTTCCAGCACACTGCAATACCAGCACAGCCCCCACCCCTCTGCAATACCAGCACACTTTCCCGCCCCCTCTGCAATACCAGCACACTTCCCCGCCCCCTCTGCGATACCAGCACACTTCCCCGCCCCCTCTGCGATACTGGCGCACTTGCATTTCTATGAAATTGCACGAGCGCCGACAAGGTAGGGAATATGCCGGGATGCGGATATTTTTTTTTAAATATTTTAATTATTAATTTTTCAATAAATTAATTTAATATTATTTTTATTAATTTTTTTAGCGAGAAAAAATTTTTTTTTATAATAAATAATTAATGATTATTGTTTATAATTATTAATAATTAACAATATTAAAAAAATTAATAAAATTAATAAATAAAAATGGAAAAATATTCGATAAACTGCGGATATACAAGTTTCCGAAATTACTGAATGTAATGACTCTGTGGTTGAGTGGTATAAGTGCATGCCTCTCGACCAGAGGGTCATGGGTTCGATCCCAACCCAAGTCGACTTTTTTTTCATTTTTAAAGTTTTATAAATTTTATTTCAAAGTGAAAATTTATTTAATTTGAATTAAAAAAGCACTTTGAAAATTTTTTCAAATTTATATCTCAAGTAAAAATGAATTTTCCGGTTTCTCGCGTATACACGGGGAATCCTTGATCTTTTAAACATCGCACCGTATAATAGTTCAATACTTGGATCCTAGGTGGCGTATGGCTTTCCTCAAGAAAAGTAACGAAGTTCAAAACATAAAGGGAAGCAGCAATCAAGGGTTGAAATATCTGATTGACTTTCGATAATTTCGAAAGTTGGACAGAAATTAAATCAATTTCAGCATGGAGTCAAAGAACGAGTGCCAACCAACCAAGGAGGACTACCAGCGACTGACCATGGCCCAAGCATATGCTGAGGTGACCCGAACTCTAGGAGTGATCAGGCTACCACTAGTGCAGCCTCCAAAAGAATGTAAGGTATACGAATTTTTTTTACCACTCTGGAAAGACGTTAAACAAATATACTACCGTTTACTTACTTGACTGACTTCTTAAATAGTGGTACAGCAAAGTCGGAATCATTTTTGAGAGCTGTAGGCAAGTCTCTGAATCTGACTATTTGAAGCCTTGCACATCCGCCGAGTATTTCATCCTAAATGAATCTTTTACCGAAGATTCAGCCTTTTATAATGGTTTCCCCACCATTTCGGATCCCCACCCCTCGTATAAGTTTTCAAATGTTATAACTGATAGCGCTGACTATCCGATTGGACAAGATTAAGCAGATGTTCCAGGTAGAAAATATTCTCTATATTTCAATTCCGGATGGACGTTCAGAAAGCAAAGAAACTTTTGATTTTGTATCGATGATTTTTTTTTATCTTTAAAAGATCTTCAACTGATGATATTCATTTGAAATAAATTTTATATCATTCTAAGTTAACTTAATATATATAACCAGCGTCTCGTAGTTCACTAATTATAAAATTTATCTTTTTGTAAGTATAAAGACTTTTATTAGTTGAAGATGTAAGAATACGAAGACGATCAACTGAAACATTGGGATCATCCCATCCTATGTATGTAGAATGAGATTCATCACTACTAGAATAATCTGATGAAGTATCATCGCAGGAATCTATGAAACTTACTTTAGCTTTTTTAAATTCATATACTGGTAAATTTTTAATGTTAGGTTTTGGTTTACAATTTCCAAAATTAGATTTTTCGCGTTCAAAGAAAGTATTATTAGAAGAATCTGATGATGAATCACTATTAACATCTTTAGAACTGACTTCCGCTTTTTTACATCTTGATACTGATAAAGCGTTATTACGAAATTTTCTTTTACAACTTTCAAATTTGTTTCTACTCTTTTAATAATTTTCTATTTCATCATCAGAGCTAGAATGACCATCTTCAAGTAATTCTGGATACCTTTGGTGATCGATGGAATCAATATTATCTCTTCTCGCGAGTTTATCATTTGTATGATGTGTGTTGAGAGCATCATTAAACTCATGTTTTTCATTAAAAATCATATTTCTTGTTACGTTTTCTTCCTGCACAGGTGTTATTGTATGGTTATGTGATGTACAATTTACAAGTTTCATATTCTTCGTTACAGCACGACTTAATCATTGTTTTGAATAGTAAAGATAACACTTCCAGTGTATATTACTATTATTCATAACTTTATCCTTATAGAAAGGAATGCCATTTAAAAGAAGTTTATCTTTTCCTCTAGAACTTTTTATGAGTTGAAGAGATGTATTAGGTGTGAATTCATCAGTAATATTCGGAGCAACATCAATCTTTGAATCATTTATAAATAGAGTTTTTTCTCTTGATTAGGATCAAATTTTCGATAAATATTTGTATCCAATCGATTCGGAAGTTTGGATTTAATCATCTCTCTTAATTTCTCAGTTTCCAGAAAGTTTGCCATGTTGATAGCTTAAGTTTATCATGCATACTGTTCGTGAAATACAAACTCAGCTATATTTATAGTAAAAGAACGGGTCATGCAAAACAATTTTAACAAGATGATTTACAAGATAATAAGATAATTTTAAAATACTAAGATGAAAAAAAAATCTAGAAAATTGTAAGAAAGTTGATGGAAAGTCGATGAGAGTCGATAAAAGTCGATGAAAAAGTTTACTAAAGATTACTCAATGGATATGAACATAATAAACATATACATAAGATACATACAGAAAATGTTATTTGAGGAGATTAATTCTAAAAAGTTAGCTACTTTTATATGATTTTTAAGCAATAAATAGAACGACTGAGTAACTTAATGAATATAATTTATTACATAATAAATACTTTTGATCATTAAAACTATCATTATTTCAAATTCATAAATTTTTTGTATGTAATTCAAATGAAATTTTTTAAAATTCTTTGAACAAATAATCTTACAATTTATATATTATATTTGATCTTGCTTCACTGTTCACACAATTGTCTTATTAATTTATGCCATCATAAATATCTAAAGAATATATTTAATATTATTGAATGGTGATATTAAAAAAGCTTCAATTTTGTAAAACTAAGTTCTTCTTTTTACGTTAGCTGCAATTCTTAACCTATATGTATAGAGATATCATTTATTATAGCTGAGTATAATTAGGCAGAGTTTGCTAGAGGCAAAACTTAACTATAGAGTTTTACAAATTGTGCTTCGCGGACTCCTAACAGAAACTTCGCAGTACGACTTAAGCTTTTTGTGAATTACTCACTTTTCTCTCTATCTTCTTTTTACTATAGGGTGGATGAAAGTCGATGAAAGTCGATGAAAAGTCGACGAGAGTCGATAAAAGTCGATGAAAGTCAAAAGTCGATGAAAGTCGATGAAAGTCGATGAAAAGTCGATAAAAGTCGATGAAAGTCGATGAAAGTCGATAAAAGTCGATGAAAGTCAATGAAAGTCGATGAAAGTCGATGAAAAGTCGATGAGAGGCGATGAAAGTTGATGAAAAGTCGACGAGAGTTGATAAACATTCGATCAAATTCGATAAAGATTCGATCAATATTCGATAAAGATTCGATCAAAATTTGATAAAAATTCGATCAAAATTCCATTAAGTTCGATAAACATTCCATCAAATTCAATAAAAATTCAATAAAATTTGATAAAGATTCGATCAAAATTCGATCAAATTCGATAAAAAATTCGATTAAATTCGATAATATTTCGATCAAATTCAATATCCAACTACCTTTACATAACTCTTTGATGATGGATAGATTTCTGACATGTTGTTCAACTTTGTCGACTAAAGTTATCAATTAAATTTATAGATGTTTTAATAAAATTGTATGATTTCTCGAAAACTTATTCAAATGTTGAATAAATTTAGTCTTGATAATGTATAATATTTAGATTGTAGTAAGGGGTTCACAAGTGCCGATTCTCGGTTGTACCTCATAGGTAGAGTGCGTTAGTTAGGACTCCCATCGCTTCCTAAAACAAAAATCTTTTTTTGTTTGAGATTCTTAAGATATAAATGCTCTTAACTTAATGTTTCATCTACAGGTTATGCATTGTTTAACATTACTGGCATATTGATAGCAACAATTTCCACACGGTAAAATGCTATCTCTATTCCTTTATCATAGCAAACTTTACATTTACTATGTAAAGAATCATCTGTAGGAACATCAGTGGGTATATTTTGGAAGTAGCGACAGCGACTATTCCATTTTTCGGGAAAGTCCCGGAGTCAGTTGAAGTACTTTGAAGTATAGTTCCCATTCTTATCTACTTAATTAAATACCCTATAGTTTATTATACTTTATATCTTTAGATGGCATTTGCGATTTATATTTTTCATAGTACTCTTTCCATGTTGTTTTCTCATCCTTCACCTTTTTTTATTAAGTGGAAGAAGAGTGTACTCTGAACAATTTTAAGTGGTATGACTTGGAGTCTGTACCACGATTAAATGAATGTGAATTACGATGTGTTTGCTTTTTATCGGAAGTGATGGGAGCCCTAACCTTCGTCCCCATCTGTGCGGTACAACCACGAATTGCCACTTGTGAACCCCTTACTCCAAAAAGTAAGAAGTACACCCGTGACTCGTATACCTCTCCGTTAACTTCCAAGCGCTTAAGCCAAGGAGAACTCGAGACCTTTTCCTTTATCATCATCTAAATACTTCACAAACAACTTAAAATTTTTAATGCAACTCGAAGTAAAACTCCTTATTCTCCTGTAAGGCTCTGCATGTACGAGATGGAATAAAAATGCGCCATTCGTGATCTAAAATTGCCATCAATCTAAACTTATCCTTACATTTAACTGGTCTAAACTCACTCACATAATAAGTCTGATCTTTCTTCAAGGGGAATATATTCCCAAAGGCACGATGGACGCATCCACTAGCTGCCTCGTTGAATTTATCAAGATCCATATTTCTCTGATAAAGAATTCTAAGTTTACTTAGCAGAGTCTGATGAATGAATGACTCGAGCTGGTTCGGAAGTTCTCTTAAGTAGCGCTTAAGCTGTGACTACTGCGCAGATCTCCCCCTCCATAGGCTGAAATAAAACAAAACAAAAAAATTAAGAGAAAGTCAATGGAGAGGAAAACGAGTCATGGGTTAGTCCTATATAGTGAATTCGTTCATTATATAAGACTAACAAATGACGATTCTATTGGTTGTTCCTCACAGGTGTGGGCGAAGTTGGGGGCTCATACCACCTTCTCTTTATTTATTTTTTTAAACATCAAACTTATTAATCCAACTATTGTGAGAAGCATCAAAACCAAGCCATTTTACACAAACTTGATTACCTCGTTTCTTCAAGACTTTTTCTACAAGATATACATCGGGATACATTACTTTTTAAAGTTCCTGCTCATAGAAGCCACCAGTGATGGCCTGATCGTGATAATCTTTGAGATGATGAGTTACTGGATTAGTTACTGCCACTTTAGTTATTGTAAATATCTCTGTGGACCAGTTAGGTGTATATCCCTTCTCAAATAATTGCTTCACGTTACTAACTCTAACTTTATCATCAACTTTGAACTTTGGCTTTTTAGTTGGAATAATTTTTTTATTAAAACGTTTGAGAACTTCTGCTTCGTTAGTAGCTGTAACTTCTTTCGGCTTTATACCGATAATTCGATGTTTTCCATCATTGTAAGCTATTATTAGCTTAGGTAAAATATCAAGCTATTTATAGTTTCCACGTAAACTAAACTCTACCCACATCTTATTTTTCAGCGTACGATTGAAACTTTCACAAATGGATGCTTTAAGATTGATGTACGTAGAGTATAAATTAATCTTGTATTTTTCCATAAGACTTTGAAAATTCGTATTATAGAACTCTTTGCCTTTATCTGTTTGTAAATTCTTTGGTACTCGACCTTTACGTAAAATAGATTTCATAGCATCAGCGACATCTTGACCAGTTTTTCGTTTAACAGGAACTGCCCACGCATACTTGGAAAATACATCTATTACGGTAAGCATATATTTAAATCCTTTATTCTCTTTAGAATAAGGTTGCATTTCCACTAGATCCGCTTGCCATGTCTCGTCCAAACCTCGCACATCGAACTATCGACGTGGATAATTACGACGTGCTGGCTTGTGAAGCTCTTCTACTACTCTTTGACGTTGTTCCATCGAAGGTTATCAATTGACTGTTTTGCACTAGCAGTGATAATGCTTCTTTTATAGTCTCGATTTCCGTCTGGCTTTGTGCAAATTTCTTATCCAGTTCATCTCTATACATCTCTACAATTTTATCTAGGTTATTAAGATCACTTCTCAAACTAGATATTGAATCTAATAATCTTTAAACTTCCAAACGTACAAAACGTTGTAAAGTATCTAAATTTACAGCCTTATTGAGTTGATTAGGTGATGCGAGATTACAAAGTCTCTTATTCTCCAAGTCATACTGACCATCAGATGTGATTTTATATCCAACACCTGGAAGACCACGACCACCCTCGCTTCGTTTAAGATTACGTCCGAATACGTCGACACTCACCTTGATAATGTTCAAGTATTCGCTTGTGTCTCAGTATATATAGCCAGCTTGAATGAATTTCGTTTGTATGACTAGGGTTTCCAGCTTCTCTCTCAGCTATGAGTAATCGTAATCAATCGACAAATTCATTGGGATCATCCCAATAGACGTAATCCATCAACAAATCCCTTCTAGCAACTTTGTATCGAGGTAATAGTCCACCACCACGTTTAAACATAGGAGCAATGATGTTATCAAATTTCTTGCTTCTGTGAGCATGAATCTGTTCATCGCTTCTCTAACGTCTCTTGTGAGCACTAGTAGCTTCAAGAATCTGTCGATAGTTTCGCATATCACTTGAGCTAAAGTTTTTCTGATTAGGCTGTTTTGCTAGCATCAACTCTAGCAAACCATCAGTTCTCGGATATTTCACATCCTTAACTTTTACATAACTATCTTCAAAGTAAATAAGTGAGTCGCCTATTAGGTATTTGTTACCCTCTTTACGAACACCATAAATTTTATCTAAATCCTGAGTCTTATTTTTCACGAGTTTGTGAATATACTTGTTATTATCCGTTCCGCTATTTTCATCACTGAGAGCTGATTCAAATTCTGTATCTGTATGCGGTCAAACAGTTTCATTCAAAGATGGTTCATCATAAGACTCATCAATACTGTCATTATTCACACTCATAGCATCAGTAGCTTGTTCCTTGGTTTCGATATTTTTTTCAGACGTCTTGACAAGTTTTTGTAGAGGATCAACTATTGGTTTGAAAGTTTCTCCAATTGCTTTCTCGAAATCATCCTTTCCATATTTCAATAGATTGTATTTACGCTTGACTGCATTTCTCGCTTTGATGAGTTGATGCAATATATCTTTTCTTCGGCGAATGTCGTCCATGTTGTCGATTCGATGTTCAATCATGGAATGTTATGACTACACTAAGAGTGTGCTATATTTATAGCAAAACAGTCAAAGTCCTTTCTATACCTGCCAGCATTGATTGAACTATCTTTATCCATCATCAAGAAACCATACTTATCATCTGTCCAACATCGTGAACATAGACTTTTGAATTGAGCATGAGACATGTCTGAATTTACGTGATCATTGTACAAATGTCTTAGGTTAACATCATCTTGACGGAAAATTATCAACAGATTTACATTGTCTCTTACAAATTGTTTTGGTATATGAGCATAAGATTGACAGAGATAGAAACAATCAACATTCTTGTCTTCCCATGCAGAAAAATGCTCTCACATTATCCTGTTTCTCGCAAGCTATATCATCGAATACCATTATGGAATTAGGTAAGGCATCGTCAGGTGATACTACTGATTGAAAAATGTAACGCTGAATGGAAAATATTGTATACCATCTATTGGTTCGAGGAGTTCCTTCAAATACTTATACTTTGGTTGATTTAGAGACTTCGAGTAGACATATACGTTTTCGAATCTTATTCCATTAGGATGTGTTATCATTGCGAGTAGGCTATAAGTTTTACCGCAGGTAGATGGTCCACAAAATATGGCTCGAATACTATCCGAAAGTAAGTCTCCGTGCCTCTTTGTTTTTTTTTCCTGCTCGACTATCGTGTCAAAATTTACGATTGGAAGTTGAACCGGATGTTCTTTGAAATTCATGTTGATGCAATTAGATCTCAAACAAAAGTGATCGATTTAGTATAAATAGAGGCCTTATATACTCTCACAAGCATCAGTCTTCACTTAACCTTCAAAGGGTGATGATCGTACATTATCAACAGCGACAACGTGGTCGAGGTTTTCTCAATAAAGTCATCAACAGTCTTCCATTCGAACTTCATATTCCAGGATATCAGTACTGCGGACCAGGTACAAAATTAGCCAAACGACTAGCTCGAGGTGACCCAGGAATCAATCTTCTTGACAAGAAATGTAAAGAGCACGATATAGCTTATTCGCAAAACCGCGAGAATATGGAAGCAAGAGATACTGCAGACAAAGTGTTGCAGAGAAAGCTTGGCAGCGAGTGAAATTAAAGGACGCATCAATAGGAGAGAAAGCGGCTGCTTTTGCTGTTAGTAAAGCAATGAAACTAAAATCTAGATTCGGCATGGGTATGAGAAAGAAGAAGGGAGCAGCAATTACATTCAATAATGTAGTGAAAGTAGCCTCGAAATCAATAGTTTCCAGCAAATGTACTCGTAAAGTTATTTTATCAGCATTAAAAGGTGCGCGTAGTGCCGTCAGAGTGGCAGGTGGTAAGGAAAACGTTAAGACTCCACGCAAACTACTGATTCCAAAGAAAGTTGGAGGATTTTTACCATTTCTCATACCGTTATTTGCCGGTTTGAGTGCAGTTGGTGGTATTGCAGGCGGTGCTGCTGGTATAGCTAAAGCAGTCAACGATTCTAAATCTGCCGATTCGCAATTTGAGGAGATTAAAAAACATAATAAGAATATGGAAGAAATAGCTCTCGGTAAAGGGGTTTATTTACAGCCAAGTAAGAGTGAACTCGGGCTTCGTCTTAAGCCTTACCATGGTAAAGGTTTAAAAAAAAAGATCAACGAAGTTAGGTTACCCGAGAGAGCTCTTACTGACGCTGACATCATAAAGTATGCGAGAATTTTAAAAATTCTAAACTTCCGAGGAGTTTTTATGCGAAATGCACTACCGGAAAGTGGTCCTCGTTATCGTGAATCAGCCATCGTTAATCTCGATGACGCAGATGGACCAGGAACTCATTGGGTAGCTTATCGGAAACGAGGAAATAACGTAGTCTACTTCGATAGTTTCGGAGATCTTCAGCCACCTTTAGATTTAATGTTGTACTTGAGTGTCGATGAAATCAAGTACAAAGATATCAAGACTTCAATACATTCATCTGCGGTCATCTTTGTCTAAAATTCTTAAGCAGAGCTCTTAGTATATAAAGACATTGGTGAGTGAATATTAACTTATTATAAATTTAACAGTCATCATGGAAGAATCGTTAACGTTAAGTCTTTCGGATACATCATCCGTACTTAAGGCACAATATTTTCCACCTATTGAACTTTCTCCCGATAAAAATTATGTTCTTAGGTTTAGTTGCTTTCATGACCTTCAATTCAATACCTAATATTGATGAGGGTAGCAATCTATTCCATGTTGGTAAAGAAGAAATTACTTTACCAACAGGTAGTTACGAGATCGAGGACATAAAGAATTATCTTAGCGAGACCCTCTTGAGCAAAAATATCTCAATCAATATAAAACCTAACAATAATACTCTTCGCAGCGAAATTAAATGCAATCGTCCTATTGATTTTCGATCAAAAAATTCGATAGGACCTCTATTAGGATTCGCTAAACGTCTTCTGGAAGCAGACGTCACTCACAGTTCGGATTTACCAGTAGCCATCTGGGAGGTCAATGCTCTACGAATAGAATGTGATATCACCTGCGGTGGGTATATAAACGGTCAGCGAGTGCATGCGATACACGAGTTCTTCCCAGCAGTACCGCCAGGATATAAGATCATCGAAGTTCCTTCACCGGTCATTTACCTTCCGATCGTCGTCAAGAGCATAGATCACATTCAAGTGCGCATAGTCGATCAAGACGGACAACTTGTTAATTTTTGAGGAGAAATTATTAGCATCAGATTACATCTTAAACAAGCGTAATGGGAATTGTATTTAATTCTAAAGTAGGAAAAGGTTATAAAAGCAGATCAAGATGGAGACCGAGCATCAATCGGCCAAGAGCAGACGAAGCGTTAACACGGCAAAACATACAGTTTCTAAGGAGTCTCGGCCTTCGTGTCGTCCCTGGTGGAAAATAACTTGTTTATTCTTTTGTTGTTTACAGAAAAATGAAAGAAATACTAAGCATAAAGTCAGCTGTAAAGTATGACGAATCAATTGAACATTACGAGATACATGCTCATCAACCATACTCAGCATCCAACTTCAACAACAGCGATAAGATTCGTATAGCCATTCAACATCAAGATTTGTGTCTTCTACCATCACGCAGTTCGCTACATATTTGTGGTGGACTAGTTAAAGCCGATGGAACTGCTGTAACTAATACTAAATTAGTCAACAACGCCATCTGTCATATGTTTGAGGAAATACGCTACGAGATCAACGCAGTAGAAATCGATAAATGTAAGAATGTAGGTTTGACTACTCTAATGAAAGGTTGGGTTTCGCTCAATCCCAGTCAAAACTTGATTATTGAGAACGCAGGATGGCTTCATGTCGAAGAAACAAAGCAGTTAACTAACAATGCAGGTTACTTTGACGTATCAATTCCTCTCGCTATGATTCTCGGCTTCGTTGAAGATTATCGTAAAATCGTAATCAATGTGAAACACGAGCTCATTCTCACAAGATCGAGAAACGATTTGAACACTGCCATACAGACAACACCAGACCCAGCTCATCCTAAAGCGTTTGAAAATTTTAAGATTGAATTGAATAGAATAGAGTGGCTTATGCCTTACATAGTAGTATCAAGCTCATACAAAATTCAACTATTAAATCATGTTGAGAAAGATAAACCGATCGATATGAGTTTTCGTAGTTGGGGTTTGTACGAGTATCCACTACTTCCCACAACATCTAGACATGTTTGCACCGTGGAAACTTCCAATCAGCTGGAAAAGCCACGATTCGTAATATTAGGTTTTCAAACGAATCAAAAAAGTCAGAGAACTATCAACGCGAGTCGCTTCGATCATTGCAATATCAGTAATGTAAAGCTGTTTCTCAATTCTCAATACTATTCGTATGGAAATTTGAATTTAGATATCCCTCATAATCAATACGCAATGCTATACGATATGTACGTCAACTTTCAAAGCGCTTACTATTTTAAAGATATCGAGCCTATGCTAAAAAAGCAACATTACATTGAGTACTTACCTTTAATCGTGATCGATTATTCTAAACAAAACGAATCGTTAGAGTGCCCCTGTGGACGTTCGACTAGAATTCGAATCGAGAGGTAACTTTCCAGCCGGAACTTCTGCTTACTGCTTAATCTTACACAATCGTGTAGTTCAGTACAGCGCCACGACCGGTAACGTACGAAAACTTGTATGAGTGGTGGGGAATCATTATAAAAAGCTAACTCGTCAGTAAGAGTCTCTCATTCAGGATGGAGTACTTGGTGGATATGCAAGGCTTCAAACAGCCAGGCAATGATTACATTCTCAAAGAATTGGTTATAGTTCCTCTCAAAGATGATTCCAACCCTGTTGTACTCTTATTCGAGAAGCCTTATCCTTGGCATCGCCTATCGGATAAGTATAAGAGAGAAAACATATGGTTAGAAGAGCATTACCATGGACTTTCTTGGGATTCAGGAAATATTCCCTACACGGATGTAGTAAAATTACTCAGAGAGGCATTACACGATGCTAGTAAAGTCTTGGTTATGGGCTCCATCAAGAAAGCATGGTTAGAACGCTTCAAGTTCAGAGTTTATGATGTAGCAGAAATGGATTTTCCACCGCTAGAAAAGATCAAACTTGTCACGATTTGCCCGCATCATAATGGAGCATACAGAGCTAGTTGTGCGCTTTACAACGTAAGACTCATGAAAAAATTTCTCACTGAGAGTATTTCCGAGAAAATGGAGTGTGATTAACTATAAATAACAGATGATTTTCGATTCATTCCAAAATGGAACAGGCTTCAACAAGCATGGGAGGATATAACTCCTCTGATCAAAATTGCTCGGAGTATAAACCGCTTCTTCCAGATAAAAGAAAGAATAATGGAAACTGGAAAGAATATTTAGATAAAAAATATTCTAGTGTTACACAATCCTCATCGAAAATAGAATCATCGAATATTAAATATAAAAAATTATAATATTCAATATTCAAAATAGTAGATATGGATATATAATTTATTAAAAAATTAATAGTTAAAATATCCGCATCCTGGCATATTCCCTACCTTATCGGCGCTCGTGCGATTGCATAGAAATGCAAGTGCGCCAGTATTGTAGAGGGGCTAGGGAAGTGTGCTGGTATCGCAGAGAAGGCGGGGAAGTGTGCTGGTATCGCAGAGGAGTGGAGGAAGTGTGCTGGTATCCCAGAGGGATGGAGGGCTGTGCTGGTTTCGCAGTGTGCTGGAACCGGCATAGCCTATCTACTTCTTTTTTTTTGGATGAAAACAGTACCACTCAGGATTTTTATCAAACAAATGCGTAAAACGTCAATGACCCCACTTTTCGAACCCCAGCACTCTTGTGTGGTATCCTAACATCCTTAAACTTTTTTCAGTGTATTAGTTATTTATACTTTAATCATCTACATTAAATAAAATTATGAAATGTTGAATATGTTAGTTATAGTTATAGTAGTTTTTTTATTGGCATTCAATACAATAATGTTATATAGCCATTACGCTGGTTCGCATGTTGAATATGAGCATACTCATACTAGTGTCACCACCTCTTGGCTATGTTTGGTGGTTTTAGAAAAACATATAAAAGCCGCGTCTCGTCTGTCAGCGTCGTTAGTCAGTTGAATATCTTTTGTTAAAGAGACAACATCAAGTTTTAGTTCTGTACTGATTTCTATATAAAATAAATAAAGCTTTTCTTTTTCTTTTGTAAAACAAAGAGAGATTATTTTGTTAAGTGCGCTTATTAAAAACTAATAAAACTTAAACATTAAATTAACTAGACAAATATTTAAACATTCTATTTTAAAAACAAGTATAATTTTTTTGACAGCTTTTTTTTCCAATCACCATATTTTATTAAAGTGTATATTAAAAAATTTGTTTTGAATCTATATTTAAATAACAATTTTCTTCGAATTTAAGTATTTCCCATAATCATAACATTTTTTAAACTAATATTTAAACAATTTTAATGTAGAATAACTTTAAGGTATAACAATTAGTTATCAAATGTCAGATGTCCCAAGACGCATACATTTTGATTTTTATTATTGAGTAACCTCACTTATTTATGAATTGATATTCTTGAAGATCTTAAGGGCAACAAATAAATAATCGTCTTTGTGTTATAAGCAATTGTAAATAAGTTACTATGGACTTATTTATTCTTATATTTTCTGTAATCTGTAGTTTTAATTATTTTTTATTAATAAATTAAGAATATTTTCAATCGTTTGGTTTAAAAAAAAAGAAAAAAATAAGTAACAAAAATGTCAGATAACCGAAGAGCGTACAACAGATTTAAAAAAAAAACGCTGCCAAGTGCTTTGGCGCAATGCTTTCTCATAGAGCACATTGAGTTAGAGTAATTTTATTTTATTTTTTTAAATACGATTTTAATATAAATGTCCCTATCCTCTGTATTGAAGGCTGTCTTAATACCTACGAAAACTATATAAATTTTACTCTTTCTTAATGTTGCCATTTACATAATGTGATTTTATGATGCTCTTAAATTAAAAATGCGTTTATAAAATTAATTTTCCCAAGCTTGTCTTCTTAAGAGGACGCTGGATCCCTCTATCCTTTTTTACTTAAAAATTGTAAGGTTCTGGAAAAACTAGTGGTTATTGATAGAAATTAAGAGTTGTCAATTGCAACTTTTACAGTAAAAAACAATATTTTTTCTTATGAGGACAAATTAATTTTGATGCTTTGTTTTCAAGAAAAGTTTGACATACTTGAAAAATCATAACTTAAGCTAGAGATTATGATGTTTAAGTATGTCAAACTTTTCTTGAAAACAAAGCATCAAAATTAATTTGTCCTCATAAGAAAAAATATTGTTTTTTACTGTACAAGTTGCGGACAACTCTTAATTTCTATCAATAACCACTAGTTTTTCCAATATCCTACATTTTTCGATTAGAAAAGGATAGAAAGATCCAACGTCCTCTTAACACTATAACCAATAACTTGCATACAAATTTTGGAACATTTCCATCGAATAGTTTACAAAAAATACCAAATAATTGAAAAATAAACATTGTTTTAAAATTTTCAAAACGCTTTAACGTTACAACTACGCTAAGAAAACCAGTTTTCAAAAGTTCATTTTATTTAGGCAATCATAAATAATTTCTATACATAATTTTAAGCTACTTCAGCGAGTAGTTTACGTAAAATACCAAAAAATAAGTGAAATTCTATTCAAAATTTACAAAATGCTCTAAAATTAAAACTGCGCTAAGAAAATAAGGTTTTCCAAGCTTGCTTTAATTAGGCAATAACAAATATTTTTGTATGAAAATTTTTGAGCAAATTTATCGAATGGCTTTTGTGTAATAGAAAAAAAATGAAATATGAACATTTTTTCCAAAATTTTCAAAATGCTCTAAAATTAAAACTGCACTAAGAAAATAAGTTTCCCAAAGCTTGATTTATTCAAATAATAGTGAATAATTTGCATAAAAATTTTTGAGCAAGTTTATCGAGAGATTTTTGTGCAATAGAAAAGAAATTAAAAATAAAAAATTTTTTCAAAATTTTCAAAATGCTCTAAAATTAAATGTGCGCTAAAAAAATTGAAGAAAATTAGTTTTTAAAAGTTCATTTTATTTTGACAATCATAAATAATTCCCATACATAATTTGAAGCTCTTTTATCGAGTAGTTTACGTAAAATATAAAAAAAATTAGAAAAATTTTATTCAAAATTTTCAAAATGCTCTAAAATTAAAACTGCACTGAGAAAATAAGTTTTTTAAAGCTTGTTTTATTTAGGCCATTGCAAATGATTTCCATAAAAATTTTCGAGCAAATCTATCGAATGGTTTTTGTGTAATAGGAAAAAAATGAAAAATAGAGATTTTTTCCAAAATTTTCAAAATGCTCTAAAATTAAAACTACGCTAAGAAAATAAGTGTTCCAAAGCTTGTTTTCTTTAGACAATAGCGAATAACTTGCATACAAATTTAGAAGTAAATCTATCGAATGGTTGTCGTAAAATAAAAAATAAATGAAAAAAAAAAATTTTTTTTTAAATGTACAAAATGCTCTAAAATTAAAAGTGCGCTAAGAAAATCAGTTGGTAAAAGTTTTTCTTCTTTTGGCAGTCGCAAATAATGTTCATACAAATTTTCAAGAAAATTCTTCGAGTAGTTTACGTAAAATATCAAAAAAATGAAAAATCAAAATTTTTTTAAAATTCTTAAAATGGCTCTAAAAAAAAAACTGAGCTAAGAAGATCAATTTTCAATAGCTTCCCCCCCAGTTAGACAAAAAGATAAATTGCATGCAAAATTTGAAGCTAATCCATCGAGTAGTTCTCGAGATCTTATTGGCGTACTGAATACACACACACACACACACACACACACACACACACACACACACACGCACGCACGCACACACGCACGCACGCACGCACGCACATACACACACACACACACACACACACATACAGACATTTTCTGGAAACCACTTTTTTCGACTCCCTGAGTCTAAATATGTACAAATTAATGAAAAAATAAAAAAAAAATTTTTTAACCGATACAATGCTTTCTCTATGAGAAAGCAAAAATAGCAAAAATGTTTTTAGATGATCAAAGAGTGTACGACATACAATGAGATAAAATGGCTAATAATGAATAAAAAAAGATGAAATTATATTACGATGTAAAAAAAATTACTTTTATATAAACTCGAAGCTATGAAGTTAAGCATAAACACTGAAATTTTTTAAATTAATTTTTGGAAAAAAATTTTGTTTTTTAAATTAAAAATTTTTTTATTATTTATCATTTTGTGAAAATCTAATGAAATATTGTATTGAATCACAATTAAAAGAAGGGATTTCTTTTAATGTGTCTAGAAAACAGTTTCCTGTAACATTAGATTTATAATAATAATTAATAAATCTCAAGGACTATCATTTAACACAGCCAGAGTATATTTATCATCATAAATATTTAGTCGTGGACAATTATATATCGCATTGTCTAAATTTAATTGAAAAGTATATGTAACTAAAGCATCAACGTTGTTTCACAATTTCACATTTAGTTCTAAGTCACGTTGTCACTGTTTTTAAATATGCTTAGTCAATATAGGTAACAAACAGAAAAAAACGGGACAAACATTAACGTTTAAGCTTAATAGCAGTGAGCAAACACTTTTTGATAATTATTTTGATGTAAAGTAAACAATATTTTTTTACATTTCCAAACATACAAAATTGCATTCTCTTTAAACTTGTACAGATTATTAATTCATTACATTTCAGAAAATTGTTATTAGAAGTATAATATATTCTGAGATTTAAATCTTGCAATGAAAAAAAAATTGTCTAAATAACAGAAAATGTGAATTATTCATGAAATCTGAATGAGATGAACATATGATCAATTTTTTCTTTTGATCAATAGATTTTGATTAACTTGTATATATTCTGGCACACATTTTCAAGAATAATGTACTAAAAAAAGGTGCGTCCTCGAAGCGAATGCAAATTTTTTTAATTCTACAATTCAGACCAATAAGTTTATGACCGTAAAAAATAGAATGTTGTAACCTATCTATTACGTGAATAAACTATATTATTGAATCTTGTAGCCTATCTATTATATGAATAAACCTATCTTTGTTAAAAATTTTATATTAGAAAAAAATATCTGTTTTTTAAATTGTCTTAAATAGTAAGACGCACGATAAACGAGTAGAATTCTTTTATGATTTAATAAACACTAACCTTTCGCCAAATTTTAATCTTTTCAATGCTCAATGAAAAACTGGAAAATGTGTTGTCTATCAATTATGCTGGGCTAGGAATAACGAGGAACAACTGCAACGGGAGAAGTGTAACAGAACGACAACTAATTCAGCTTGTGCAGTGAGTTTGCTTACTACGTAAGCGCAACGCAGTAGAATAAGCCCAGTTTAATTGAACCTGCAAATTTGTTAAGAATAGGAGCTCCAACAAACCAAACTTCTCCAGCGCCACCTAAAGATTGTTGGCGCGCGCAGCATGATCGAGCCCCTCGTTATCTATACTGCCTGCTACTATTTATTCCAACGTCACACAGTGGCCCTTTTGCAGATTTTTTTTTTCAAAATCAAAGAACTTTTGCTAAGCTTGAGATAATTTCATGAATCTTGTTGAAGGTTGAAGCTGAGATAATCTGGAATAAGGGAAAAATACGACAGTAGCGAAATATTCACTGTAATTTTTAAAAATGAAGACTAAACTTGGACATTTTTGTAAAAATAGAATATTATTGCTTACAACAATGATCTAGAGTCTCACGTTAAGTTCTAATACCAATTTTCTTTTTTTGAATGCCGAATCCAAATCCGTCCTACAAAGTTCTGAACAACAACCTGATTTTGAAATATAACCTGTCAAAGTTGGTATTTTGCTATTTTTGCATGCATTGCGAAAAAAATCGGAATTTTTTGTGAAATATTGTAACGAAAAACATAAAATTAAATCCCTTAAGTCATAAAACTCATAAACTCTAAACCCTTGAGCTCTAACTCCCATAATTCCTTCAACATAAACTTATATATTTAAATCTTTAAACCCATAAACTCAAAAATCCTTACATTTTAAATCTTAAACTCATATATCTAAAACCGTAGCCCTAAAACTGATCAACCCTAAACCCATAAGCCATAAACCCGAAATCCATGAACGCTAAATGCATAACCTCTAAAATCATAAGCTCAAAGCTCATGAACCCTAAGCCCATATACTCTAAAATCATAAATCTAAAACCCGGAGAACCCTTAACCCATAAACTTTAAACCTAATCTAATTTTGAAATATAACCTTTCAAAGTTGGTATTTCGCTATGTTTGTATGAGTTGTGAAAAAATCGGAATGTTTTGTAAAGCATTGTAACGAAAAACATAAAATTAAAATCCCTTAAGTCATAAAACTCATAAACCCTCAACGCTTGAGTCCTAAAGCCTATATAATCCCTTAAACATAAACTTATATATCTAGATCCTTAAACCCATGAACTAAAAAATCCATAAATTTTGAATCTTGAACTCATAAATCTAATATCATAGACCTTTAGGTCCCATTGACCCTGAGTCAATGGGACCTAAAGGTAAAAGCCCTAAAGCAATAAACTCTAAACCTACTAGCCCCAAACTCATAAACATTCAACATAATAACATTTATAAACTTAATAAATTCATAAATTGATAAACCGTAAACCGATTAACCTCCAACCCAAAAACCCACTTTCTGAATATGCTTATCCTTAACGTAAAGTTAATTTTAAAGCCTTCGGCAAAGGTGTTTTTCGTTCTAAAGAGTGAACGAAGACCAAATTCTTATGGTACAGACAACATTCATAAATAAAAAGTCTTCATTATTGTTGGCATTTGCACTTATTATTTTTTATTTTTATATATAGGCAACTAATTTTTAATTATTTATATTTTATATTTTCAGGTTTTAATAGTATCTGGTCCTCTTAAGTTTTATTGGATTAGGGGTCAGGGGTTAAGGGCTTTTACGTTAACAATTAAAGGTTAAGGGCTTGTGTGGCTTCAGGGTTTAGGGCTTTATGAATCGTAGGTTAAGATTTTGTGAGTTATGAGTTCAAAACGGTTTAGAGCTTATTGGTTTAAGATCTTTAGGTTTCAAGTTCAATGGGTTAGAGTTCGGGAGTTAGTACCTTATGAGTTAGAGGTTAAGGGTTTTTGGGCTTAAGGTATTAAGATTTGTAAGTTGGAATTTTAAAAGTTGAGGGTTTGAGGGTTTAGGATTTATTGGTTTTAGGTTTTGAGGTTAAAGGTTCAGTGGGTTAGGATTTAGGGGTTAAGAGTTTGTACGTTAAGAGGTAAGGGTTAAGAGTTTGTGGGATTAGGGCTAGTGGCTTGTGGTTTATGTCTTCAGGATTCGTACGTTGAGATTTTGACAGTTAAGGGTTTAAGAGTTTAAAGATTGTTGGTTTATGGTTTTTAGGCACGACCGCTATACGGAAGTGCCTTATATTTTCGACATCGCGAAAAATGTAACTCTTTAAAATATGTTTTTTTATGATAAAAAACTTATTTTTATAGCAAAATAAGACTATTACGAGGCTTCCTTAAAATGTATGTATGGATGTATGTGTGTGAGAAATCAAGTTTATGAATTTTTTCAACGAGTTTTTATCCGATCTGAATTATTCAAACGGGAAATTGTTTCAAACAATAACACAAGTAAACATTCCTATTTTGAAAAAAATCGTTGGAAGCGTTTTTGAATAGGCGCCTTTTAAATGGTCAAAAAAATGGATTTTTGGTAATAACTTGAAAAATACGATTTTTTTCAAAAAGCATATATAATAAAAGTTATAGAATATAAAAAAATAAATCTTTTTTATATTATACATTTTTCTCTAAAGTTAATATTTTTCAAATTGTTTATGAAAAATGTTGAAATTAAAGGCTTTTTAATGATAATTTGATAAATATTATTTTGAAAAATATATATATAATATTAAAAAGATGCATCTTATTTTTTTCTATAAATTTTATTTAATATACTTTTTTTCAAAATTCGTTTTTTTCAAGTTATCACCAAAAAATCATTTTTTTAACCTATAAAGGGATAACTGTTTTAAAACCGCTCGAACGATTTTTTTTTAAACTGCCAATATTTATTTGTATTATTGTTTTAAATCATCCTCCGCCGGAATGATTCAGATCAAATAAAAACTTAATACAAAACTTTACTTTTAAGCTACTGAACTATTTTTTTTCTTATAACTTTTGATAGATTATCCTATCCAAAACTTTAAAAAGTATACATTAATGAAAATATGTCTTTTTCACATAACATAAATTTTTTCGAAATCAATCAACTTAATTCACAAGAAAAATTAAAATAATTATAAATTTGTTTTTTCAAATAAATACAATAAACTCAAGCGGAGATCTGAAAGGACCGCGGTGCAAGCTACTGTGGCCCAAAGGCCGCTGTGGTGAGCTAGTTAGGTTTAAGGTTTAATGGTTTAGGGTTCAGGGGTTATGGGTTTGTACGTTGAGAGTAAGGAGTTATGGACTTGTGACTTTACGGTTTAGAGCTTTAAGGTGAGTAGCTTAGGATTTTGTGAGTTAAGGATTGGAGGGTTTAGAGTTCATTGACTTAAGATTTTTAAGATTAAGGTTTATTGGGTTAGGGTTCAGGAGTTAACGGCAGGCCGGAGTAGAACCTGATACCGATCGAGTAACAATTGAGTTGTTTGTTATTTACTTAAGTATTAATCGGTGTATCTTCAAATTAAAAGTTGAGCGCAATAGATATTATTATTATTATGAACATCTATGCCCAAGAAAAAAAATCTATCGCTTTGTTTTTGAGAAAAGTAAGTAACGCCAAAGTAAAAGTTTATGTATATAATATTTTCACGTTACTTACTTTTCTTAAAAACAAAGCGATAGATTTTTTTTCTTGTGCATAAATATTTGTAATAATAATATCTATTGCGCTTAAGAGGCGGTCGGAACCAAATCGGCGACTTAGTTCAATGCTTGCAATAAATGCTTATAATGATTTATTTATTCATTTGCACGGCAAAAATATAGTCATTTTCTCTAACTATGTATATGGATAAATCCACCGTAGTTTTAACTTTGCATGTGACTTTTTTTAAACGATTTTTGAATAATTACTATTCTGTTACATTAAAACGCACACAACTGTATTTGGCTTTAAATTGTCCGTTTTGAATCTAAGAAATATACTCCACTTTTTCGCAAAGCTACATTGAACGGCACCTTCAAAATTTTCCAAAAAGTATCAAATTTTTTACGAAAAATCACGGTTTTTGCATAAATAGTATAAAAAGAAGTAAAATTTTTGAAGTCTTGATGAATTTTAGATCATGTGTTCAAGTAATCTTTAAAAAAAATATAGAACTATTTTCCTAATTATAAAACGAAAAATCTAAACCTAAGTAGAGTCATGTGCAACATCGAAGAACTCAGTAAATACAATTCAAAATATGTATGTTGTCTTGAAATGAAAATCGCTATTATGAAACCTATTTGAAGTTGCACGTGACTCTACTTAGGTTTAAATTTTTTGTTTTTGAGTTGAGAAAGTAGTCTCACAGTTCTTTTGAATATTATTCAAACGGCATGATCTAAAATTCAACAAGACTTCAAAAATTTTACTTCTTTTTATACTATTTATGCAAAAACCGTGATTTTTTGTAAAAAATTTGATACTTTTAAGAAAATTTTGAAGGCGCCGTTCAATGTAGCTTTGCGAAAAAGTGGAGTATATTTCTTAGATTCAGAACGGACAATTTAAAGCCAAATACAGTCATGTGCATTTTAATGTAACAGAATAGTAATTATTTAAAAATTGCTGAAAATAAGTCACATGCAAAGTTAAAATTACGGTGAATTTACCCATATAAAGAATAATTTAAAACAGTTTCAGTGACAAAAAATTATAAAATATTATCATAAAGCAAAGAATGCCATCTAACAGTCGATGCGGCTGTTATTTGCATGCAATAGATTTCAATTTAGCATTTTTCGCTTCATGACAATATTTTATATTTTTTTGTTGCTATAACCGTTTCAAATTATTCATTATGGTTATGGTTAGAGGAAATGATTATATTTTTGCTTTGCATATGAATAAATAAATCATTATAAGCATTTATAGTAAGCACTTAACCAAGTCAACGATTTGGTTCCGATCGCCTCTTAACCTTCAATTTGCAGATACACCGATTAATACTTGAGTTAATAACAAAAATCTCAATTAGACCAGGACAGCGAATCTGGCCTGCTCTTAAGGGTTTATACGTTAATACTTAAGAATTTATGGCTTGTGGCTTTAGGGTATGTGGCTTTATGATATGTAGGTTAGAATTTTATGAATTAAGGTTTGAGAGTTTACAATTTATTGTTTTACGGTCTTGAGGTTAAAGGTTTAATGTGTTAGAGTTTGGGGCTTAAGGGTGCGTATATGAAGATTTAAAAGTTAAGGGTTTAGAGTTAATTGGTTTAGAGTTTAAGGATTATTATGTTATAATTCATGAGTTAAGGGTTTGTACGTTATGGGTTAATGGGTTGAGGGTTTGTGATTTTGGAGGTTATGGGTGTAGGTTTCGCTGATTAAAGTTTTACGGTTTTAGCGTTTATATGTTTAACTTCATAGGTTCGGAGCTACTGGGTTTATGGCTTATGGACTCAGGGTTAATGGGATCTAAAGGTCTATGGTATTAGATTTATGAGTTAAAGATTCAAAATTTTAGGATTTTTGAGTTTATGGGTTCAAGGATTTAAATATATAAGTTTATGTCCAAGGAATTATGGGTTTTAGGGTTCAAGGGTTTATGAGTTTTATGACTTAAGAGATTTAATTTTATGTTTTTCGTTACAATGTTCTACGAAACATTCTAATTTTTTTCGCAACTCATGCAAAAATAACGAAATACCAACTTTGAGAGGTTATATTTCAAAATCAGGTTGAGTTTAAGGTTTATGGGTTAAGGGTTTTCAGGGTTTTGGGTTTATGGTTTTAGAGTATATGAGCTTAGGGTTCATGAGCTTTGGGCTTATGGGTTTAGGGTTGCTGGATTTTAGGTTTACGGTTTTAGATGTATGAGTCTATGATTCAAAATTTGAGGATTTTTCAGTTTATGGGTTTAAGGATTCAAATATATAAGTTTATATTCAAGGAATCATGAAATTTAAAGCTCAAGGGTTTAGGGTTTATGAGATTTATGACTTGAGGAATTTAATTTTATGTTTTTCGTTACAATATTTTACAAAACATTCCGATTTTTTTAGCAATACATGCAAAAATAGTGAAATACCAACTTTGACAGGTTATATTTCAAAATCAGGTTGAGTTTAAGGTGTATGGGTTAAGGGTTTTCAGGGTTTTGGGTTTATGGTTTTAGAGTATATGAGCTTAGGGTTCATGAGCTTTGGGCTTATGGGTTTAGGGTTGCTGGATTTTAGGTTTACGGTTTTAGATGTATGAGTCTATGATTCAAAATTTGAGGATTTTTCAGTTTATGGGTTTAAGGATTCAAATATATAAGTTTATATTCAAGGAATCATGAAATTTAAAGCTCAAGGGTTTAGGGTTTATGAGATTTATGACTTGAGGAATTTAATTTTATGTTTTTCGTTACAATATTTTACAAAACATTCCGATTTTTTTAGCAATACATGCAAAAATAGTGAAATACCAACTTTGACAGGTTATATTTCAAAATCAGGTTGAGTTTAAGGTGTATGGGTTAAGGGTTTTCCGAGTTTTGGGTTTAGGGTTTTAGAGTATATGGGCTTAGGGTTCATGAGCTTTGGGCATATGGGTTTAGGGTTGATGGATTTTAGGTCTACGGTTTTAGATATATGAGTTTAAGATTCAAAATTTAAGGATTTTTGAGTTTATGGGTACACGAAAATGACAGATAACAGCTACGCTATATTTGTCACATTAGTGATAAATGTGTGTCGAAAATTTTGAGTTTCCACATAGATGGCCGATGTGTGCACGCCGAATTTCTATGTTTGCGCATTATCTAACTACACTCAACTCATAAGAGGTTGGCACACTGATCATCTTTTATTTTCGTACAGCTTGTCAATGTGTAAACATAGAAAATTTTCAAATCTGACATGTATTGAAAAAAAAAATTGAAATAAAACTAAGGTTATGATTCTCGGTATCAATGAATATCTTAATTGGAAGATAATTGTGACTTTAATGTATTTATTATTGCTATTTTAATTATAAAATTTTAAATTGATTCACAAACATTATTATTAATAATTTTAACATGAGAAATTATTGCTGTTAGCAATTCAATGTTAAAATCATTAAAAATGAAGTGGGTAAAGTTCGATGTTTCGAAAATCCGTTATTTTTTTGAGCTTAAAAATTTCCTATAGCACATTCTTAATATTTATATAAATTGAATAGAAATTTCGTTTTTAATTCATGTTTTTAATCGAAATGTATTCATTCAAATAAATTATAATTTATATTTAGAACTGTAATAAGTATTCAGACAATAATATAATGATGAGGTACTTTGAAATTTCTAATATAGTTTTTCAATGTATTTTTTTTTTTAATACTTGTTGAAAATTTCATTAAATAACCCTAAATATTTCATCATTTTACGGTATTCTGTATGCTTGTTGCAATTCTAAATCGATTATAATTTATCCGAATAAATGCATGTCGATAACAAACAGGAATTGAAAATTGACTTTCTGAACAATTTAAATAAATATTATGAAAAAACCATTTAAATTTCAAAATTCTACAAAAGGATAATAGACTTTCGAAACATTGAACCCTACGCACATTATTTTCAATAATTGAATTGCCAACAGCAATAATTTCTTATGTTAACATTATTAATAATAATGTTTTTGGTTAAATTAAAAATTTCATAATTGAAATAGCAATAATTAATATGTTATAAGTCACAATTATCTTCCAATTCAGATATTCATTGATACCGAGGATCACCTCAGTTTCATTTTAATTTACTTTTTTTCCATACGAGTAAGATTTGGAAATTTTCTCTGTTTAAACATTGAAAAGCAGTGCGAAAATAAAAGATGATTAATGTGACGACCTCCTATGAGTTGAGTGTAGTTAGGCAATGCGCAAATATAGAAATTCGGCGTGCACACATCGCTTATCTATGTGAAAACTCAAAATTTTCGACACACATTGATCACTAATGTGACAAATATAGCGTAGCTGTTATCTGTCATTTCCGTGTATAAGGATTTCAATATATAAGTTTATATTCAAGGAATCATGAAATTTAGAGCTCAAGGGTTTAGGGTTTATGAGTTTTATGACTTGAGGGATTTAATTTTATGTTTTTCGTTACAATATTTCACAAAAAATTCCGATTTTTTTTTGCAATATATGCAAAAATAGCGAAATACCAACTTTGAGAGGTTATATTTCAAAATTAGGTTGTCGTACAGAACTTTGCAGGACGAGTTTGAATTCAGCATTCAAAAAACTTGGTATTGGAGATTGAAAATTGAAAGTTGAACAAAGAAAATTGGTATTGGAACTCAACGTGAGACTCTAGATCATTGTAGTAAGCAATAATATCCTATTTTTATAAAAATGTCCAAGTTTCGTCTTTATTTCTAAAGGTACAGTAAATACTTTGCTACCACCGTATTTTTCCCTTATTTCAGATTATCTCAGCTTCAACCTCCAATAAGGTTCATAAAATCATCTCAAGCCTAGCAAAAGTTCTTTGATTTTGAAAAAAAAAAATCTGTAAAAAGGCCACTGGGCGTCGCCTACCATGCCCGATGGATCTGCCTTATTACATGCAATTTAGATTGTTTCGAGTTCTGTTTATTATAAGATCGTCAATAGTTTTTCTCTATTGAAACTTGTTTTGTATATTAATAAAGTCGTTTGTTATTTTATAAATGTAAAAAGGATTCGTTTGAGTTTTGGCTGCTAGATCCAACAGGTTATAGGCCCAGATTCACGCTTCACTGCACATGGCATGACGTCTTCGTTTCTGTAAGTATGGTGCGAGAAAAAAAAGAAAAGTGTTGTTCACAGTGCACCTTGTGTTTGATGTGAATTAAAAAAAAAAAAACTGTCCAATGTTGTAAGTGCGCGTATAATAAAATTATTGCGTAAATACAAATAGAAAGGAGGTGTAGAAGTTGTGTTTTTTAGAAATAATAATTTTTGTCATTCATGCACGTTTTCTTTCCCCATCAGAAAACATATAATAAGTGTTTAATAATAAAATTTTCATTAATTCTAAAAGTAAATTTAGCAGTTAGTCTAGAAGTTTAATTTTTTTGTACCATTCAATGTTATACACTGAGAGAAAATTCATGCCAATAGAGCATTTAGTTTACGTATCCAAAGTTAATAAGTAATATCCTATGCTCTCATAGTAGCGCCATATACTCTTACGAGGTTTATGCTATCCAAAAACTGTTTGTTTACATGCTTTGGTAACTCCCCACTCTAATATTCTTCGATAGTTGGCGCTGTATCCTCTCATGGGACGTGAAGGGAGTAAGCGTGGCTTGTCCACTATTCTTTCTTTATTGCTAACTATGACATTCTTTCATTGCTCAAGTCGCCTCCTCTTCGAGGTGGCGACGCGAGCAAACACGGCTGGTCTATATCCAAAATCATGTCGAAAATTTTGCTAACGTATTTTCGTAGCGTGAATCTTTTTTTTCTTTTCTTTTCTTTTTTTATGAAAGGAGATACATTATAAATATAATCTGTTAAACTTTGTAACTATCAATAATTAATTTTTAACTTAGAATTTAATTATTTTAAACAGCTGGGGGGCAGATGAGCATGTACGATTTTACGCCAGAGATATTTCGAAGTAGATGAGATAGGATTAGATTAATTTATTTCTGTACAATTTGTTGTACAATACAAAATTAGAGGCATCAAGTTGAACAAAAAAAAATAAACAATAAAAGAAAAACAAGAACAAAAACATAGTATAAAGGTAAACAAAATAATAAAATAAAAAATTAAATTAAATTAAATTAAACAAAATAAAATCAATACAAAGAATAAAAACAATAAATCAAAAATAATTCATAGCACCGTGACATCTTCCCTCAATGTAATATGAAAATATGAGAGTGTACTTTGTTCTTAAAGGATAGAGAGTTACTATGGATGCAGAGTTACGTATGAGATTTGGCAGAGAGTTCCAGAAGTAAGTCAAGGTGATATGAAAGGATTTGCGTAGCGTTTCGGTAGAGAATCAAGGCACTGATAAAGGTGGTATTTCACCTCTGACCGGTCTAGTGGCAATATTTATATTAAAATTTTTATAAATATAAGATGGAACTTGCGTTCTCAATACTCGATACAGAAGACAAGAATCAAGGTAAAGACGACGACCCTTAGTGGAAAGCCATCCAAGGGAACGCCTATATGGTGAGATGTGTTCAATCTTTCTCACCCCGAATATATAACGAATACCGGAGTTTGCCACACGCTGTAAACGAAGATTTTGCTCCTCTGAAATATTTGATAGAGCAATTGAGCAATAGTCAATAAGAGGAGACGAAAGAGACAAGATTAAATGCTTGCGCAGAGGAAGGTTAGTACTGCTCCTGAAAAAATTGAGACGGTTCATTAGGAAATTTGCTCGACTACAGATTGAAGTAACCTGCTTCTTCCAAGATAGTTTAGAGTCCAGGAAGACCCCTAGACTCTTTACCGATGACTCAAAAGGCACCATGGAGTCACCAATGTTGATATAACTTATCTCGGAGTAAACACGGTTGATATAAACAGGTGATCCAAATATGATAGCTTTGGTTTTAGAGGTGTTAAGAGAAAGGCGATTCTCAGATGCCCAACTCACCAGGTAATCTGCAGCTTGGCTGAGAGCATTCTTACAGACTTCTAGTTCATCAGGGTGACACTGGAAATACATCTGGAGATCATCAGCATAGAGCACATAAGAGATCAGGTTGTCAAGACCGTGAGAAATATCACTGACATAAACAGCAAAGAGGAGGGGACCGAGGACTGAACCCTGAAGAACTCCCAGGTTAATAGAGCAGTAGGAAGAGATACTGCCTCCTCGAGCTATCACTGCATGGGATCGACCAGACAGATAAGAAGCCATCCAGCTAATAATGGAACTAGAGCATCCAACGCGCAGAAGCTTTTTAAGAAGAAGCACATGATTAACTTTATCAAAGGCTTTAATAAAGTCAAAAAGGAGAAGCACTGTGAGTTTCTTCCTATCAATACCAGCCCTAATATCGTCAGTGATCCTTAAAATCGCTGTCTGGGTGCTGTGCCCTGTACGAAAACCAGTTTGATAAGGATCCGCAAGACCATGCGACTCAATAAAGTCAAAAAGCTGTTTATGAATCAATCTCTCCAATGATTTGGAAAAAAAACAAAGCAATGCAATGGGGCGATGGTCGCTCAAAGTTTTAGGAGAGTTAACCTTATTGAGTACCTTGATATGAGATCTTTTCCACACAGCCGGAAAGACGTAACCATCAAGGAAGAGACTGAAAATATGTAGGATATAAGGTCCAATAACAGGAAATGCATCACTCGATCACCACTCGACTGAGATGAGCTGTTACGAATCACACCATGCACCTCCTCAAGAGTAACAGGCAAGAAGAAGAAGGCATCTGCTACATCAGGAGAAGCAGTGTCAACAGAGCCAGTAGCTATCCCAAGATGTCTGAGCTCCCTCCAAAGGTGTTTTGGCTCAGAGAGATTCCTCAACCTATTATAATAATAATCTAGCTTTGCGTTTGATATAGAATCATGAGCAAGATCTCTCGCAAGACAATAGTAATGAAGATCAAGTGGATGGCGCGTGCGCTTGAAGCGCCTATATAATCTATCACGGTCCCTGATAAGTAAGCTGTGATGAGAAGTAAACCAAGGGTGACGTTTTCTTGAAGGTTTAACGCTTTTTAAAGGCACAAATAAATCAATTTGTGCCTTTAAAAAGCGTTGGTCTAGTGCGTAACGTTCACGCTTTTCCTTTTGAGTACGCGAGTTCAACTCTTGGTTAAAACCACTTTTTTTAAACTTTTTTTTTATTATTTCAATAGTTTTTATTACGTTTTTTTATTTATATTTTTTATATTTTCTATTTTTTTATTAATTTTAAAATCTATTTTTTCACAAGTTACTTAAAATATACTCGTTTTTTTAATTAATATTTTAAAATAAATTATTTCATATACAAAATAATTTAAAATATTAATAAATAAATAATAGTGATGTTTACATTACTATAGTTCAATTTTGTCTTTATAAACATATATCAATAGATAATATATATTATAACATAAATAATAATACCTCAGTTTTATTTATTTATTGTGATTTATTGTAAATTTTATAAACTAAATTATAAATTAAACTATACTATTATAAAATAAACATCACTACTATTTATTTATCAATATTTGTAATTACTACCTATAGAGAATAATTTATTTTTAAAAAATTTTCATTGAAAAAAACGAGCGTACTTATGAAAAATTAAATTTTAAAATTATTAAAAAAATACAAAATCTAAAAAAAAATAAATATAAAAAGGAATAAAAAATATTAAAACAATAAAAAAAAATTAAAAAAAAGTGATCCTAGCCGAAAGTTGAACACGCGTACTCAAAAGGAAAAGCGCGAACATTACGCACTAGACCAACGCTACTTCGAAACATCTTTGGCGTAAAATCGTACATGCTCATCTGCCCCACTTAAATTAAAATAATTAAATTTCAAGTTAAAAATTAATTATTGATAGTTACAAAGTTTAACATATTATATTTATAATGTCTCTTCCCTCATAAAAAAAGAAAAGAAAAGAAAAGAAAAAAAAGATTCACGCAACGAAAATACGTTAACGAAATTTTTGACATGATTTTGGATATAGACCAGCCGTGTTTGCTCGCATCGCCACCCAAAAGAAGAAGCGACTCAAGCAAACAAAAGTTATGAGAGTGGGGAGTCATCGAAGTATACCACGCGAGTCATCAATGAATGCCGTTCATGCTTTAGTTACTCTCTATACCATCTTTTTTAGTATAAGGTAATCCAATACTGATAGAGCTTCTCACGCCGGTCATACTTGTATCTATATTTTATATGCTTGCATAGATGGCAGTTTGCATGCTCTATTAGCATGAATTTTCTCTCAGTGTATGGATGTCAAAATTCAAAAAAGTGAAAAAAAAAAACGGGGGAGGATGCTCGTCGAATAGACGGCATGCACTCGATGTATTTCGTTGTGAGGTTTCGACTGGTAACTGTTATTTTCTTGGAAGTGACACGAAATTCATGGAGCTATCATTTTATATTGAGTTTTCTTACTTTTTCAAGAAAAGAAGTATCCGTGAATGTATATGTAAAACATGTATGTACATGCGTGATCAATAGATGTCTTTTATAGAAGTATAACACGTGTATAAGCGCATATGTACGTGTATAAACGTATTAATATATATGTGTATAAACATATATATGTATATATACTGATGTAGATGTAAAAGACGTTGATATGAAAAGTCATCAAGATGTTTTCATTTCAATTTTTTGCTTTCTCATAGAGAAAGCATTGTATCGATAAAATTTTTTTTTCTATTTTTTCATTAATTTGTACATATTTGAACTCGGGGAGTCGAAAAAAGTGGTTTCTAAAAAATGTCTGTATGTATGTGTGTGTGTATGTGTGGATGTATGATTTCAGTTAGTAAATTGTATCTCGAAAACTACTCTATTGATTTGCTTCTAATTTTGCATGTAATTTATATTTTTGACTAACTTGTTGGGAAGCTATTGATGATTGGTTCTTTTAGCGTAGTTTTAGTTTTTTAGTTTAGCGTAGTTTAAACAAAAAAAAAATTTTTGATTTTTCATTTTTTTGGTTTTTTTTATTTACTACTCGATGAATTTGCTTCAAAATTTGCATGGAAATTATTTGTGATTGTCCAAATGAAATACAATTTTAAAAACTAATTTTCTTAGCTTAGTTTTAATTTTAGAGCATTTTGAAATTTTTGAAAAAAATGTTTCTATTTATTAAGCCAATAAAATCTTAAAAACTACTCGATGGATTTACTTCAAATTTTCCATACAATTAAATTTTTCGATTAAGTGGTGCGAAAGCTATTGAGAATTGGTTTTCTTAGTGTAGTTTTTTTTTTAGTCATTTTAAGAATTTTCAAAAAAATTTCGATTTTTCATTTTTTTTTTTTTGTATTTTACGTAAACTACTCGAAGAATTTGTTTGAAAATTTGTATGGAACTTAATTTCGTCTGCCAAAAGTAGAAAAACTTTTGAAAACTGATTTTCTCAGTGTAGTTTTAATTTAAGAGCATTTTGAAAATTTTCATAAAAATTTTTTTTTATTTTTTTTGCATTTTACGTAAACTACTCGAAGAATTTGCTTAAAAATTTGTTTGTAATATATTTTTGACTGCCAAAAGAAGAAAAACTTTTGAAAACTACAAAATATTTATTAAATAGAAATATAACAATGCCTGACTTTAATTGCCTTATACATTTATATACATAAATCATATTTAGCGATGATAAATTGTAAGAGTCATTTTGATTTTTTTTCACAAATTTGAATTTTTATAACACTTTTTGAGAAATTAGCATAGATGCCTTTATTATTTTGTTCTACTGATACGAACTAAATAACTTTTTGATGAAAGATAGATAGATATTCGTTTATTTTGTAGTAAGATACAAAAAGGCGTGTAAAATACATAATATATCACATAAAGCTTATTACTAATATAAATAAAATTATTGCGCTTACAGTTGATATCACAGTCATTCAAACTTAAAAATAATAATACTGAATACGTAAGTCAACAATTTAAAAGTGATATCACAGATTAATAATAGTAAAATAATACACGCAACAAAAATAATATAAATTCAAAACAGGCGGTCAATACCCTATTGAAAAAAAACACGTGTTTTTTACACGTGCAAAATACACGTGTTTTTTACATGTAAAATTTGCGTGTTTTTTCAAGCATTTTTTCACGTGCTTTTTCACGTGTTTTTTCACGTGTTTTGTTGACGTGAAATATTGTGAAAATTGAAAAAAAAACACGTGTTTTTTGTATATTTTTTCATATTAAAAACTACGCATTTTTCATTAACGAACAATGAGAATGTTTTTTAAAGAGTATTTATAATACTTTATTTTGACCTTTTTGAAAAAAATGCGTTGTGTATCTACACGTATTTTTTATAACTCTTCGAAGATCGAAGAGCTTCTAAGACCCAGAGTGTCTGGCTTCATATATCTGGTGTCTTCGAAATTTGTATAGGGGATGACAAAACTGAGAAAAACGCCACTTAGTGACTTAGAGTCAGACTGACATAATCGATCATCAATAGCGATTTTAAATCACTAGGTGGCGTTTTTCTCAGTTTTGTCATCCCCTATACAAATTTCGAAGACACAAGATATATGAAGCCAGACACTCTGGGTCTTAGAAGCTCTTCGATCTTCGAAGAGTTATAAAAAATACGTGTAGATAGAACGTATTTTTTTCAAAAGGGTCAAAATAAAGTATTATAAATACTCTTTACAAAACATTCTCATTGTTCGTTAATGAAAAATGCGTAGTTTTTAATATGAAAAAATATACAAAAAACACGTGTTTTTTTTCAATTTTCACAATATTTCACGTCAACAAAAACACGTGAAAAAACACGTGAAAAAAGCACGTGAAAAATGCTTGAAAAAACACGCAAATTTTACATGTAAAAAACACGTGTATTTTGCATGTGTTTTTTTTCAATAGGGTATTTATCAGTCATAATTTCATTAAAATAAACTATACACTAAGAAGTCAAATCAATAAAACAAATACAATACAATAAAAATGAAATAATACTAAAATAGAATAATACATTATAATAATTAAACTTCGTTAAAATAAAATAAAATCTAATACAATAAAATCCAGCAAAGCGTTCGATATAATGATAAACGCAGTCAATATAATAAAAAGCACATTCGCTCGAAAACCATCCAATCAGCATTCATACAATAAATACAGACATACTTTAAACCTATATACGGAACTGCACAAAAATAAATTAACAACAAATTCCATTTTTTAAATATTAATCGAGGTCGATCAAAAACCTCCTCACTGCGGTCTTAAACCTACTGAGAAATGGTAGATGTTTAATCTCAGCAGGTAGGGAATTCCAGAAATGCGCACCTTGAACTTAAAAGGAATTCCTGCCAGTCTCAGTGCGCATATAGGGCACCGCTAAATCCTTAATCTCTCCTCTAGTAGCCGCTCTAGGTACACATCTGGTGAAGAGATCCACTAGATGCTCCGGTGAATTCATGCGCACGATTTTGTACATAGGTACAGCCAAAAAATACTGTCTCCTCGAATCGGTGCGCAGCCAACCTAGTGCAACTCTATAAGGAGAGACGTGATCGCTCATTCTCACACCCATCACGTATCTCACACATGCATTCTGCAGTCTTTGTATCCGTCTTCTTAACTCCTGAGAAGCATCGAGCAGAACCACTGAGCAGTAATCGAGATGTGGGAACAGTAGAGCGGTTGCGAGCCGTTTACGCAGCACCTCCGTGGTGTACTGACGGAAAAACCGTAGAGCATACAGTATTCTATTAAACTTTTTAGTAATCATATTAACGTATGGTTCCCAACAAAGTTTAGAGTCAAGCACAACACCAAGGCTTACTACGGAGCCAGAGAAAGGTATGCTGACGCCTCCCCCAAGGTTGATCGTCCTGGTCTCTACAGCATAAAAAGAGTTAACAAAACGACTACTACCGAAGACGATCTCCTTAGTTTTATCAGCATTTAAAGTGAGAGAAGCGCCCGCAGCCCACTCTGACACCGCTTTTGCCGCTCTCTGCAGGATAATAATACCCTCGTCCACATTCTCGCGGGGAACTTGCGTATAAATTTGCAGATCATCTGCATACAGTAGGTGCTCAACACTACCGGAGTCAAGAGCGTTACGTATGTCATTAATGTAAAGGCAAAACAACAGAGGTCCCAGCACCGAACCCTGTGGAACTCCTAAGTTGGTAGTTAACCAACTTGATTCCTCCTTTAATTATGTAGAAACCATTTGTTCCCTCCCTGAAATGTAGTAGCTGATCCACTTGAGTGCGGCCCCGGAAAAATCCATCGATCTAAGCTTCGAAAGTAACCTTGAAGGTGAGATCATGTCGAATGCCTTACTGAAGTCAAGAAGCAGAAGCAATGTTACTAATTTCTTGTCTAGACCCCTTCTTATATCGTCTGTTAGCTTAATTACAGCTGTCTGCATCGAGTGATGTTTTATAAAACCAGTCTGCATAGGATCAAGTATTTTATTTGTCATAATATACTCCTGCAATTGGTCATGGGCGATCTTCTCAAGGACCGTTGAAAGAAAACACAAAATAGCTATAGGCCTAAAATCTTTAGGTGACTTAGGTGCAGAGCACTTCTTCAACGGCAAGATACGTGCCCGCTTCCAAAGGCAAGGAAAGATCCCCCGCGCAAAAGAGGAATTGAACAGAGCCACAAGATGTTCACCAATTAATGGCAAGGCTTTAAGTGTTACACTTTGCGGAATGCCATCCTTGCTACGAGCCTGCGATGAAAAATGTGAAATTGCGAGATTGATATTTTTAATATTAACTTGTTAAAAAGTGAAACCATTATTACTACAGTCAGCGAGAATTTTATCGCATTTTTCCACATCATCGTGTGACGAGACTGACACCCCAGCAAAGTGCTCATTAAGTTCATCAGGCGTGAATCCATTCAAGTCCCCTTGAGGTCCGGATAAGAGTCCCAGGTCTCTCAACTCCTTCCAGACATTACCGCCTGCAAGAGCTTCGAACAGTCTGTTATGGTAATAAGTAGTTCTAGCTTGTTCAGTCTGTTCGTCCACTGTTTTTCGGAGTTGTAAAAATTCAGTGAGGTACTGATCCTCATTTGTCCTTTTGTATCTGCGATACGTGGCGTCTCTTTTACGCTGCATCTGTGACAATTCTCTATCAATCTATGGAGATCTATTTTTCAACAATTTTAACATACGTTCAAGTGCTAAATTCACTATTGCAATGGTAAGATTCTCATAAATGCAGCTAAGTGAAGTCTCTGGGTCAACTGTATCAACCATAAATGGCGTCCAATCATAGCCGGCCAACTTCGATAAAAGGACACTTATCATGAATTTGGTAGTGTGTCACCCGATTTAACTCAGCATCATTACCGAAAAATTCCTTAACAGGTTCATTTGTTAAAATTGCTGAAAAAATATTAAAACATAAATTCAAGAGAATTTTGAAAATTTTCATAAAAAACCGTCAATCTCTTAACGATAGTACTACCTCAAAATTGAAAAAAAATTTTTTTTTTCATTTTTTTTCTATTTTACGAAAACCATTCAATAGATTTGCTCCAAAATTGTAATTATTTTAATTCAACAACATTTTGAAAATTTTCATAAAAATTTTTTTTTCATTTTTTTTGTATTTTACGTAAACTACTCGAAGAATTCACTTAAAAATTTGTTTGAAACTTATTTTTGACTGCTAAAAGAAGAAAAATTTTTTGAAAACTGATTTTCTCAGCGCACTACCATTCGATAGATTTGCTCCAAAATTTGTATCCAAGTTATTTCTAAAGAAAACAAGCTTTGGAAAACTAATTTTCTTAGCGCAGTTTTAATTTAAGAGCATTTTGAAAATTTTCATGAAAATTTTTATTATTTATTTATCTTCTTTCTTAGCGTGATTACGATTAGAAATTTTGTTGTCATCATTCTTTTTATTACTACATTATATCATTTTTTTGATAGAACAAACTTTTTTGTATTACTTGATGCTTTAAAATACAATATAAATGTTGAAAAGGCAATCAGCTAGCATAAGTTTTTCAAGACTGCAGGAAGGATACTTGGAGAAGATTTCGAAGTATTTTACGTTAGAGCTGAAAAAAGTATAGAGTTCACCGGAGGAAGTTCTACAGAAGTGATGGTCGAAGACAACATAGAAAATAACTTTGGATCGTTATATTCACCAAAGTTAAATAGAGCCACTGAGAGATTCAATAAGACGCTTCAATCGAAAATCAAAACCATGATGATAAATTCGGCCTTACTAGAAGGTAAGTCAATTCTAGCAATGAAAACAGTTATACGCATCTAAATTAAACTCCAGGATCTCTATAGAAGTTATATCACTAGAAAGTAAACTACATGAGGACAAAATTAGAAGTTTTGCTACACCACATATACCAGACTACTTATCACCAAATTGAAAGCAGCTGAAAGATCACCAAGAGCAATATCGACACGTTAGATGTAACGAAAAACTAATAGACTAAGATGTATAAAAATTAAAAAAAGAATAAAACCGGCAATACTTACTATGAAGCAAAATAAGTCTCTAAAGGCTTCAAAAGCAAAAGATAGTATGAACTGAGAGTAACATATGCTCCATTTCTTGAGTGTCTTTGATATGATGTGTTTTAAGTATTTTAAACAGACATAATCTAAAAGCTCAACAATCATATGCAATGTCAGCTTTCTCAAATGGCACCTTGTGAACAGAAGTATACATGAAGTTTCCAGATGTACTTACCTACGACTAAGAAACTAAGATGTCAGACGTATTCAGGATTTCAGAAATACTTCTGTGCACTAAAAGTAAGCACTAAAAAATCATCTAGAGTTAATTGGTATGTTGAGTGTGAAAAAATTAAATTAAAAATTTATTTTAGAAAACTTGAAACAGAATATTTGAATTAAAAAAAAATTATAAGTTACCAAAACTGAATGTAATTCTTTTAATTATAGGAAAAGTTATTGAATTTAAAGAAACAAATAAATAAGTTGAATAATAAGAAATTTCGAAAAATAAAAAATCTATTCATCATGATATGAAACATTACTACTATTATATTAAAGTAAAGAATTAAGAATTTTTTTTTTTACGTGAATATCCATTGTATTATTGTCACATACATACATACACATGGGTGAAATTAAAAAATTGAAAATAGGTGTTTATACATAATAACTTTTTATGTAAATAATATGTACGTGTCTAAACCCAACAGTTAGCTAGTAACAATCCTAATCAACTTGTTCAACCATTAAAACTTCGATTAAATGACTAATCCAAAGGAATAAATAAGAAAAAGAAACAAAAATGTCCTCGTGTCACGTGTCCAGAGCGTACAAGTATTTTGTTTTCAAAATAAAAAGTATCTAAATACATAGTTATTAAAATTTTACTGTATTGATTTTTGAAGATTTTTAAATAAAGAATCTAATGGTAGGGTGTAGAAATACAATAACTTAATAAAATCCATTCAAAACTGACGTCAAAGTTACGACAATTTATTTGTCCTCGTGTCACACTTTTAATAGTTTATCGTGAAAATCATTTAAGAAGTCAAATAATTAGAGCTAAATATCGTCAAATATAAAAAATAATATGTATTTTAGTAATTAAAAGAGTTATTAATGTAATAGTATATTACGTTCCGAGGCACGGAACAGGCTCATTCCATGCGCGTGTTGGTTTGCTTCGCGAGGCGAAGCCGAGCGAAGCAAAACACGCGCATATGATGAGCCTGTTTCGTGCCGAGGAGCGTATACGATTTTCCTTCATGCCCGGCCGGAACTTCGCCATCCCAAAAAGATAAAAATTCATTTTTAAGTAAAAAAATACATCGAAAACGACTTCTAGTGAAAAGTCATTTGATGCTTTAGTTTGTTGTAGCGCGCATGCGCAAGAAACTATAGTATACGTTGAGAGCGTGAAAGAGAGAGAGAATGAGAGAGAGAATCGCAAATAAAAGTCCTATAGCGGTTAACATAGGATAAACAATTCGTTTTATTTAACAATTCAAATAAATAAAACGTGTAAAGAAACAAAAAAAGAACATAAATATTCAATTATTTTATTGTATTTTTATTTTTTAAGTGTCTAAAAGCGTGTTGTGAGTGTCGTGAAAAAAATATCGCGAGTTAAAAAAAAATTGTGTATGCATGAAAGAAATGTGAAAAAACGGAACATGTGTATCCTATAGCTGATAACATAGGATATACAGTAAATATTCTAATGATAATTCATATAAAAAAACGTGTGTAATTATTATGTGTGTGTGTATTTCATAATTTTAACAGTCATGTCTAACGATGTTTGATGTATAATAACAGAGGTTAGACATACTGAGTATATATAGATATAGTCGGAACATGCAGCAGACAGTGAAGCGACCGAAACTGTTGTAGTATGAAGGTGCGCAGTGGCTTCTGAGCATGTGATTGTAAAGAAAATCACAAATGTAATTTGCCCGTTCCCTGCCGCACGAGAGGCACTTTTAGGCGAAGTTCCGGCACGGGTATGAAGGAAAAGATTTTATATATGGTGAAAAAATATATTTTAATCAAACCATAAAAAAACGTACCTTTTCTAATGTCTTTGTGTAACGCTAATTTTCTTAACGAAAAAAAAATCTAATCAGGATTTGGACTATGGGAAAAGAAAGTAGGCTTTAAGAGCTTCAAATTGACTGTAAAATATATTTGTTATTATATATATTACTCGCCAAGTGATCACTTTTAATGTATACAAAAGAAAAAAAAATGTCCTCGTGTCACACTTTATAAGTTTATTTACATTTACACATGTTATATTTCCAAAATTGAAATACAGCTCGCCCATTATTGTTTTCTTCTTATTTATGGTATTGATAAATATAGTAAAAAATACTCTCTGTCTCCGTCCCTCTGTCTCCGTCTCTTCATCTCCGTCCTTCCATCTTTGTCTCTTTGCCTCCGTTTATCTTTCTTTGTCTCTTTGTTTCTGTCTCTGTCTCTTTGTCTATGTCTTCATCCCTCCGTCTACGTATCTCTGTCTCCATTCTTGCGTTTTCGTCTCTCCATCTTATCCTTTCCATCTCTTTCTCTCCGTTTGTTCGTCTTCATTCCTCTGTTCTGTGTCTTATTTTTTCATCTCTGTCTTTTTCGTCTGCATGTCCGTTTTCCTTTCTTCTTATGAAATCGTTCCGTGACTCTGACCGTCCTTAGACTCTGTTTCTTTGCTTCTGCTCATACACACGTACGTATACATATTAATGCTGATGTTTGAGTTGATGATATTGATGATGATATGTTTATTGTTTAATGAATTTTAAATTTAACGTTTCGTCTTAGTTCGGTTTATCGGACTCATTAGTAAAGCTTTGTGAGACAAGACAATCTAAATAAATAGCCATTATTATAGTTTATTCTGATTAAAAAAAAATTTCTAGATGAATATTTTCACTTCTGAAGTTATATTTGTAATCAATTAGAACCATTTCGAGAAATCATCAACTAAACCTTCTATTGAAGGCGCATCAAGGCTCAATTATAGATTATTTTTAATTATATTTTCTTGTATAATTTGATTTATTCAAATTATCTTCTTCATTATGACAGATCCTGCTTTAGACGTTACTTTTGATAATAATTTCAGTTCTTTTTTGCTTAGCACTAATATTAATATCCGCGTTCCTTTAATTACCCAGCGCTTACAATAGCAGTCGTGTTATTTTTATTATACAACGTTTACAATAAAAGTCGCGTTTTATTAATAAAACCGTGCTCACATTGGCGGTCGAGTTCCTTTAACTACACAGCGTTTAAAATAACAACCGTAAATACTTAATTACACAGCGCTTGCAATAGCAGCCACGTATTTTTAACCACACAGCGCTCAAAATAGGAGCCGCGAATTTTTGACTAGGCAGCGCTCAAAATAGCAACTGTGAATTCTTAATAACACAGCGCTTACAATAGCAACCACGTTTTTTCAACTACACAGCGCACAAAATAGCAGCCGCAGAATTGGTAACTACACAGCGCTCAAAATGGCAACCGTGAATTTTTAATTACACAGCGCTTACAATAGCAGCCGCGTTTTTTTAACCACACAGCCCTAAAAATAGCAGCCGCGAATTTTTAATTACATAACGCTTACAATGGTTGTTGCGTTTAACATCTTTAGCTATTAAAATAGTAGCTGCTTCTTCAAACCAGATAGTGTGAATCTGGTTTCCCAATTATTTGCACTAACGTCATCGAATCAAGAGAATTTTGATTTGACTTATTAATTTACAAAAAATTAAAAAATTTTTTATTTTAATGCAGTACAATATAATGATATGAATGTATGAAAAAAAATTAAATACATACTTTATTAATTGTACTACTATTGTCAATGAAATTAGCAAATTTATATATAATAATATAATATATGAAAATGCAACCGAGCGACGTCAGGAGCGAGGTAAATTTTGCTTGTTATTTATTATTTATAAGAAAATTATTATAATATCGTATTAAATTTTGATAAAGTCGGTCTGTGGCTCATTCGGTAGAGCGTTGGATTCGTAATCTCGAGGTTCTGAGTTCGAATCTCGCTTTCGGCAGCCGATTGATGCAAGCACCAACGAACGTTACATGTGCTTTTTTGATAATGGATTTTTATCTTTTGTACTTTAAAATATTCCTGTTTCACTTCATAAAAATCAATAAATTATTTTTTTGAAAAAAAACTAATAAATACTAATAAAAATTATGACAATTCATCTTACAAAATCTGATGAAATACTATATAATTTTAGTAAGATGGATGTTTATGAAGTTTTTGTAATCGGAATTTCTGATAGAGTATTATTAAATAACATTTTTAAAAAATGAAAGAAAATCTAGTTTATTATTTTTTCACTATAAAACATAATTTATTTTTTATAGAGAAATCATAATATTGTATTGAATTTCGATAGTGGATTTCCATCTTTTGTACTATATAATATTTATATGTATTCCTCTATAAATACCAATAAAAATTATGTTATATTACATTTTATAAAATTCAATAAAATACTATAAAATTTTGGTTTAATAAATTTATTATGTCTTTGAATCAACGATTTCCAATTAAATGTTATAAAATATGCTATTATTTTATTACTATAAAAATTATTTATAGAGAAATTATTATAATATCGTATCGAATCTTGATTGTGGTTTTCCATCTCTTTTTCTATAAAATATTTATATGCTTTACTTAATAAAAACGAATAAATTATTTTTTTGAAAAAGAGCTAATGAATATTAATAAAAATAATGACATAATTTATCTTACAAAATCCGATGAAATACGATATAATTTTAGTTAGATGAATGTTTAACCGGAATTTCTGATAAAGTATTATTAAATAACATTTTTAAAAAATGAAAGAAAATATAGTTTATTTTATTAGTATAAAACATGATTTATTTTTTATAGAGAAATCATAATAATATTGTATTGAATTTTGATAGTGGATTTCCATCTTTTGTACTATATGATATCAACGAAGATAGACGCTTATAGAAGCGTACTTTAAATGGGCGGACAGGGACTCAAAATCTAAAGCTTATGTCCTCCAGCCGTGTGGTGGCGCTACTAAAATGCCATGTATTTCTATATCTATATATACCGATGTTCTCATATACATAGATATACACGTAATGTTAAATGTCCTCCAAAAGCTGGGCCCCCAAAGTTAACCCAGAAGTACGCTTCTATAAGCGTCTATCTTCGTTGATGATATTTATATGTATTATTCTATAAATAGCAATAAAAATTATGTTATATTACATTTTATAAAATTCAATAATATACTATAAAATTTTGCCCATATGGAAAAAATTTCTGGAAATAATTGTAAATAAGTGTTAATAACTGTAAATAAATGTAAATAACTGTAAATAATTGTAAATAAGTGTTAAAAAATGTCGAAATCAAGACATAAATAACAGTTATTTACAATTATTTACTGTTATTTACACTTATTTACAGTTATTTAAATTTATTTACAGTTATTTACATTTATTCACATTTATTTACAATTATTTAAAATTTTTTACAGTTTTTTACACTTATTTACATTTTTGAAAATTTTTACAAATTTATTGAATTTTTATATACATACAGTGGGGTCTAATAAAAAAGAGCCACCCTCGAGAAAAAAAGTACTAATTAAAAAATTTTGTATCTCAACAAATAAGGGTCGTACAGAACGCTACGACCACTCATTTTAAACGTATTTGTAAGGACTTTTAAATGGTGTATTGGCAATTTAATTTGTCTGGGAAATATTACGACTTAAAAATAGAAAGAAAAAAAAAATTTTTATTCGCCTGTGTTTAAATTTGAATCATTCTTCGGAAAATAATGGTGGAAAAATTTTACACAGCTAGTTTTAAAGGTATTTTGCCTGACTTGAAATTTGTATTTTAGTTTTTTTTCTAGGTTCAAAATTGACCGAGATTTAGCGATTTTTGTCCAATAAAAGGATCTTTTTTATTTTTCCGATATCTGCTTAATGAGAGGAGATATTGAAAAATGTCAAATGAAAAAAAGTGTATTTTTGTATGTAGAATAACCTTAAATTTTCTCTAAATTTTTTGTGCATTTTACTTTTTTTTATATTGTTGCGGTACTCTTATAAGAGTACCGCAACAATATCAAAAAGTTTTTATTTGATTTTATTCTTGACTGCATTTCATACTATTGCGTACGCTTATTATTTTATTTTATTATGTATTAAATTTAATTCTTTTAAATTTTAATATTGTGACTGATAGATATTGTATGACTGATTTTTATTTATATTGCGTGTATTTTATGATTACTTTGTGATATCACTTTTATTTATTTTAGTTTGTGACTTACTTATTCAGTATTATTAGATTTAGTGACTGACTGTGATATTAATCCTACAATATTTACATTTACATATATATTTATACTTTTTGTGCAATATTTATTGTTTCTATATTTACAAATTGTATTACACGTTTTTGTACTCTTTTACAAAATAAAATAATATCTATCTATTTTATAAGAGTATGGTATACGTGTGTATAAGAATACCGCAACAATATCAAAAAAATTCTAATGCACAAAAAATTTAGAAAAAATGTAAGGTTATTCTACATACAAAAATACATTTTTTTTTCATTTGGCATTTTTCAATATCTCCTCTCATTAAGCAGATATCGGAAAAATAAAAAAGATCCTTTTATTGGACAAAAATCGCTAAATCTCGGTCAATTTTGAACCTAGAAAAAAAACTAAAATACAAATTTCAAGTCAGGCAAAATACCTTTAAAACTAGCTGTGTAAAATTTTTCCACCATTATTTTCCGAAGAATGATTCAAATTTAAACACAGGCGAATAAAATTTTTTTTTTTTCTATTTTTAAGTCGTAATATTTCCCAGACAAATACTCAAAATTAAATTGCTAATACACCATTTAAAAGTCCTTACAAATACGTTTAAAATGAGTGGTCGTAGCGTTCTGTAAGACCCTTATTTGTTGAGATACAAAATTTTTCAATTAGTAGTTTTTTCTCGAGGGTGGCTCTTTTTTATTGGACCCCCCATATGGAAATTATTTCCATATGGGTGGTTGAATGAATTTATTATGTCTTTGAATCAACGATTTCTAATAAAATGTTATAAAATATAATATTATTTTATTACTATAAAAAAATATTTATAGAGAAATTATTATAATATCATATCGAATCTTGATTGTGGTTTTCCATCTCTTTTTCTATAAAATATTTATATGCTTTACTTCATACAAAAGAATAAATTATTTTTTTGAAAAAGAGCCAATGAATATTAATAAAAATAATGACAGAATTTATCTTACGAAATCCGATGAAATACTATATAATTTTAGTTAGATGGATGTTTATGAGGTTTTTGTAATCGGAATTTGTGATAAAGTATTATTAATGTTGCGTGACGAAATTATTAAAACTTTTTTTTTTTATTTTTACTTTATTAAAATTAATTTCAGTATAAAACGCACTAAAACTTTCTCATAGAATGTTTATTTTTGCTGATATTGTAGAAAGATAGAGATTATTTAAACCCGTGTGACGTGGTATTTCCACGCCATAATAATTTTTTTCGTTTTATTTATTTAAAATAATTCTCTATTATAAAACCTGTTAAATAAAAAAGCATACATAATTCCCCGAGCATGTGAATTCCTAAAATCATAATCACCACATTCGTGACAGTAGCCAAGGTCACCGTAAGAAACCAACAGAGAAAAAATTCTGTTGTGTTCTTGTTTTGGGCGCTGAGCCATGGGTGTACACAGCTGATCATATGGCCTATTGCTAAGTAGCCATGTATGTTGGACTACCGGATGACGGCACTGACGAAGAAACAACTATGCACACACACACACACTCACTGTGCACACACAATCAGCAAGTAACGCGACCGATACCTGCTAGTAGAAGACGGCTATACCTCGTCTAAGAAGCAACAGAGCGGTATCAACGGCGTAAAATAAATGAACATGTTCTTGCGCGAACATACAATTGGAGCGTTCGCGAAGTATAGGCAAAAGATAGATAGATAGATAGATAACCGTAAATTTATTATATGTAAATTATGTTGTACAATTAATTACAGTAATACATTAGAATTAATAAAAATAATATCAAGCAAAATAATAATAATAAACAGTAAAAAAACAGTAATCAAGCAAATATAACAATAAAATAAACTCTACAGCAATAAAATTAATACAATATAAAATAGTTTTATAAATTAGCATGAAACAGAGGTTCACTCTTCGAAGCAAGGTAATGTGCAAATAAGGATGTCTTGAATGTCTTGAGCGAGGATAAGTAGCGTAAGGTCGCAGGAAGATCATTCCATAGCCGCGAGGAAGAGACCAGGAACGATCGTAGGCGATACTCAGTGAATGAAAAAGGAATGGTCAGAGGTCTCACATCACCCCTCAAGGACCTCACCGGCCGGCTCCACTGATACATGGAATACAAATAAGATGGAGTACAAGAGAAGAACATCTCATACAGAAATGTAGCAGAAAAATAGTTTCTTCTACCTGCAGTGGATAACCAGCCCAATGAGAACCTATAAGCAGAGATGTGCTCACGCCTACCTACACCGAAGATGTAACGTATACCAGAGTTGATGATCCTCTGAAGTCTAAGGTCAAGCTCAGCCAAGAGGTCACAGTAAACCAGACAGCAGTAGTCCAGAAATAGAAACAGCAGTGTTTTTATAAGATGTATACGAAGAGCAAACGTAATGCTCTTCCTAAAGAAGTTTAGTCTGTAAAGCAGAGAAAATAACCTATTACACACTTGTGTAATAGGTCATTTTGCTCTCTCCAGTTAAGCTTACTGTCCAACCAAACACCGAGGTTATAAACAGAGGATTCAAATTTTATATTAGCACCGTTCAACGGTATGCCAGTTACAGGTGATGAGGACAGCATATTAATATAGAAATAAGAGCCAATAATTATTGCCTTTATTTTGTCAACATTCAATTTCAGATGGTTACTAGAGGCCCAATTTGAAATGAGAATAGCATGATCACTCATAAGATTAATATAAGTGCTAAATTCAGAAATCGAAAAATGCACATAGACTTGCAAGTTGTCGGCATATATCAAATGTTGTACACCCGAGTAAAAGTTAGCAGCGACGTCATTAATATAAATGGAGAATAAAAGTGGTCCAAGCACAGAACCCTGGGGTACTTCCGTATTCAGAGTGACAAAGTCAGACGCATTACCATCAGAGTCAACAACAGACTGCCGTCTATGAGATAAGTAAAAGGCAAACCACCTGACAACAGTGTGCGAGACGTCAAGAGAAGTTAGTTTCCGAAGCAGAGTGACATGGCACACAGTGTCAAATGCCTTGCTAAAATCAAATAATAGAATCATAATTACATAACGTCTGTCCATGTTGAGTCTAATATCCTCCGTTAGTTTGAGCAAAGCTGTTTGGGTACTATGTCCAGTTCTAAACCCAGTCTGATGAGAATCCAACAGATGTCTGGTGGACAAGTAGTAATAAAGTTGTTGATGGACTAGACGCTCAAGAAACTTGGACATGAATGACAACAAGGAGATAGGTCGTATATCACTCATAGTGCGCGGAGAAGAGACCTTGTTGGTAGTGGTAATCAACGAGATCTTCCAACATAAGGGAAACACACACTCACGAAACGAATCATTATATATACGGCATAGAAAGCTCCCAATAACTGGAAATGCTACATAGATAATAGACTGTGGTATCCCATCAAACCTCTTAGCCTGAGAAGTAGATTGACATATTGCCATCCTGACTTCCTCCAAAGTAACCTCATTAAACCTGAATGAAGGCTTATAAGGCTCATCTACATTAATAGTATTCACATACTCAGAAACAGAAGTGGCAAGTGGATCAAACGCAATCCCGCCAAAGTATCGATTAAGCTCATTTATAGGAAATAAATATCGCAAGTTATTATCAGTAGAACATATACCAAGGTTCTTGAGCTCTCTCCAAGTATGTCGTGAGTCCGTAATACCCGATAGTCTGTCATAGTAATATAACAGTTTGGCTGATTCGATGCACTCATGTGCCTTGTCTCAAGCAGTCCTATAGTATAGTAAGTCAGTATACAGTCAAGTACGTTTGTGGTGTCTATAAAGTAGATCTGTCTCATTTATAAAGCGACGATGTTCAGAGGTGATTCACGGACGATGAGCCCTACCCTGCCTGACCTTCCTGACAGGCACGAATCGTGCAATTGCCTCTGTAAGATGGTTGTAGAGACATTCAAGGCGAGCAGAAAGAGAGGAATCACCGTCACATGTATCACATCTTAAAGAACGAAAATACTGAAGGAGTGCAACATCATCAACAGACTTATAATCCAGAAAAGTAAAGTCTTTAAGCATAGGTTTAGAGAGAGAGAGAGAGAGAGAGAGAGAGAGAGAGAGAGAGAGAGAGAGAGAGAGAGAGAGAGAGAGAGAGCGAAGAGGGAGAGAGAGAGAGAGAGAGAGAGGACTTAACAGTCGTAGCTATGAAATCGTGGCCGTCAATGAATGGTACATCAGTTTTCCAGAAGTCGAATGCAATGTCGTTGGCATCGACAAGACACAAATCAAGCCAGGTGTCAGAAGAATAAGTATGATGAGTTGTGCCATAAGGAACCAAGAAAAGCGCATTCTCAGTAATCAAACTTTTCATCAAAATTAACGCACAAGTTAGTGTTAAAATCACCAAGGATGATCTTCGAACTATGTGTGCATATATGATGTTAAATCAGATATGAAATTTGTGTTGGTTAAGAAGGGAGCATATGGCGGCCTGTAGACTAAAACCAACAAAAATAGGTGAAGCCAAGCCCAGAGTATTAACCTCACAAAACAGATATTCAGGAATCCACTCCATTTACCAGAAGAAGAACAAAGGTGCCGCGAAGTAATAGAGTTGTGAATATATAAAGCAACACCACTGCGTCTTGTGTTATGATCCTGCCTGTCAAGCACGTAGTCATCAAGCTCTATCAGAGAGCCATCAACAATCTGGTCCAGCTTGGTCTCAGTTACAGCTATAATATGAAAGTAGGGGCGAGAAGCCAGAAAGAGTCTTATCATCTCAATGTGTGTTCTAATAGAGTTAGCATTGAAATGATAAACTCTGAGACCATTCCTTGCAGTGAAATAATTATTAATGAGTGATGAAGCGGGGTTATTTATAGAGAGTGATGTATTAGAAAGGAGTGGAGGAGAGAGTGGACTTACCCCAGTACTAAAATAAGCTACGGTGCTGGACTGACGCCGACCAGCATCACCTTGGCTAAAAAAGCATCTAGGTCCTCGACTGAAGCAACTTGTGTAGAAGCATCCTCATTCTTCCTTCTCACAAAAATTCTTTCACTCTTCACGAATGAAAAAAAATTTAGTCTCTTGTCCTTTGCTTTTGTAAGCACTTTCAACTTCAGCTGATACAGTGAGGGAGGAAGGAATTCGTTGATGTTGATTAACGAAGGCGAAAGGGAGTGACGCATTTAGCTCCAGAAAGAAGATTCTCATCAACCTGAGAAGTATGAAGTCTCCTAGCCTTAATCTTAGCAGCTATGACCCCACATGCAAGTACAGGACTCTTCATTGTTACAAGCAGTGGCACAGTTGAGAAGCGGCGATCACGCTGCCGTTTAGATGGGGACATCACTTTAGATGATGTACCAGCAGGAATAACAGCAGTAGTGGAAGAAGTTGAGGTGAAAGATTCGGGAATGGAACGTCTTAGTCGCCAAACAGAAGCTATATCCTCAATTGAGAAACTAGCATCCAAAGTAGAAAAGATAGCAGATACACCTGCCTTAAGATTAGAAAATTTGGATGGCGCAAGACCACCCAGTACCAAATCAGAAGCCCTTTTAATACGAAACTGCTGTGCTTTTAAAGCATCACATTGCTGTGATAGAGTTCTAAGATGATCCATATTAATAGCAGAGTCTGTTCCAGATATTGTTGTATTGGTAGTAGTAGCAAGCACACTCTTAACTCTCACCTTCAGCTCTCCCTGTTCGCGACAGATCTGGTCAAGTCTGGCTTCATTCTCAGTAATTCGCTTGTCAAATGCAGTAGAAAGTGCACTAACTCTCGACTAAAGAACAGAAAATTTATGAGATGGCACAGTAAGCAGACTGCACACATTGGAAACAGAGGATTCCATTGAGTCTAATTTATCCAGCTTACCCATCTTCTCAAGTATCGTAGTAAGAATATCATTAAATTGCTGCATATCCATTTAAATAAATAGAATGAATTATCAAAATTCAAGAAATCCAGGAAAATAAATTGTAGCGCTCAAAGAATTAGTAGTGATGTAGTATCAAATATGCTAGTGAAGTAGCAGCATAACATGTATGCTATGAAGTTGTTGGTCCGTCAGTAACTTACTAAGAGAGTGTCACACCTCCGGATCACGGATTTTGCTCAAACTTTGGGATAAGTTTTCAGATAATAAAATATGGATAAAGCTAAAGTTATAGTCATAAATACTCAATATTTCCCTAGTTACAGGCAATTAAAGAAAATCACTAAAAAAGTTACAAGTTTTTTAGACGCATATAGTTCTTTAGCGTCGATAGCTACAAGCTTGAAACTTTTTTTAAATTAAAGCTGAGCTCAAATCCTTTCGAATTAGTAGTTATAGCATGTAAAAATATTATTTTTTCCTAAAGTTAGAGTGTGATAAACATTGGACCTGATTTTTCTTTTAAAAACATTAATTAATAATAAAAGCTGAAATTAGGTCCAATCCTTATTACGCTCTAACTTTGGGAAAAAATAATATTTTGATATGCTGTAACTACACTTAGAGAAAGATTTCATAACTGTTAACTTAGTATATTAACTATTAAAGTATATATTGTAGATTCTAATTAAATATACAAATCTTAATAGTTGAAATCAAATATTAATAGTTAAGATATTATATTCTTTCTAAAGATACGTAAAGTTTTATAGTAAATGTATGAAGTTAATAGCTTTATATATATTAATTACACAGCCACACAAAAAAAAAAATGTCAAAACCCACGGACCAGACCATATATACCTTATGTTTTTGAGGTCGCTGATTCCGAATCCGTGGTCCATTTGACCCCATCACCTCAGGGTCAAGGTCAGGTCAAGGTCAAATTTACAAAATTAACGGCAACCAAGGTTTAACAGTATACATATATGTTTTTGAGGTCGCTGATTCCGAATCCGTCGAGGGGCTATTCACTTAAAAAAAAGTGTCACAATGATTACAGATTTCATATGATTTCAAATGATTTCAAAATGATTTCAGAAATATATTTTTATACTTGTAATTTCAAATATTTTCAAAACAGCCTATGGTAGGCAGTGATTTCAAATGATTTCAAGTAAAAATTCTATGATTTCAAATGATTTCAAGCAAATTTTCTATGATTTTAAATGATTTCAAGCAAATTTTTTATGATTTCAAATAATTCCGAAATCATTCCAAGATAATTAAAATTAATATTTATGAATATCAAGCTTACTTTAAATTATAATCCCTAAATCGTCATTATTGAATCATATAAAAATTAAAATAATACCTATATTTTAACACCACAAAAATAAAATAAAAAAACAAAGAAATTGCATAATTAAAACAAAAACTTTTTATCACTTTAGTAAATAAAAAGACCAACAATGTGTTCAATAATAATAAAATTATTCTAGATTTGTACTTATATTGGCTATGTGCATAGCAGAAAACACAAAGTTGAACTGAACTGACAGTTGTAAAACAAATGAGTATGGACAAATTATAAATACGCATCAACATGCACACTATATAAATCTATTTTCGACGACCGACTATAGCATAACTTTTGTTTTTAACTGAATGTTGTATACCTTGCTTGAATTTCAGGCTCGAACTTATAATCGACACTCAATCCTTAAGAGGCGGGCGTATCATTCTGTCCTTGTCTAATCTAAATTTTCGTGATTATAAATAAATAAAATATTTCCATAGAAAAGTAAGACAACTGCCCAATAGAGCAAAAGACAAGCAAACGATTCTTTTCTAGGACAGAATGATACGGCCTCCTCTTTTATTTTTTTTATGATGAGGAAGTAAGATGAAATAATATTTAAAAACTGAGTGTCGCCTATGAATTCTAGTTTCAGTTATAATGTTTGTATAACATAAAATTAAATTTTTTAAACACTAAGTTAGTTTCAAAAATTGACCAACATAAGAGCTATGATCGAAAAACTTATCAGCCGTGTGTGACAGATACAAAGAGAGAAATTCAAACATAAGTAAATAATGCTTATTTACTTATTTATAGATCTTATTTAAATTTTTTGTTAGTGTTGAAAATATACACACTCATACTAGGTGTTGCCACCTATTGAGAATATTTTAGTAGACAGTTGAAGAGAATCAAGTTGCGTCTCGTCGTCGTTCAGTTCAGTTCAAGTCCGTCTGTTAAAGTCAGAGCTTGTATATCATTATTGTATAGAGAGATCATTTAATTAAGTTATTCTTGTATTGATTAAATAAATACTTTTCATTTAATAAAAATTGTGCTCTGCTTTTATTAATTATTTAACAGGTTATGAGCCCAGAGTGCTTTTAACTGCGCGTTTTATTTAATAAAATTGAGAAAGAGGTTTGTGTGGTTTGGAGCGTGCATCAGTCTGTTTAGTGAATTGTTGTATTGTTCTTTATCCCCTGGTGAAAGCGTCAGAGATGGCGAGTCATGGAACGAAAAGACAGAACGAAGGACAGCTGGGGGAGAAAAAGGAGAAAGAAAGAAAAAGAAAAAGGAGTTGACTCCGGGTAAGAATTTGTCTTTATTCTCTCTCAATTCTATAAGACAGAAATGGCGTCGTATACACGCTTATAGAAAGAAAGAAAAGGACAGAGGATAGATAGCGTCGTGCACTATTCTATAGAGAGAGAAAGTGAGAGAGAAATAAAATGAGTCGCCATGTTGGGTAAAATGACGCAATGTGTTTGAGTATGACAGATTCATGCGTGCACGAGAAAAATTATTTTTTTATGCTTTGTGTGTGCGTGTGTGTATGCATCTAGAACGAGAGAAAAGACCATGCACGCACAAAATAAAATTGATAGACTGAATAAACGACAACACGAAGTGAAGAAGGTTTTTATGTATGTGTATGTGTGTATATGTATATATATATATATATGTATGTGTGTGTATATTATGTATGTATAGTGGATGCACGCGCGAGGTCTGAACAGATTTATGACGGTATAGACAGAAATAAATGAAAACCGGTTAAAAACTAATATTTGCAAAAATGCCGTTTAGATTTGGTTAAATTTAGCTATAATTAAAAATAAATGTAAAAACGGACGCGTTTTTATGTTGAAATACTAAGTATGATTGCTTGAAGGAAGAAAGGCATTGGCCTGACTTCTGCAAACTGAAAGAGAATAATGCACACAAACATGGCGGCCATAGGCCCAAGTCGAGTTGATGAAAAGACATCGACGCCATGTACAATAAAAAGACCGTGAAGACGTGCGCGCGCAATTAGAAAAAGACAGAAAGACAGTGACTGCTAAAAGGCGAGAATAAACTCGCAGGTATATATATGTACGTATAACATGGTTATAGCATAAAGAAAAGAGACAGCATATAAGTGTGATCGTATATGTATAAGAATGTGCGCGTTGTTGCAATAAAAATGACAGATTAAGAAAGAGACAGAATTAGTGAAGCGAAACAAACTAAATCAAAGCGGACAAAAATAAAGTTTACGTAAATGTATACAAAAGACCGATTAAAAAAAAGAAAAAGACAGAAAAGAACGACTTTAAGAAAAATATATTTAAGAATATTTAATTAATTGAAATTATCATTATACAGAGGAAAGAAGTTTATTGCAACTTCACAAAACATCCTCATGAGAATATGTATATGACAGTTGTTAAAGGCAGCATTGTATTCAAAATTATGACAAATTGAATACAAATTAGATAATGAATAATGATTATTTCAAATTAAAAATTTTATTTTATTAAGCTTGAACGTACGTATATAAAAATATTTTTTTTAATAAATATATCCATGGTTTAAAAAAAATAATATTGATCGATCATAGTTGCTGCTTTCACAAACATAATAATACTTGTGTTCAGTATATTGTGTATGGGAATAATAGCACATATGTATAATTATAAATATAAAAATATACATAAATAACTGGCAAATTTGATTGATTTAACATTGCTTGTGTTCGGCATGTTAGATTGATTCTTTTAAATTGTCATAAATATGAATGACCTAATATTGCTTGTGTTCGGCATACTAGGTTGATTCACTTTATTTTTATAGATATATTGAGCTTGAAGGGCTTGTGTTCGGTCTATTAAGCTCATATATATATATATATATATATATATATATAATTAACTCTAACGTAAACTTTCTAGTTTTGCTTGTGTTTGGCAAAATTATATGAATTTTATTTATATTGGTTTACTATTCCTATATAGTTGACAAGTACGTTACGAGTGAAGAATTTGACCTGGTGATAAGGACAGTCACAGAGATGAAGACAGAGTGAAGACAGATTATATATGCCCTATTGTACGACAGGTGGCCACACTATGACTGATAAGAAAGAGAGAAAAGACAGAATTAACGACAGCAATGAGACTGAGAAGACAGGAGGGGCTATATAACGAGATAGAACAGAAAGTAGAATAAAGTGACGGTTTTGAAGACGGCTCTGTGAAAACTGTAGTTAAAGTAACTGCAGGAGGTCAAATAGCGACAGATAAGGAAAGACAAAAACAAATCAAAGGTTTGACAGCAAAATTGAATGATGGATTGGAAAAATATGTATACGACGGAAAACACAGATGAAAATAAGAACGAAGACGGAGCTAAAGACAGAGAAGAGCGTATGGAATCACATTACGATTGAAACGACAGAAATAAAGATAGAGACAGAAAACAGAATGAATGAAATGATTAAATCAAAATTGGCAGGTAAAGTCAAATAAAAAGTTAAAAAAAAAAAATTTATAAATAAATATTTCGTTGTTTTGTCAATAAAATAGAAAAAAAATTATGACAGAAAATTTGACGATGAGGGTAAGATTTTTAAGCTTTATTATTATAATGAAAATTTTGATTTAGACCTATCTGACAAATTGGACAAGGTAATGGATAAGCTTAATTCAGTTAAGACAGAAATGGCAAAGAACAAAAGAGAAGAAGAATAGAGAAAAAAAAAATGACGCTTTAATGACTTTGATGATAAAGGAAGGAAGCGCCACGCGGGTCTTTGGCAGCCAGACTTTGGATTTGATGAGGAAGGAATTTGAACAGGGAAAGGAGGATCACTACAGGTAACAAGGCAGAAAGGACAGATAAATCCAAAGACAGCAAAACGACATATAAGGTAAACAATGATTTTGAAAAATTATACACTTAATGCAAAAGGATTCGGGAACTTGACAGAACACTTGGACAAACACTTAGGACCGGTAAATAAACTGAAAATATTGCGTTTAATCCAAATAAAAGTTGATAAAAGACTTAATAAAGAAAACGACAATATTTTAGACGTTTTTAAACAGTTGACAGAAATTATCAAAACTTGACTGACTGGAAAAGACGGACCAGTAAAACGCTATTATATTTATAATTATATTTATTTAATTTTAACGACTCAAATTAAATTTGAGAACTTTGGATTATTTTGTCTGAATTAAGTTCGCTGGACTTATTGTATGTTGTAGATAGTACTATTGTAGCAAATGAAAGTTCGTGATATTTTAATAAATAGAATAGATAAAGACTATCATGTTAGACTTATGGAAATTAAAGATCCAGTTGAATTGTTGAACAGAATTTAAAGAAATTAAATTAAGTGAGATAAATGTAACTCCATCTAGTATAAAGAAAATTATACAACATACAGTATAATTCAGCGAAAGAAAAGGCAGTTAATTTTATAGACAGATTTGAAGAAATAGTAAGAAGTTATAATAACATGCCTAAAGTTAAATTGTTGCCTGAAGAAAACGAAAGAGATTTCTTTGATAATGCTATCATAAGCAAAGTACATCAAGTAGAAGGAATATATTTTATGACAGAAATTGTAATGGAGAAAGGGTCATCTTATGATAAACTAAAGTTACTTATTATACAGGTTGAAAGACATCAAACGACAGTTATGACGGCCATATGAAAGGCGATACAGAAAGTGAGATGTTTTGAATACGACAGCTATGGAAACTGTGCCAGTGATTGCCCACGACAGGGAAATAGCATAAAGAAGTGTTTCTTTTGTCAGAGATTTACTCGTGACCATGTGATCTCAACATGTCCAAAGCGTCAGGGACACTCGAGACAGAAAGACAGAAAAAGGTATGAATCAAAATATTATAATAATAAAAGTAAAGAAAGTACAGGTCGGACAGCATTCACAAATAAGATAGCTAATCTAATTAATAATGTCAATCAAAAACGAGCAATATCTGTCAATAAAAGGAGACAAGAAAATTATGTAAAATATAACAGAGGAAAATATCAAAAAGGAGGCAGTTTTTAACCAATTAGAATCTAGAAACAAGAAGACTAACGAACCGAGTGCTGACAGTGGTGCGACAGAACGTTTGACAAATTCAAAGTTGATTTTCAGGACATTTATTGAACAACTAGACGGAATCCAATGCGCAAATAAAGACTGCAGCGTAAATCTTAAATCTAAGGAAGAAGGAAGCGTGCAAACAAATACGACTGATGGAAAATTTATTATTTTAGACAGAGTAATCTCCATGGAAAACTCCCTGGTAGAAAATGAAACGCTGTGTATTACCATTTTATGACCAGTAGAGATGGAAACGCTTTTTTTAACATTTTATGGCCATTTCTTTTGCCATTATTATTACTAATAACCTCAAATTTTTAGATACACCATTTTTAATGCTCACATTTCTACCAGGGCTTAAATGAAAATTTTTCATCCTTACCAATATATAATCAACCATATTGGTTGAATGAATTTGAATCAGAAGCGACAGAAAATAATTAAAAACAAAGACAGGTTCTAGTATATGTAACGACAAGTAGAATGAATGAAGAAAAGAATATTGAAGAAAATAATCAATTTAATGAAAAGAAAGAAAATCAGACAGTCAAAGAAGAAAAATATTTAGATTGCAGACAGAAATATTTATAAATCACATGATTTTAAAGTCAGTGAAGAATCTTAATGTGAGATTGAAAATACAAAAGCGACGGAGAAAATTAATACAAACAACTACACTATGTTGTGGCATTTTCGAATGGGCCATTCATCAGTTGATTATTAAAGAAAATTACAATTAAAATTTCCTAATATCAAAACTTTAAAACAAGCTGTATTTGATGATACGTTGAAAGACTGTGAAGTGTGTATAATTGCAAAGTTTAACAAATTGCCATTTAAGACAGTCAAGTATAGAACAATTGAACCTTTGCAAATAATGAATTCAGACACAATGGGTTTTATGTAAACTGTAAGAAAGCAGAGATGTACGATTCAACGAAAAATTCGTTTACAAGGACAGATATGCAACAACTAATATACAAGACTGGAAACAAATTGATGAAAAGATTCATGGTTTGTAAATTTTGTATTAGAAGACAGAGAAAATGAAACACGAATACAAAAACCGGAGGGAGAGAAAGTCAAAAGACCAGTTAGACGACCAAGAAACGAAAATAATAAGACTGATAAAAAGTAACAAGGATTGGAGGGAGAGAAAATAAAAAAAAAAAAAATTAGTAGGACAATCGACAAAAGTTAAGAAAAATAGTGAATATGAAGTGCAAGAATCGGAGGGAGAGAAAACAAAACGACAGATTGAATTATAAATGGAAACACAAACAAGTACAGAAAATAAGATAAATGAAGAAACTTATGTTTTATTAGCAGAAATAAATAATGACCTGAGTACACACTTGGAAGCCATGAAGTCAAAAGATATAAAAATAAAAAAAAAAAAATGGACCAAAACCATTATTGAAGAATTAAAATGTATGTATAAGAATAATGTATGAAAATAAGTTGACAGATCAATTGTAATGAATGACAGAAAAAGATCGAACATTATACATTCAAGATGGGTATTTAAAAGACAGAAGTCAGTAAAATAAGATATAAAGCCAGACTAGTAATTTATAGTTTTAAAGACAGAAATGAGTATGATATACAAGAAACATATGTACCGGTTTCACGATTACATTTAATCAGATCTATACTGGCAATGGCAAACAAATTGGATTTAGAAATATGTCAGATGGATATGAAGACAGCTTTTCTAAACGAATATTGAAACAGTGAGATATATATGAAAATACCTGAAGGGATGACTGCTTATGAAAGGATCAAACAAAACAAGATGTGTATATTGGAAAATTCTTTATACGATTTGAAAGTCAGTCTAAAATGTTGGAATGAAAGATTTAAAGAGACAGTAAAGAAATATGGACTTACATCATTCAACAATGAGCCTTGTCTATTTACTCAGCAAGGAAAAGACGGATTTCTTATCTTGATATAGTATGCAGATGACATGCTAGTTTGCAACAATGTAAAGATGCTTGAAAGAATGAAGACAAATGTAAAGAAAGAATTTAAAATGGCAGAAACTGGTGAGACTAAAAGTTCTTTAGGCTCAGAAATAAAATAAGACAGAAAAAAAAGGATACTGAGCATTAAGCAAGAACAATAAATAAACAAAATGCTAAAGAAGTTTAGTTTGGATCAATCACTCGCCCAACGAACACCTATGGTAATCAATCAGGTAGCCAATAAGAAGAAAAGACAGCGTGAAAAAAAAAAGAGAAACCAATGCAAGCAGGCCAGAAATTGCATATAAGGTAAATACTCTATGCAGACACCAAATCAACTTTACTGAAAAATGACTGGTAGAAGATTGAAAGAGTATTTGAATAATTAAGAAGAACAAAAGACTTTGAACTTAGATATAAAGGACAGAACGACTGTTTACAAGGATTTTCAGATGCAAGTTTTGACGACTGCAAAAATTCTCTTACGACCAGTAGCTATGTGATCAAGTTTTTCGAAGACACAACATCCTGAAGAACTCACAGACAGAAATATGTTTCTATAAACGAATGCGCTCCAGAATTGATATCCTTATATCAAATTTTAAAAGATTGTTAAAACAAGAATTAGCACCAATTCTATTATGGTGTGATAACAAGGCAGCAGAAGCAAGCGTTAAGACTGGAGGTGAAAACAAATTAAGACATATGACCGAAATAAAAGAACATTATTTAAAGGAATGTGTAACTAGAGGTTTAATTAATGTCAGTTGAATTTCCTCTAAAAGTCAGATAACTGATGTATTCACAAAACCTTTGTCATTTGAATTACATGAACGACTGACCAAACAAATATTTAACGACTGATAACATTGACTGATTATATTTCTGATATGTATTTTAGTTAAGTTATTAACAAACTTTTTCTCTATATTACAGGAACTGAATGAACGATCAGAACAGAAACAATAAAAACGAGAGATATGCTACAACTCCTTTAATTAAAATATGTATGAGTGTGGGAGTGAGTGTTGAAAATATACACACTCATACTAGGTGTTGCCACCTATTGAGAATATTTTAGTAGACAGTTGAAGAGAATCAAGTTGCGTCTCGTTGTCGTTCAGTTCAGTTCAAGTCCGTCTGTTAAAGTCAGAGCTTGTATTTCATTATTGTATAGAGAGATCATTTAATTAAGTTATTCTTGTATTGATTAAATAAATACTTTTCATTTAATAAAAATTGTGCTCTGCTTTTATTAATTATTTAACAGTTAGTATTGCTACGTACATTATATTGTACGTATATTATAATATATAACATAAAATAAGGTAGAAACTCAGAGAAATGCGACTCCGAGTTTCCGGACCAAGAGTCGCACGATGCGCGAAGTGCTGATTCGGCACTTCGTCGCGGGCAACTTACATCGTCGTTTTAGACGACGACGAGCGACACACCATCGCCGGACGCGCTAGAGTACAGAAGTAATTAGTCTCTCTCTCACTGTATTTTTGGGGTTATAATAAATACCAGTTAACTTATATTAATTCTCTTGTAATTACTTTGCATCCTCACACTCCCCATAGGAGTGCGTATCAAAATCCCACGTAACATTTTGGTGGCAGCGGTGTGCGATACGCAACGAGGATTTTAGCAAAAAAAATAAAATTTTTTTTTCAAGAATAAACTTAAAGCGCGTCAGATAAAATAGAGAATTTTTTTTAAAGAGAGAGAGAGAGAGATAATTTGATTAATTGAATACAGCGAGCAAATAGATTTTTTAGCGAATTTTTTATTAAATATTTTTTTTAAATATCGCGTCGCGAGTTTGCAACGCAGAAGATCGGAACGAGAGGAAGGAAGGAAGGAAGGACGTCCAAAAAAAATTATAACCGAAGAAATGAGAGTGCTCCTTATCACGCTGCTCACTTTCTGCTGCAACAAGTAAGTAAAAATTTATATAAATCGTATTATATTGTCCCACGGGGTTAGTACAGGGTCACGGGAAAATCCGAATGAAAAAAAAACAGATAGAATAAAAATTAGAAATTTTTCTTTTTCTCATTTTATTTATAAAAGTGATTAGTACGCGAATATAGTGTGCGTTAGGAAGTGAAAAAAAGAAAAACGAGCGCGAGCGTAACAGAGAAATAGTGCCGTTTTTAAATAAGAGAAAATAATATTCAAATATTGGAAATTTTAATAAACCCGTGGAAAAAATTAAATTCAAACAAGCGAGTGCGTGCAAATAATAAATTTCAATATCCGGGTTATTTATTAAATTTTTTCTTTTTTTTCTTCAATTTTCAAAAAAAGTCTAATTAATTTCAAAAGCATATTATCAGAAATTATTATAAATATATTCGCTTATTCACGTGATCAAATAATAAATTTTGCAGTAAAGAAAAGAAGTTAAATAGAGGAAGTTAACGTTTGGATTATATTAATTTGATAGTTGATTTGTAACGTTAACGTTTACGGCAAGGTTAATTAATTATCAGCGCGCATAAGAAAACGTAAACGCTTCACCTTCTCACGCATAATTTAAAAAGCAGTAATAAAATTTTAAGAAAAAAATTAAATTGTAAAATCTTATTTATCGAATATGTCGCTCATCAATTTATTTTCGAAAAAGGACGGAAAAGCGAGACGTAGAGGACGTTCGTTGTCTCCTATTAGAGGTTCGCGTAGTGAAGAAATCTTAGCCGAATTCGGGAACGAAAGGATATCATTTCCGACCATGTCACAGAACACGGTGTATATGCCAATGTACACTCCGAGATATGGTGAAAATTTAACAGTCAATTTGTCAGAGAAAGAAATGAAAGAATTAAATGAAAAATACAAAAAAACCGCGTCTCAGGGTTTCGAATTACCCAAAGAATCATTAAATATTATGAAAGAAAGAAACATAGTAAGTAACGGCACGCTTCAACGGAATAAAAGGGAAACCGAGACTCAAAAATCGAAATCAGAGGAAAGCCCAAAAACCAACGAGACGTGGTTAACATACGCGAACCAGGGCCCGAACCAGCTAGTTTATCCTTCGATACCATACAATTACGCGAGTTTTCCGCAACAAATTCCACAACCGTGGAGTAATATGATACCAGCTCAAGTTAACCCAAATTTCCCAATAAACTCACCGATAAATACTAATTACGCATTAAATACGCAACAAATAAATCTTATGTTAAATATGCAAGGCACAAATTTTCAAAATACGCCTTATTTATCGTTACATCAAGCAATCAGACAAATTCCAACTTTTGACGGCAGCTAGTAGATAGATTACCGCTATTCTGTTCAGTACTGCGAAGCATAGTAAATAATTTCGGGCCAGGCTGTCAAATTTTCATTATGTACGAGTTAGCGACAAAACTCACGGGAAAAGCGGCGGATATTTTTACGGCGCGGTTGATGCAATACGAGTCAATAGAAGCTCTCATAGCAGACTTACAGGCACAGTATAATAACGTAACAATATTAGAAGAGTTATCTACACAATTAAAAGTGATAACACAGCAGCAAGGCGAGTCAGCAACAGATTTTGGCGCGCGTACACAAGCTCTATTGAATCGATTATTAACGATTTACGATACAATACCTGCATTAAATGTACAAGATCGATTAGCAAGGAAGCAATTAATAGAAAGAGACGCCTTACAGTATTATTTGTTCGGATTAATATCGCCCTTAGATATGCAAGTGCGTTGCGAAAAACCTCAGACGTTAAGAAAGGCTATACAACTTGCAGCCGATTTTGAAAATAAATAAAAGACGCGACTTTTTGCACAGATGCAAAGCTCATTTATAAACGGCCTGCAACCCGTAAATTCGATAGCACAAAATACGCAATCGCTGTCATTATGGTCTCAACCGAATATTAATAGCATGATGCAAATGACGCAAAATCAACATCAGTTATTAAATACAAATAAAGTGCATGAAGCACAAATAAAAGCAATGCAAGCTACGCCTGTAAAAATAGAAACAGGTACAAGTGCAGTTAAATGTAGCTATTGTGATAAAGAAGGCTATAAAGAAGGCGCGTGCATTAAGAAGAAATATGATAAAATACAATGCGCTTATTGCGATAAGATGGGGCACGCGACGACAGAGTGTCAAACACTAAGAAATGATGCCGAAAATGGTATTATTCATGCACAAAATAATAATAATTCGTAAAATGTTAATAATAGTAAAAGAAAACAGTCAAACGATAACGAAAATTATACGAACGGTCCGCGAGGCAATTATAGCAGAAGTAATTTCAATGATAATAATTACAATAAAAATTTCAATAATAATAATTACAATAGAAATTTTGATAGTAATAATTACAATAGAAATTTTGATGATAATTATGGCAGAAATAATTCTAATAATAATTATAACAATGCGAATGCTAATAGTAATTACAGAAATAATTATAGCAGATTTAACAGTGGGTTCAATAGAAACAGAAACTATGACTCACGCAATAATGAATATAATTATAATGCGCAAGGACCGCCGCGTTATAATAATTATGTACGTAACGATAATAGAAATGATATAGATATTTTTCCATGCGAGGTTATTAAAGAAGATAATAATTTTTATGCCGGTGAGGACGGCAACAACGAAGGAAACGAAGTTTCTAATTGCAAAAAGATTAGACGCGCAATGTCGGAGTACGCGCAACAAAATTCAGAGAAAAAAAGTGCTGATGTTAAAATAAAATATGTAGACAGATGCATGGTAAATAAAACTCCATGTGAAATAAAAGAAAGAGTTGAAAAAATAATGAGTATTTTAGACTTGGAAGATTTGAACGAAGAAGAAAAAATGCACGTCAGAGAGTTGATATCCGAGAACCCCTTCATCTTCGGTCTAGACGATGAGTTGCTCCCAGCAACAAATATTTTAACACATAAAATAAAAACGACTCATGAGGAGCCAATACGTGTGAAACCATACAGATATCCGATAACATTAAAAAATATTATGCAGCAAGAAATAGAGAAGTTACTGAAAAAAGATATTATAGAACCATCTATGTCGAGTTATAGTAGCCCAGCATGGATAGTTAACAAGAAACCTGACCCTCAGGGCAGGAAACGCTGGCGTTTGGTGACAGATTTTCGCCAACTAAATGAAATCACTGTGGGAAGTTGCTATCCACTGCCGTTAACTTGTGACATCTTAGAAAATTTAGCGTCAGCAAATTATATTACCGCCGTAGACCTTAAGGACGGCTATTATCAGGTAAAGATTGATGCAAAAGACGCACATAAAACTGCGTTTTCAGGGCCATCAGGTACATATCAATATAAACGTATGGCTATGGGGTTATGTAAAGCACCCATGACCTTTAGCAGGGCAATGGCTCTAGCTTTGCAGGGCTTGCAAGGTTCAGAGCTTGAGATTTATTTAGATGACGTGATTATACACGCCGAAAATTTAGAACAGCACGCTCTTCGTTTTAAAAGATTTTTAAAACGCATTGAGAAAGCTAATCTAACAATAGAACCAAAGAAATGTCAATTTTTAAGACGCGAGGCGAAGGTATTAGGACATATAGTAGGAAAAGGACAAATTAAAACAGACCCTGAAAAGATAGAAGCAGCGCGTGATTATCCTATACCAACAAATAAAAAGAAAGTAAAACAATTTTTAGGCTTTGTTGGTTATTATCGTCGATTTATAAAAGATTTTGCAAGCATAGCAAGACCGTTACATAAATTAAGTTCAAAGAAAGAGAAATTTCTGTGGTTAGAAGAACATCAAATAGCATTTGACACGTTACGTGAGAAGCTATGCGAGGAGCCTGTGTTGGCCGCGCCTAACTTAAGCGAGCCATTTATAGTAACAACAGATGCATCTGATTATGCAATAGGCGCAATATTAAGTCAAGGAAAAATCGGCGAAGATCGACCTTGTGTATATGCCTCACGATGTTTAAAAGGAAGCGAACTTAGATATACTGTATATGACAAAGAATTGTTGGCAGTAGTTTTCGGAAAAGAACAATTTAGACCTTATTTATACGGTACGAAATTTACAGTAGTTACGGATCATGAGCCGTTAAAACATTTCCATACAAGCACAAAGCCAGATTTAAGGTTTAATAGATTAAAAGCAGCTTTACGAGGGTATACATTTGACGTTGTGTATAGGCCAGGAAGAAAAAATAATGCAGCTGATGCACTCTCTAGAAATTCAGTAATTGCAGACGGCGAAGAAAATCCTGAATTACCACGTGCAGAAATGTATCAACTAGCAGATAAGCAAGAAAATCAGGAACCAAACGCAAACGAATGCGGTCCGCCAGCAAGAATTTTTATTACACGCGCAATAAATAAAAATGCGAATAAAACTAAAGAAGAAGATTCAACTTCAGAAAATTCTGATAATCTTAAAAAGAAAATCTTTATTAAAGAAACAAGTGACGAGTCAGAAATTAATAGTATAACCGGATCCGAAGAAAATTGGAATTATGCAAAAGAAAAGAAAGACCCTTGGAAAAGATCGGCGTACAAAAGGAAAAGGCGAAATAAGAAAGTGTTAAAAACACGTAAAAATCAAGCAGATAGAAAGAAAAAATTAATTCAAGCTGAAAATATAATAAGTCAAGCACAAGACGACGGTAAGCTCGCATATATGCGAAAAAGCACAAACATGCGAAAAGGAATTCTTGCAGCGAGTACACCAGTAGATAAGCCACATGTAGTGTCATCAAGAAAAGAAAAGAATACGTATGAGCCAGCGAGCGAAATATCAAACAATAAAAGTATATTGAAAAATAATAGAAACAGCTGTGACGTAGAATCGCCATTAGAAACAATAAATGTAAAATCAAAAACATCTCAACACAACATCATCAAAATAGAAAAAAAGAAGGAGACACAGGATGATTCACAACACACTTCGCAAAGTAAAGAAAGTAGCCGAGGAAGTATATTCAATATGATTCCAGAAATAATAACAAAAATGCGTGCTCGATTTTTAGTTGATGTGTAAGAACGAGAGATAAATGGTAGAGAAGGTGTACAAATAAATATATGGGAAGAAACTCCAGGAGAAGTAGCAGAAGCACTAAGAGGCGACGTACCTCAAGAAATAATAAATCAAACAGATTTTAATGAGCGAGAAAAAGTTCGACCTCAAATGCCAAGAGAATACTACAAATTAGTACCAAACATAAGCTTAGAAAAAGATAATGAGAAAAAATCATTAAGAATAAGTTCTGAAGTCGAAATTATTGACAGTGAAACAGACAAAGGTTCATATTTCGAGGACGAGTTTGAGGTACAAGATACAAATAAAAATCAAGAAAAAGAAATTATAAGTGAGAGTGAAAGCGAGAGAGATAAGCATGACGTCAGTGAATCTGAGTCGCAAGACGAAAGCATGGAGCAGGAAGAGAATGAGAGTGACGTAGAGCTAGATAAAAATGATTTAGATGAGACTGAGTTGCAAGACCTTGAAGAAAAAGAAAAAACTGACGAAGAAAATGAGCATATGAATATAATAGAAACAGTACAATACGATGACGAAAATGGACCAATAAGTTGGAGTAATTCTTTTAATGATGGTGCAGGTGTATTTGAGGTATATGATGCAAGTGATGAATGTGCACAACACTGGTTGGATTTGATAAGGGATGACAATATACCAAAAGACGGTAATTGTTTTTTTCACTCAGTAATAAAAGTATGTAATTTAGGAATGTCCGCAAATGAATTAAGAGACATATTATTGGATGCAATATCATTGGGCGCATGCGGAGACCCGCAAACAGCAGAAGCTATATTAACATCACGTACAAGACATGCCGATGTAGATTGTGTATTTATATTTTCTTGCGAATTTAATCAAAACATCTGTGTACATTTTATAACAGATTATGATGAAACACTGTATTGTCATTTCAAGGCAAATAGTTCGAACGATTTTATTCATTTACATTTAAAAGGAAGGCATTTTACACCGTACCTTTATACGAGAAAAAATAATATAATCAAAAGACATCAAAATAATAAAGAAAACGAAGGAAGTACAGCTTCAAGCGAAAACGACAACGAACAACGCGATAATAATATCAGCGAGCCAAGTACTCCTATTACACCTACGACAGACGTACTGGCGCAAGGAGAAAAGAGTCAATCACATAAGATAAGTGATGCGCTCGAGCGTTCCCTTTTTAAGAATGCAAGGCCGCCGCGCGAGAAACAACCTTGGAAGCTACTAGATAACGAGTCCTCGGAACCATTGCAGAATTATGTTAAATTAAATACCAAAAATTTTCGTAAAGGAGAAAACGTATATTTATTAAAGCAAGAGCGAAAAGAGAAACACAATGTTCAATACGGCGGGCCTTTTAAAATCGAAAAAATAAACCACGCGAAACATAATATAATGCTAAAAACGCGAATAGAATCAAACAGATAAAACCAACGAGTAACTAGTATAAATAAAACCTCTTTCCTTTTGAAGGAATACAATTAAAATTATTAAGATATAGCAAAAGCTTTATTTTTTTCTTTTCCGCGGCCTTCGGACGAGGAAAAAGAAAGAACGACATATGATCACTGCTTATTTTACAGAAGAAAATAGAAAATATATAAAAAATGAAAATTAATAATAATAGTTGAAATTAAGAAATGAGAATAATAAGATATCCTTAAAGGTGCGACGTTTCAACAAATATTGTATAAGCAAAAAAAGAATTAAATATCTTTTGAATAAAAGCAAAAATAAATAAGAAAAATAATTAGTAGATAAGATTCAGTTGTAAAGCAAAGCGTCAAAAGAATTGGCCGCAAGAGAAAAAGAAACGTTTTTTACTAATAAATAAAAATAATAAATTAGCTGATTGTTTTTGAGGATAATTGTGATAAAAATATTTTTATTATCAACAAAATTGTAAAATTAGCCAAAGTTAGACAACTCAAATAATAATAACAACTATAAAAGAAATGCAGGATCTCGCCTAAGATTCCTTATGAGTATCCTTTTACCCCTTTACTCCTTACGGAAAATAAAAGTCCAATGAATAAAAAAAATAAGGTAATAACATGCATGAGTTCAAAGAAAGAGAATGAATAAAATGTAAATAAAAATTATAACGAAAAGTAAATCTTCTCTATGTTGTAAATAAAGCAACATGACATGCATAGTTTAATCAATAAAACATGCAACAAAAATTGGAAATAAAAGTATAAAAAGACTGTTAAATACAGTGAACCATTATATGCATGTGTTATCAACTTCGTGATAAAAGAAGTTGAATATTAATAATAATTATAAATTATTAAGAACTCAGCTAAAGGACTAAAGATCTGAAAAAAAATATATCACCTTAACAACTGAACATATCCCAAAAACCCATGGGAATCGAACGCAAGTATCCTTTATAAAGTTATTCGAAAAAGAAGTAAAATGAAAATCCAATGAGTTTTTTGAGTTGAATAACATTGCTTATAAAATTAAAATAATAATACATAGAAAATACTGGAAGCAAGTTAAATTTTAGAAAAAAGGCGATTATAAAGCCAATCGTAGTCGAAACCGTGGCTATATTCTAGTTGACGCAGCGCTTCTTAAACGATAATGTTAATACAATAAAAAGATAAACAAAAGCGTCAAAGAGAACACATAGAGTTAATAAATAAAATTTTTTTGTAAGACGCAGCTTTGAGGATACATGATAGAGTATTAATCAGTGATCAATTTAATAAAAAAAAAAGAAGTATTTTATAAGGAAGAAGGAATCAAAAAAATAAACAGATAAATGACGGTTAAACAATTAGAAATAGAGGGGGGACCCTTTTCCACTAATAAGTAAGTTGTGTTTCAGATAAATCATACAATTACTGAAAATCATGTAAAAATTTTATCATGAAAAATTCAACAAAAAAGGAGTTTGAATCCACGTTCGAATCCTGCTTCAAACCCACACAAAAACAAGTAGAAGGTTCTTTAAATCACTTTAAAATAAAATTAAATATCATCCGAGGAAGAGTACATTTCGTGATGTGAAAGGCTTCTTATCTTATCAAGAGTGCAACATGATGCGCACTTGTATCTCCAAAAGAAACATCTTTTAACATAAGAAAAAAAGATAATGAATTTTGTATTTAAAGCTGTATTATTTAATGATTTAAAATTCATTTTAATTTTTGTACAATTTTGTAAAATATTTTATTATAAATGTCATATATCTTTTGAGAAAAAAAGAGAGAGACCATAAATTCGCAGTTTAAATGAAAAAGTATTTAAAAATAAACAGTAGAATAAATTAGAACGCAAACAACACAACACTAACACAAACAAATAGAAAAAGCTAGGAATTTTTGTAAGATAGGACGGGCATCGGCTCGTGTAGGTACACAAAAAAAGTACCAATTACACTTTAGGGACTTAATTTTAATAAATTTCTTATTATTGTATTCAGGTGTACGTTCTTGGCTTCGGCGGCCGAAGCCTCGCGGCCTCGGACGTGCTACGTACATTATATTGTACGTATATTATAATATATAACATAAAATAAGGTAGAAACTCAGAGGAATGCGACTCCGAGTTTCCGGACCAAGAGTCGCACGATGCGCGAAGTGCTGATTCGGCACTTCGTCGCGGGCAACTTACATCGTCGTTTTAGACGACGACGAGCGACACACCATCGCCGGACGCGCTAGAGAACAGAAGTAATTAGTCTCTCTCTCACTGTATTTTTGGGGTTATAATAAATACCAGTTAACTTATATTAATTCTCTTGTAATTACTTTGCATCCTCACACTCCCCATAGGAGTGCGTATCAAAATCCCAAGTAACAGTATTTCTTTTTTTCATTTTTCACATATATTCTTTTTTATTTGTTTTGATATAAATTATCTTTTACATAAAAATTTTTTGTGCAATGCATTTTGCTTATGATTAAAATCATTTATTTTTTTTCAATTCCAGAAAAAAATTCTTATAAATATTTATATATTATATATATATCGATACTATTCCCCAAAAATCAAAAATTATTTTATTTATCAGAGCAGCTCATATTAATCTGGTATTTAAATAATATTTAGTATTATATTTCTGGTAATATTTTAAATTGTAAACTAAATACAAAAATATTTATTGATTTCAATGATTTTAAATGATTTCAATGATTTCAATTTGAATAGTTTTGATTTCGGTAATCATATTGTGCACATAAAATTTAATAAAATATTTCAATGATTTCAAATGATTTCAATGATTTCAAATGATTTCAATAATGATTTCAAATGATTTCATCTGAAGGTGATCAATGATTTCTTATAGTGAATAGCCCCTCGGAATCCGTGGTCCATTTGACCCCATCACCTCAGGGTCAAGGTCAGGTCAAGGTCAAATTTACAAAATTAACGGCAACCAAGGTTTAACAGTATACATATATGTTTATGAGGTCGCTGATTCCGAATCCGTGGTCCATTTGACCCCATCACCTCAGGGTCAAGGTCAGGTCAAGGTCAAATTTTCTAAATTAACGGCAACCAAGGTTTAACAGTATACATATATGTTTTTGGGGTCGCCGAATCCGAATCCGTGGTCCGTTTGACTCCATCACCTCATAGTGAAGGTTATTTGAAGGTAAAATCGACAAAATTCTTGTAAAACAAACCAAACTTCATGCCATTTATTTTTTCTTACTATATCTTACACGTTTCTCATCAAATGATCGGTGCAAAGGTTTCCTTTTACGTTTTTTCCCAGTAGTTTTACAATCTCTTTTCAACATCCAGCAGTAGTCGGCCAGCATACTAGCATCCCATCTACCTTGATAACGCTTCTCCATTACTTTAATGTCTTGGTGAAAACGCTCTCCCTGTTCTTCGCTATAATCACCACAGTTTTCAGGAAATCTATCCAAGTGATTGTGCAGAAAATGTAGTTTGTAATTCATTAGGCAACCCATATTCCCATAGTTCTCAACCATTTTAGATACAATTAGTTTGTAATTTGGGCTTCTGCGATTACCCAAAAAGTTTTCAGTAACTTCCTTAAAGCTAAGCCATGCAGCTTTCTCAATGTTTGTCATGGAACTAATGAACTGGTCATCAGCCATCATTTTTCTGATTTCAGGACCGTCAAAAATACCTTCCTTCAATTTTGCATCTGATTTACTTGGAAATTTACTTTCCAAGTATTTGAAGCACTGGCTATCTTTATCTAAAGCTTTAACGAATTGTTTCATCACACCAAGTTTTATGTGTAATGAAGGAATGAGAACTCTTTTCGGATCAACCAATGGAGTAGCTATAACGTTACTCTTTCCGACTTCGAGAGATTTTCTTTCAGGCCATTTATGATTTGTATAGTGCTTTGCACGGTCTCTACTATCCCATAAGCAAAAGAAACATGGCGTCTTTGTAAATCCAGACTGCTGTCCTAACAATATTCCAGAAACTTTCAAATCACCACATATCCGCCATTTATGCTTATCATACTGAATATTTTGTATTATAATTTTGAGATTATCGTATGTTTCCTTCATTGTAGTGGAGTGCGCTATAGGAACTGAGGCATAGTGGTTGCTATTGTGTAGTAATACGGCTTTTAAACTTCTTTTTGATGAATCTATGAACAATCTCCATTCTTCGTCTTTATACACATTAGGTTTAATTTCATTCATTAAACCTTTTACGTCTTTACAATATACTATTTTATCACCATTATGATTCATTTCTTCAAAGTATGGTTCGAAACTTTTGCTTCTTGTTCTGTAAAAAAGATACTTTAGTAGATTTTGCCAACTGATTCATGCCTTTTAAAGCTGAAGCTAAATGTTCTGCTCCATCTTTAGGTAAGTTAAGCTCTCTAACTAGGTCGTTTAGTTTATCTTGAGTCCATAACTTTACGCTTTTGTCTTTTTGGCCCGCTGGAAGGAAAATATCGTCATCGTCATCATCATCATCATCATTTTCAATTTCTTCATCACTATAGCTTTCATACGATTCATCTTTTAAGTCATTATTATCAATTCCACCCCCATCAATGCCGCCACTGACTTCGTTATCTTCTTCATCATTTTTTTCATCGTTGGTATCTGATTCAATAGATACCCTCTCAAGAAGATCGAGCTCTTCATCGCTTCCCGATTTTTCGATAGGTCTTTTTACAGAAATAACATCAGCATAATTCACTGTTGCTTTAATTTTACTATTAATTCCAATAATTTCGGTATTACAGAAGTAACAATCCTCTCTTCTATCTGGTTGATACCATTCCATTGGGCTATTAAATTTAACTTTGTCATCTTCTTTTGTTTTATTCCACTTACAAAGCATTTGACGACATTGTTCGCAGATACTACATGGAGTCCACTTTTCTATAACTACATCAGTTTCTAATTTGAAGCAAGTTTTGTAAATTTTTCTGAGATTCTCATTGAAATGTCTTCGAGATTTTTGCGGAGTGAATACTCCGCAGACAAAAACAAAAAAGATTAGAATTTTTTGTGCAAATATGCCCTTGAGATGTAGAAGGTAAATTTTCCATGATTTTCAGTATAACCCCGCACGTTAGGGATCCTGGTCCGATCGCAGGTGAGTCCACTGTCCCGGAGGTGATAACTCTTATACCTCTCCGGGGCTAAGTATAAGAGCTTTCCGACTTTGACGAGGACAGTATCAACTCGTCGTCGGACACACTACAGCTTCATCCTCACACCCTAACGTCCCCCTGCGAGGCAGTGCGCTTCCACTGGCATCGTTACCCCGACAAACTTATGAGCGGATCATTCCACACATCCCCGTTTGGGGCAGTGTCACCGTCACAGTTTTTGTCGAGGAAGCAGGTGAAGGCTACGTTGACGAAAAAAATTCATGTTTAATTTTTTCTTATTCATTTAACCGTACATTTGTACAATTAGAAAATGCATGCTTACTTTCTACACAATTCTTCACGTATATCACAGAACACTCTTATGCAATTTGAAATTGTATAATGTACGATCTCACAAATAAGAGAAAATTAAATATGATCTTTTGTTCTTCAAAGTAGCCTTGTATTAAAATGAAATTAATCAATATTGTACTAAAATTCGCAGATACCGTGGTTTAGATTTGTTTTGCATGAATCTAGTACATTTCACCTTGAAATTACCTTTACTCAATGTAGCGAGTCCTATGAAAGTGATAGTAATGAAGAAACTACAGATGATGATGATGATGACGATGACGATATTTTCCTTCCAGCGGGCCAAAAAGACAAAAGCGTAAAGTTATGGACTCAAGATAAACTAAACGACCTAGTTAGAGAGCTTAACTTACCTAAAGATGGAGCAGAACATTTAGCTTCAGCTTTAAAAGGCATGAATCAGTTGGCAAAATCTACTAAAGTATCTTTTTACAGAACAAGAAGCAAAAGTTTCGAACCATACTTTGAAGAAATGAATCATAATGGTGATAAAATAGTATATTGTAAAGACGTAAAAGGTTTAATGAATGAAATTAAACCTAATGTGTATAAAGACGAAGAATGGAGATTGTTCATAGATTCATCAAAAAGAAGTTTAAAAGCCGTATTACTAAACAATAGCAACCACTATGCCTCAGTTCCTATAGCGCACTCCACTACAATGAAGGAAACATACGATAATCTCAAAATTATAATACAAAATATTCAGTATGATAAGCATAAATGGCGGATATGTGGTGATTTGAAAGTTTCTGGAATATTGTTAGGACAGCAGTCTGGATTTACAAAGACGCCATGTTTCTTTTGCTTATGGGATAGTAGAGACCGTGCAAAGCACTATACAAATCATAAATGGCCTGAAAGAAAATCTCTCGAAGTCGGAAAGAGTAACGTTATAGCTACTCCATTGGTTGATCCGAAAAGAGTTCTCATTCCTCCATTACACATAAAACTTGGTGTGATGAAACAATTCGTTAAAGCTTTAGATAAAGATAGCCAGTGCTTCAAATACTTGGAAAGTAAATTTCCAAGTAAATCAGATGCAAAATTGAAGGAAGGTATTTTTGACGGTCCTGAAATTAGAAAAATGATGGCTGATGACCAGTTCATTAGTTCCATGACAAACATTGAGAAAGCTGCATGGCTTAGCTTTAAGGAAGTTACTGAAAACTTTTTGGGTAATCGCAGAAGCCCAAATTACAAAGTAATTGTATCTAAAATGGTTGAGAACTATGGGAATATGGGTTGCCTAATGAATTACAAACTACATTTTCTGCACAATCAAAAACATATATGTATACTGTTAAACCTTGGTTGCCGTTAATTTTGTAAATTTGACCTTGACCTGACCTTGACCCCGAGGTGATGGGGTCAAATGGACCACGGATTCGGAATCAGCGACCTCAAAAACATAAGGTATATATGGTCTGGTCCGTGGGTTTTGACATTTTTTTTTGTGTGGCTGTGTTATTAATATATAATACAATAAATACTAAGAAAACTCAAAACTAAAATCAAATGTACAGATATTTTAACAGTTATTAAACTTTTCTCTCAGTGTACTGTTTCGAAAGGATTTGAGCTCAGCTTTAATTTAGAAAAAGTTTCAAGCTTCTAGCTATCAATGCTAAAGAACTATATGCGTTTAAAAAACTTGTAACTTTTTTAGTGATTTTCTTTAATTGCCTGTAACTAGGGAAATATTGAGTATTTATGACTATAACTTTAGCTTTTTTCATATTTTATGAATACACGTCTATATAAGATATAGACGTCTATATAGAATATAGACGTGTATGGTAAAGAGAGATTAGATAGATAAAAAACTTAATTATATTATAAAAAGGGGGAAATTAATAATGCGTTGTATAGAGTTGGCGTAGATATAATTTAGAGGGCACTCGAGTATTAAGTAGATTCGAACGCAAAGTCAAATAATAAATTTCTTTTTAAAAATGTTTTCTTCTAATTTTACAAGTGGCGCTACTGTACTTTAAAGAATATTTTGTTTATTTATAATAAAGATTTGTACTAACGTGAATTAATTAAATATGGATAAGATGTCAATTAAAATTTAATTGATTTTATAAAATAAGTGTTATAATATTAGATGCATTTTAGAAGTAGAATTTTTAATAATTGTATAAATAATTGATAATACTTAACACATCATTAGTATTCAATTAAATCACGGGCGTAGAGGGCGTAACAAGCAAAAGGTAAAAATACTACACTAGTAACGGGAAATAAAATGTAAATTTGACTAGCGAGTAGTATACTACTCCAGTGTAATTAAGAAAGCTTAGCGAAAAGAAACTTGATTTGATTAGAGAGTCACGAAGTAGAAAAAGATAGTAGATAGGACGTGATAAGAGTAATAAAGAGAACAATAGGGAAGAAGAAGCAACCAACGCCCATCGTTCGCTTCCTTTTTCTTCGCGAGTCATAACTGGTTGACTAGTCGTAACAGATAGTACTAAATACTTGCCTTATTGTCTCTTAAATATTCATTGTTAAAGTTAGTTAAGTAGTTTTTTTTTGTTGTTGAAGTAAGCTTTGGATTTTTATTTGATCGTTGATAAATTGTTATACCTTTGTTATAATATTTTTTTTCTTTTCGCGAGTGACTTTTTGTTGCTCAACCTCTTCATTCACTGTTACGCGAGAAGGAGGCCATTTTCTTGCGGAGAAAAGAGGTTGAAAGAAAAGAAAGAAAAACGGGAATTATGGAGGTGAGTGTAAAGGTATACTCATTTAATAATTAAAAGATAAACAAATATAAATTTTTTTTTCTACGAATTAAACTCTCTTTCGTGTATATAAGATTTTTTGAAAGAATTAGTTAAAAAGTGAGGTAGTGTTAAGTAATAAAACTATAGTGCTTGCGATGAAATAAAACCTCTCTCTCTCTTAAATGAAAGGAAAAATTACGTAAAAATATATTAGAATTGAGCGGTAAATTAGCGGAAGACCACGGCAGGCTATAAGTATAGCCACGTGGACACCAAACCTAAAAATCTTCTTTTCGTTTGTTAAGAAGGGGCCGAACTATCTGTCTCTGTCTAATAGCGTTTTTCATTATTTATATAAACACTATCCTTTACAACAAGAAAAAAATAGCAGCCCCCGCTAGATATTAGTATAATTAGTAAATTTTGTAATAACCATCAAATTTTTTACCGCATAGTTTTTGACTAATTAGAGACCTACTAGCAATCTAGAATATAACCTATCTTTTTTTGGTAGGTCTCTAATTATTCAAAAATTACGCAGTAAAAAAATTTGTTTGTTATTACAAAATTTACTTGTCATACTAATATCTAGCGGGGGCTGCTATTTTTTTTTTGTTATACCGGATAGTGTTTACATAAATGATGAAAAACGCTATTAGACAAAGACAGATAGTTCGGCCCCTTCTTAAAGAAATTCTTTTAGCAAAAAATTGTATAAAATAAATTCGTTCTTTTTGTGATTAAAGTGAAGAAGGTGACGTTTAACTAGTGAACTTTTTTTTTGACTACCTAACCTAAAATCAAATATTATACGAATGAAAATTAGTGATTTAATTAGTGGTATTTTCCTATATAAATTAAATTTGAAGTTGGGTTTAGCTGTTTATAAAGTTCCTTCCGTGTTGTACTCTACTGTAGTGAAGTATTAATTATCAAGAGTCTAATTAAATTAAATTTCTTTCTGTTTTATTTTCAACTATTTTTTTTCTTAAATAACAATAATTTCTTTTTTTCTCTTAGTTGCTTGTTGAGTCTATTAAATTGGTTAATTAATTTTCTTTTTCATTAAGGATGAAATTGAAATAATTTAAAGTTCAAAGAAGGACATAAATCACATAACTGTAATTTTTTTTTTTGACAAAAAGAAAGAGTTACTAATTCGAGACAATAGTAATAAAAAGGAACCTCATAAGATCTTTCTTATATATATAAAATTTATTGGAACGAGATAGTTAGTGAGTCCCAGAGTGACTCTACGAAAAAATACGACACTAGCGCCACCAACTGGAGAATTGCGTAATCTGAGATACGCACTGCTGTTCGAGCTCGCCACCCATAATCTGAAATATCCTGAGCACGTGTTGCACCCGTTGCTCAATGTTTGCATTATTGAATTATAATTAAATTATTAGTATTGCTTAATAGTGTAAAATTAATAGTTTTCTTTTGTAATTTAACATCTTATAAATAGATTCAATAGTTTCTTTTTTGATAACATAACCTATAGTTACCCACCGAACTTACTTTATAGAGAAACTTACACACTGTCTAAGTTTAACTTCTTTTAAGTAATTTATTTAACATTCGTTTAGCTGATTTTACCCTGGTTTAATAAAAAGTTCGTTCATTTATTTATTGAATTGATTTTATTCCAGTTGATTGTTGTTGTATGTTAAATTTGAAGTATTTGATTCGCTTATTTTATTTTTATTATTATCTTTGTAAGTTGGGGAATCTCGGGATTTGGGGGTTATAAGTAAACTTTTATTTCGTGTCTGATTTTATATTTTCATAATCTCCCAAATAAAACCTACCCTTACAACCGTTAACATTCATTGAGTAATACAATAACTTTAAGGGGTGGTCACTACATCAGACCAACTAGCGTGAGAATAGCAATTAGCCAATGCGACTTCATTTCTCTCTCCTCCGTCTCTACTACCTGCAGGGTTGAAGCTGAGGTAGGGAGTGGATGAAGGAAAGAGAGCATCTTGGAGCGATGGGTTAGAGAGAGAGAGAGAGAGAGAGTGTGTATATATTGACACAACTCTCTCTGCTGATTGTTTAAAGGGGAGCTATAAAAGCTCTCTCCCCTTTCTTACGCTTGAGGAGAACGTAGAGAAGAGAGAGAGAGAGAGTTACGTATGACCATTCCGCGTTGGGATAATATTTTAGAGTGGGCTGGTAAATCTCCGTCTCCCTCTCTCCGTCACCGTCTCTCCGTAATTGACCCTCCGTCTTCGTTACCCCATCTCTGTCTCCGTCTGTAAGTCTCTATTTCTTCGTCTCCGTATGTCTGTCTCAGTTTCTCCGTCTCCATTTTTTCGTCTATGTCTCTTCGACTTTGTTTTTCCGTCTCCGTCTCTCCATTTTCATCTCTCTGTCTCCGTCTCTCCATTTTCGTCTCTCTGTCTCCGTCTGTAAGTCTGTTTCTTCGTCTCCGTCTGTCTGTCTCAGTCTCTTCGTCTCTGTCTCTCCGTCTCCGTCTGTTTGTCTCAGTCTCTCCGTCTCCATCTTTTCGTCTCTGCCTCTCCGTCTCCGATTGTCCATCTCTGACTGTCCGTCTCCGTCTGTCTGTCTCAGTCTCTCCGTCTCCATCTTTTTGTCTCTGTCTCTCCGTCTGTTCTTCTCCGCCTCTCCGCCTCTCCGCTTATGTTTTTCCGTCTTCTTTTCTCTGTCTCCGTCTCTCCGTCTTTTCGTCTCCATCTCTCCAGCTCCGTCTCTTCAACACTGTCTTTCTATCTCCGTCTCTGTCTCTCATTCTCTGTCTCCGTTTTCGTTTCTCTGTCTCCGTCTGCAAGTCACTGTTTCTTCGTCTGCGTATGTTTGTCTCAGTCTCTCAGTCTCCATCTTTCCGTCTCTGTCTTCGTCTGTCTTTCTCAGTCCCTCCGTCTCCATCTCTCCGTCTCCGTCTGTCTTTCTCAGTCCCTCCGTCTCCGTCTATCTGTCTCGATCTCTCTGTCTCCAAATTCTCGTCTCTGTCTCTCCGTCTCCATCTCTCCATCTCTGTTTTTCCGTCTTCTTTCTCCTGTCTCCTTCTCTCCGTCTTTTCGTCTCCATCTCTCCGTCACTGTCTCTCTATCTCCATCTCCGTCCCTTCGTCTCCGTCTCCGTCTCCGTCCCTTCGTCTCCGTTCCCGTCCCTTCGTCTCCGTCTCCGTCTCTTCGCCTCCGTTCTTCCGTTTTTTTCTCTTTGTCTCAGCGCTAAAAATAGCAACCGTGAATTCCTAATTACACAACGCTTACAATAGCAGCATCGTTTTTTTAACCACACAGCGCTCAGAATAGCATCCGTGAATTCTTAATTATACAGCGCTTACAATAGCAGCCGCGTTTTTTTAACCACACAGCGCTCAAAATAGCTGCCACGAATTTTCAATCACACAGCGCTTACAATAGTTGTTGCGTTTTTCATCTTTAGCTCTTAAAATAGCAGCCACGTTTTTTAAACCAGATAGTGCTCTGAAAAGCAGTCACGTATTTCGAATTACACAACGCTTACAGTAGTTTTAGCGTTTTTCCCTATCACAGCACTTACAATAGCAGCCATCTTTTTTTAACCACACAGTATTTAAAAAAGCAATCGCGTTTTTTCAATAGCATAGAACTAAAAATAACAGCCGTGATTTTTAACCACACAGCGCTAAACCGTACTTCATAATTTTTAATTTTTTTATATTTAATATTATATTAAAGTTTTAATTATGTTTCATTTTATTTACTTATTCATTATATGTAATTTTTGTATTGTGGTTTTATAATATTTATTTGAAAACGATGTTTTTAGTATAGACCATTTCATCTTTCACTTTTCTTGATTTTTCTGTTAATAATATTTTTAATTCTTTCTCATTAGTTGTTTTTGAAAATGCCACGTATAACTGCCTATGACTCAAAATTGGCGTTGGTAAATACACTCCTACTTTTTTAAATGATTGTCTTTGCGACTTATTAATAGTCATTGCATGAGCAAGTTTTACAGGAAATGGTTTTCTGGTCACCTGGAATGTCAGCTCATCATTTGCTGAGAAGGTCATACGTGGGAAGAATATAGTGATTCCTTTTTCACTTCCTGTTAATATTTGTGCAATAATAGTAAATTGTTTCATTTTCGTTAATCGGGTAACGTTACAAAGTCCATCATTCAAATTAACATTTCTTAGAAGCATTACTGTAGCTTCTTTTCTTAATTGTAATCTATGCGGAGGTAAACCGTTGGGCGTTAAGGAATTTCAAAATTCTGTTAGCAAAATTCCGTCCAAACTTTCGTTATTTACATCTTTTGCAAAGTCAATGCTCAAGTACTCTATAACTAGTTGATTTATTTTTGATAACATTTTTTTTTCATTTCTGTTACACCTACGTTTTTCGGTGCTAATATAATATTATCGTAATAGTCACAATTTTCAATATTTATATTATGCCCGTAAATTTCATCAATTAGATTGCGCTTTGACAATATTTCTTTTGGAATCTGTATAACTTCATTTCCTTTTTCATATTTTGAATTAATATTACCATTAAAAATGTACCCATAAATAGCTTTTTTTTACACAATTGTCTACTATCTGTGTTCTATTTTCATGTTTTACAATTGGCAATTATTGTCGAAAATCACCCGATATGATCACTTATTTCTCCTCCTGAAGCAAATATTCTTTTTGAAGAAAACGTTCGAATCTCTGTTATTTCTAATTTATTATTGTAACCAATCTAAAACACTCATATATTAATGTCAAATTCATAACAACATAAAATTAAGATGATCCATAGTGATAACATTTTTTTATAAGAAAATTTAGGTCAAAATTTCATATATTATCAATTGTTTTGAAGGCGAAAATTCTTTAAATCAAAAGCATTATCTCGCGATTTCATAAAAAAAATTTCGTAAATTAAGCGTTCTAAGTATACAAAACAAAAGAAAAAATAAGAAAGTCACACTGAGAGAAAATTCATGCCAATAGAGCATTTAGTTTACGTATCCAAAGTTAGTAAGTAATATCCTATGCTTTCATGACAGCGCCATCTACTCTTACGAGGTTTGTGCTATCCAAAAACTGTTTGTTTACATACTTTAGTAACTCCCCACTCTAATATCCTTCGATAGCTAGCGCTGTATCCTTTTATGGGACGTGAAGGAAGTAAACGTGGCTTGTCCATTATTCTTTCTTTACTGCTAACTATGGCATTCTTCTATTGTTCAAGTCGCCTCCTCTTTTGGGTGGCGACGCGAGCAAACACGGCTAGTCTATATCCAAAATCATGATGCAAATTTCGTTAACGTATTTTCGTAGCGTGAATCTTTTATTTCTTTTCTTTTCTTTTTTTATGAAGGGAGATACGTTATAAATATAACCTGTTAAACTTTTTAACTTTAAATAATTAATTTTTAACTTAAAATTTAATTATTTTAAACCGCTGGGGGGCAGATGAGCATGTACGATTTTACGCTAGAGATATTTCGAAGTAGCGTTGGTCTAGTGCGTAACGTTCGCGCTTTTCCTTTTAAGTAAGCGAGTTCAACTCTTGGTTAGAACCATTTTTTTAAAACTATTTTTTTATTATTTCAATAGTTTTTATTGCTTTTTTTCATTTATATTTTTTTTATTTTCTATTTTTTTATTAATTTTAAAATCTATTTTTTCACAAGTTACTTAAAGTATGCTCGTTTTTTTTATTAATATTTTTAAATAAATTATTTCATATAGAAAATAATTTAAAATATTAATAAATAAATAATAGTGATGTTTACAATACTATAGTTCAATTTTGTCTTTATAAACATATTTCAATATACAATATATATTATAACATAAATAATAATACCTCAGTTTTATTTAATTATTGTAATTTATTGTAAATTTTATAAACTAAATTATAAATAAATTAAACTATACTATTATAAAATAAACATCACTATTATTTATTTATCAATATTTGTAATTACTACTTATAAAGAATAATTTATTTTTAAAAACTTTTCACTGAAAAAAACGAGCGTACTTGTGAAAAATTAAATTTTAAAATTATTAAAAAAATACAAAATCTAAAAAAAAATAACTATAAAAAGGAATAAAACATATTAAAACAATTAAAAAAAATTAAAAAAAAGTGACCCTAGCCGAGAGTTGAACACGCGTACTCCAAATGGAAAGCGCGAAAGTTACGCACTAGACCAACGCTACTTCGCAACATCTTTGGCGTAAAATCGTACATGCTCATCTGCCCCCCAGCTGTTTAAAATAATTAAATTTTAAGTTAAAAATTAATTATTGATAGTTATAAAGTTTAACAGATTATATTTATAATGTCTCTTCCCTCATAAAAAAAGAAAAGAAAAGAAAAAAAAGATTCACGCAACGAAAATACGTTTACGAAATTTGCGACATGATTATGGATATAGACCAGCCGTGTTTGCTCGCGTCGCTACCCAAAAGAGGAGGCAACTCAAGCAAACAAAGGATATGAGAGTGAGGAGCCATCGAAGTATACCAGTGTCATCAGTGAATGCTGTTCATGCTATAGTTACTCTCCATACCATCTTTTTTAGTATAAGGTAATCCAATACTAATAGAGCTTCTCACGCCTGTCATATTTATATCAATGTTTTATATGCTCGCATAGATGGCAGTTCGCATGCTCTATTAGCATGAATTTTCTCTCAGTGCATTTAACCATCCAAATGTAAAATTTTCACAAGTTTTAACGTGTGATTGAATAAAGTCTGTGTTATGTCCGGTCACCTTAAATAGGTTTACTCGGACATGTGTTTGTTTGGGATATTTCTTGTTGGCATTGTTAAATATTTTTTATTTTTAAAAGACTGCGGGATAGAGGAGCTTAATAGCTTACCTTGTCTTAACTGCTGGCTGCGTGGTCGAAAGCAAAGGAGTTTATCTACTTAATAAACTTTACACTGAAGGGCGCAGTGCTCCTCTCTGGTTGCCCGTTTAATTATTTAGGAACTGGATTAATGGCACTTATGTTCGCAGAGATTATTTTTGTATATTTTTGTAAATGATATTTATTTTATTTTATTACAAATGTTGTACAAGCTATTGATAAGTGAATCGCGCAGATTTACAATAATAAATCGGAAGAAACCTCGTTAGTATTTTTATTTATTTTTATTTGAAAATAAAATAGGAAATATTCTTTTTATTAACACACTTTTTCCCCTAGCAGTAAGTTGTATAAAAATCGCGTTTTATTGGACTGACTTGTTAAAATAAGCGCGCGACTAAATTAAGTTATTTCGCTTGTAATTAAATTTAAGAAGGAAATAAAGCGCGAGTTACAAGTTTTTATTGTTACGATTTTACACTTGATTTATGTGCAAGTCGAAAAAGGTGTTACCCTTGCAAGGTCTAACTGCGGACTGACTTATTAAAATTATTTTTCTCTGCAAGAAAGGTATAAATCTAGAAATAAAATGCAAGTTTGTCAAAATTTAATAGAGTCCCATTGGTCAGTTCAGCCGTGAGAAACTCTTTTTCTTGAATCTGAGAGATTCATTTATTTATCTACTTATATGTATTTATTAATCTTATTTAGGGAGAGAACTGCAAATAAATATGTTTATATGCATGCATAATGTATATGCGTATATATAATTATATATACGTACGCACATTTATATGTATAACAATTTACAAAAAAAAATTAAGATGAAAAATGATTTTTCGTACATCCGTGATTATGCGGATGTAACACCCCCACCGTGAAAACAAAGCAATAAGATTTTAATTGTTTTGCTTTGGGGTTCCCAACAGTTTGAGCTCGATGTCTCGGATGGTTTTTCTTGATGGTGGCATAGAGTTAGATCTGCTGAGTCCTCTTCTTGGCGGATTCAATGATTCCGTTGACCCGGTGGCTGTTCCGTGTTCTGATGTTTTATCCTTTTCTGTACGTTCGGGCTTGGCCAGGCTCGTAAGCAAATGTGTTATCGATCCGAAAATGGCTCCCAGGAGTCTTGTACTCCATCCATATACCGTGTATAGAGTGTATCCGCGGATCATGGTGTTGAAGATTAGTTTAATTACTTGGCATATCAGGATAATCATTAATATTCCTGCCGAGATTTGGCCAAATTTTTGAAACCCGTTCCACATTTTGTTAAGTGTGGATTCCATCATTGTTTCCATTTCTTCTGGCGTCAACAGGTTGTTAAACTTTACAGAGCGCGTCCTTGCTTCTCTGTCGTTAAGCCATCTCGCTATTGCTTCTAGCATTGCAGGCTTTTCGGCTGGAAAGATCGAATGTTCGCGTAGATTTTGCAGGTCTTCCGGTGTGTATATTCCATTTTCCAAGACTTCTGAGATGCTGGCGTGTTTCCAGGTCGGTTGGACAAATGGTTTTAGGGTTTGCGGTAAGTTTACCTCCGTTGCTGTAAGGTGAATCTTGAACCATTTCTCGCTGATTTTGAAGATACTTGGTATAAGTGTGTTGCAATCTCTAATCGTTCCTATTTGTGCTAGCACCTTGCTGATAGGTTTGGCGAAGTAAGCTTCGTTATCGCAAGTCACTGGTACTTCGTAGTAGCATTGTTCCGTTTTTCTTATTTTGCAGGATCGTGGTACACATTGAATTATGTGGGCGACTTCTCCTGCTGCTATGGCTAAATAACCTTGCTTCTTCATGACTTTCATGGCAAAAAGGTCTGGGTTTGAGAACGCCAGAGGTAGAGCATTTTCTATGATCTGCTTCTCCAATATACATCGGTGCAGGACTATGTCACGATATAGTGATCCTAGTTGTTTATCGAGATGTCTTCCGAGATTCATTATTTTTGCGTTGAAATATGTAGTAAGGATGATATCTGGTACCTCTAAGCTTTTTCGGGTGGTGAATGATTTGCCTCTTGTGGTTTCTAAAATGAATAGCTCCGTTTGGTCCGTTTTAATTAATTTATATCCGCATAGCATCTCTTCTCCAGTTTTGGTTAGACCAAAATTTATCTTCCCAGTTGAATTACCAAAGTAGATAACGGGAGCGTTCGAATTGTTATCAACCATACGTGTCCCTATACCTTCATATAGGATGGTGAATTCATCGAACTTACATGTGGATCCCATTACTGGGGTCCAGAAAATGCAGCTTTCTTCCTCATCAATGCATCTACCGCTGGTGTAGCTGCATCGAGTTCCGGTGCTTAGGATCACCATATTCTTTTTTTTATCTACGGTGACCTCGTAGTCTGTTGCTTTGATCTCCAGCTTCGCAGTTATGACTGCTTTTTCGTATTCATATCCATTATCATTGTAAGTTGTACCCTCACAATATCCGTTTGCATCCAATCTTCCGGCGACTGTGACAGTCCTTCTATTGGTCGCGTTCACCAATAGATTATTTATTATGGAGCGTCCATATTTATATTGGCCATACCTAACGAGATCTTCGCATGCTTCTCTCGTTGCCAACTCCATGAATGTAGTAGAGCCTCCTTTTACTTTTGAGTTGTGCGAATGCATACCGCAATACGTAATTTCCTGCTCTACCTTTATTCTACATTGGTAAGCTCGGACCTTGAAATATTAAGTATGTTGTAGCAGCTGTAGGTATATTTCTTTTTCAGCAGGTTCTGCGTCGGATAGCACGCAGTCTCCGACTTCTGTAAGTGCTATAGTTGTTATGTTGGGGGTGGCAGATCCGCATTCATATGTCGTAAAAGTGACGGCGACTCGAATATAAGTGTACAAAAAGAACATTAATTTGCAGTTAATCCTCCTATAACAAAGAAAAATAACTTAAGATTATTCGCAGATTCCTTAATTTATGCTGATACAGGTATGGTTATTATGTTGCGTAGTTACAGTTGATTGAGGTTATAAGTATTTGTACCCAATTACTAAGATAACTTTTAAAGATGCGTGATTAGGTAAAGTGAATTCACCAACTTGCTTAAGTTTCTTTATTCGTTATTACATCCAAAGAAGAGAAAAATTTGGATATGCATACGTATCACAAAACAAAGAAATTGGATGATAAAAAAAAATAAATAATACGCAGATTTACGTTAATTATCGTTATGTGTATTCACTTTAAGAAATCTTTAGTCAAATGTAGAGTTTTGATCATTATCGATAAAGCTTTCAGATCTTAGTTTCGTTAAGCGCAATTTATTTGGGTGTACAATTTTCGTAGTGTTTTTAAAAGAAATTTTAATATTTCTACCATTTTCTAATATTTCGAGAATTCTATGTGGCCCGGTATACTGCGGTTGAAATTTTCCCTTTCTAGGTTCTATTAATAACATTACGTGGTCATTAACCTTAAAATTACACGGGTTTAACTTCCTATCGTAATATTCCTTGGAACGTCTTTTTGCGTTATTTAGATTTTCTTTAGCTAATTCGTGTATTTCTAACAATTTTGATCTTAATCTAGTCAAATAGTCATAATAAGTATCGGTAGTATTTTCCCCAATACCGCCCTCGCTGATGGAACGCGAGCTATCTTCCCATATACGAATTCGTATGGGGTGAGCTTCGTCCCTTCATGAACGCTGGTATTGTAGGAAAATGTCGCACATTCACACCATTCATCCCATTGTCGTATATTTGATACATAGTTCATTAACCATTCCTTTAACGAGTGATGCATTCGCTCAATAGATCCATTGGATTGAGGGTGAAATGCGGTGGTAGTACATGTTTTAATTTTACACATTTTCGCGACGTTTTTCATTAATGAACTGATAAAATTTGCACCTTGATCCGTCAGGACTATCCTTGGTGACCCATGAATAAAAACAAATCGTTTTAGAAAAGCATCGGCAATTGCCGTTGACGTAGTGGAATCTAAAGGGACAGCTATACAAAATTTTGTTAGCAAATCTTGCATCGTCAAAATGTACATGTTCCCATTTCTGGTCCTATCCAATGGACCTACGATATCTAACGAAATCTTTTCGAAGCTAGAACCCGGTGTGTCTGTTAATACCATAGGTTGCCTAACCTTATTTCTAACTAGTTTATTTAGTTGACAAGTGCGACACGCGTTGACAAAATTTTGGATTCCCGCTTTCATATTTGGCCAAAAATAGTATTGTCTAACTCGGTTATATGTCTTTGTTATACCTTTATGGCCGTTTATTGGTGATTCGTGAATTTCGCGTATAATTTGTTCACGCAGATCTACTTCTGGTATTTGTATCAAGTTTTTACAGATTATTATTTTAGTTTGAGAATCTGAAAATATATCTTTCAACAGATCGACAATTTCACTCCACGTGATATCGTCTATCTGTTCTGTTTTTGAAATTCTCAAGGATACCAGAGACGTTGTTTGGCATACGTCTAGCAGTGAAAAAATAGCATCCTTGAAAATTTCTCTATCTGTTTGTATATGCAGATTTTCTTTAATTGGCAAAGCTATCAGAATCTTTTTGTCATTTTCAATGACTTTTGCTCTTGCAAGGACAATATCTTGCAGGGGCGGAAGTCTTTGTTCTTGTTGCAGAAAAAGTGCTCCTGAGTCGAGGGGTTGATTTTTTTGTGTTATGAAATAGGTCAGATTGTCCTTTGCCATGAGAAAGTTATCTCTCGTTTTGATTATATTTCGTGATGGTCGAGGTCGATTTGATTCGTCTCGACCTATCTCATACTCAACAGATAGAGGAGCTTCATTCGCCCTGGACGGATTTGAATGTAATTCGTCCCTGAGCGATTGATGATCCTCAGAAATATTTGTATTTTCATTCATAGCATCGTCAGTCACGTGAGCGTCTTCGGGTGGTTTATTTGCCGTGGCTTCTAAAGATTCCTTAAGGATGTCTAGCGTCCGTGACAGTTCGTCGGCTGGCAGTTGATATCTGTCTTGCTCGATTTTAGTCAATTTTACGCTTGTTAGTATGCTGTCGAAAGGTATCTTGTCGTCATAGTCAAAAGAATATATATGTTCGTCTCCGTCTTGGCGCGTTAACCATCGTATAGATATTACTTTATTATTTGATTTAATGTACTGTTTGCTTCGGCACAAATAAAAACTGTCCTTACTGTTTCTTACTGCTAGGAAGTCATTCTTTTTAAACAGTATCTCGGTTGCGATTGACTCTATAGCGTTTATTTCATAGACCGGTTTACATGTATTTTCCTCGGAAGTTATCTTAATGATTTCTTTAGTTTCCGATTCGCGTACATTTTGCACTTCGTTATCCGGAGGGTTACGTGACAGCGCGTCGGCCACGAAATTAATTTTTCCTGGAAGATATCTGATAGTAAAGTCAAATTTGTCTCTTAATTCAAAATACCATTTTTTTAATTTAGATGTACAGTCCTTTATTTTGTGCAGCCAAACGAGAGGTTGGTGGTCAGTTATAAAGGTGAAATGTCGGCCAATCAGACAATAGTCGAATTGGTCACCGCAAAATCGCATTGCGAGTAGTTCCTTTTTGATAGTGCTATAATTCATTTCGGTTTTTGTAAGCAATCGGCTTGCGTAAGCTACAGGTAAATCTGAATTTTCCTTCTTTTGAGATAGGACACCACCGACTGCGTAGTCTGAGGCGTCTGTTGTTACAAAGAATTCCTCTTCGAAGTTTGGATGTTGCAAAATTGGTTCATTAATTAGGCAGTTTTTGAGCGTCTCAAAAGCTATTTCCTGTTCATCTGACCAATTGAAAGCTACTGCTTTCTTCAAAAGGTTTGTCAATGGCTTTGCGATCGTTGCAAAATTTGGGATGAAACGTCGATAATATCCGCACAGACCAAGAAATTGGCGTATTCCCTTGACATTTCGTGGACGAGGGAATTTTTCGACAGCTTGGGTCTTATTTGGGTCTGGTCTCATGCCTTTATGACTAATCTCGTGACCAAGAAATGTCACTGATGTTTCGTAAAATTGGCATTTTAAGGGATTTAACTTTAGGTTAGATTTCCTTAAAGTCTCTGTAAATTTCAGAACTAATTCGTCTAGATCGTTTAGATTTTCCGCAAACAGTATGACGTCATCAATATATCCTAGCTTTCCTTTTCCTTTCGAGCTTAGATCTAACGGTTTATGCCCTAATATTTTATTGGTTAATTCTTGAAAAGTACTTGCCGCTGTTCGAATCCCGAAAGGCATTCTTTTGAAGTGAAAGTGACCATAAGGAGTAGAGAAGGCTGTTTTCTCTCGGTCTTCTTCTCTAATCATCACCTGATGGAAACCCGAATACATATCCACGACGATAAAATAGCGAGCCCCGCCGAGCTGCTCGATAAATGTGTAATATATGGGATTGGATGTGGATATGGCTTGATCTTTTCATTTAATTTTCGGAAATCGACTACAACTCTCCACTGTGGCTTCCCTTCAATATCGTCTTTCTTTTTGACAACCCAGAGAGGGCTGTTAAATGGCGATTCACTTCTTTCGACTATATCTGATTCTAACAATTTACTTATTTGCTCGTAAACAACTTCTTGCAATTTTTGAGGTATTGGATACTGTCTTACGTTCACTGGTTCCTCGTCGTAGGTTTCGATTTTATGTTCGATTATGTTAGTGGCGGAAAGGGGTTCTCCTTTTAAATGAAAAACATCAGCAGTTTTTTCAATGAGCTTCTGCAGCCTTGCTTCGTTTTCTTCCGCTATATGGTTTTTAGGTATGTCATTTAATATACATTCTGTTCTGTTTTTGACATTAGCATTGTATATTCTCACAAAATTTTTGTGTTTTGAACTTCGATTATCCTTTTTATATGGCTTGACGTAGAATTCAGTGACAGTATTTATGTCTAAGATAGTTCTGTTGATGCATGGTTCTATATCAGAGTAATTTACATAAGTTTCTATTGGTTGATTCACCTGATTTATTTCGATATAGTCTAGCAAATTTGCACCTGGAAGGAAATCTCGAATTATTATATCCTCTTCAGTGGTTTCTATGCTTTCGTTATCTGATATTTCAATTTCCCCTTTTGTTAGACTTGTGCTTACCGTGTTGCGCGGAGCTTTTTCGGGCTTAGCATAAGTCTCGTTGGTGCTATGTCGCACATTATCACCGTCGCTTACCGTGTTGCGCGGGGCGTTTTCGGACTTTGCGTACGATGGTTTTGGATTTCGACCGGGGGATTCGATTAAATTTGCGATAGAGTTCAGAGCGTCATCATCTACCGTGTCGCGCGAAGCATTTTCGGACTCAACGCATGACGTTGCTGAATTGGGTAACACCTGCACAGGAACCTTAGATTTAGGAATTGTATTTTCTTGAATTTGAAGGTCTTCTTCGGAAGATGAGCAAATAGTACTGTCTGAGTAGCGTCTTTGAAAGACTCGATCATATTCTTCACCATATTCGAAAGTAATTAAGTCGTTGATTAGTTCATCGGCTGACCTTGTATCATCTACATTGGCCTGCATAGAAACAAGATAAGGTGCTTGGTTCGTGACGTTAACTTCTTTTATATCTTCTATATCCATGAAGAGAGTGCTATCTTTGTCTATAAAAATGTTCTCGTTACGATGCTGATAATATTTCTGTGTTGGTTCTAGAGTTAGCGGTGTTATTTTTAGGTCGATATCAAAGATATTAATATTGAATACTTCTACGTCAACGTAGCCTCCGTCGTTGATTGCCATGACGTTTCCTGCCACTATGCCTTTTTCGTTAAATTTTATTTTCCTAATATAGCCATATTCTTCTTCTGGGTTATTCAACGGGAAATGTACAGTTGCGGTTGCTAGAGCAGGTATTCTCTTAACGTCTTTTCAATTTACGAAAGGCAAGGTTTTGTCCTCGAAAATCAGTGCCTTTCGATAGAAATCGAGGCTTGCACCGTGCTGCTCACAGAAGTTTGAACCTATAATTGCTTCTGTTTTCATCGGACAATCATTGGCGACTATAATGACCTCTGTTGGGGATCCGTATATGTCAATGACACATGTACCAATCGAAGGTATATCGGTTCTCGATATTCCTCTTAACAATGGTCGGTTTGATTCGTTAACCATTACGTCTCCGTTAAAAATGCCTATTTTGGCTATATTGGGCTGCGCACCTGAATCAACCATAGCTTCAACGAAATTGTGTAGAAATTGTGGGGATTCCACGATGTCGATTGGCGTTGTTTCTTCTAAGTTGACGGTGTAGATGTAAGTTCTGTTACAATCGCGTTCACTGGACGCGTTTTCTCGGTTGCCGCTCCAGGAGCGCCCTTCGCTGGAGCGTTCGTCTCGTTTTTTTGTTGATTCTCTTTGACCCATTTTAATTTACAGCACTCTTTCTTTACATGTCCTCTGTTTTTGCAATAGGCACATACTTTTATCTGGTAATTGTTATTATGACTTTTGCTTCTGTCATTTGATTGGTTGTTAGTCTGGTTGTATCTCCCCTGATTAGATGTGGTTGCTCGTGGCACATCCGGTTTTACAGCTGCTGCTTCGTTCGTATCTCGTCTATTTTCATAGAGATTCTTATTTCTTTCGTTGATCTTATATCCATGCTTCAAGTTGTCCCTATCAATCTGTTTATCTACCGCGATTGCGTCGTCGAATACGTATGGATTAACGACTAGACCCCTTTTTGGGCCAATTTTCTTTCTCGGTAGTAGAAATTGTGGCTCTAGATCAATGTCGTTTTCTTTGACCCACCCTATAAACCGCGCTCTGGCCTCTCCTTGCAGACTTAGCTTATCTGCTGTTTGCCTTATCTTAGGGCCAAGGCCTCTCCTTTTATTATCTGTCATTTACTGGAGAAATAAGGAGAAAAGCAGAAAAAAAAAAAAAAAAAAAAGAAAAAAAAACTAAAAAGAAAAAAAAATGATTATTTGAAGAAAGGAAGAAAAGAAAAAAGGAGAGAAGGAAGAAGAAAAAGAAGAAGAAAAAAAAAAAATATATTTATTAGAGAAAAGTTGCTCCAACACCTAATTGTCTCTTTTCTCTTTCCAAGTCTTTTGCCGCTGTTAAGCGATAAAAGAGAACTAGCACTATATGCCGTGAGGCTCAATAGATACAAGCCCAAAATTGAAAATAAACTTTCAGATATAGGGCCAACTTGTTTCTTCCCTTTTTTATTTTCTTCAGGTTGAGCCCTTCGTGCTGTTAAGCACAAACGGCGAATTGCAAGTCTTATGCCGTGAGGCTCAAGACCTACAAGACCCTCAAGAAATAAAACGTTATGATTGAAAAAAAAATTTTTTCTTACTTTTCACCAGAAATTTTTAAATGCTGTTAAGCATGAAAAAATAATTTACGAGTTTTATGCCGTGAGGCTCAAAAACTGTAAACCCTGTCAGAAAGAGGAAAAAAAAGAAGGAGAGAAACAAAAAAGATATGAAAAAAAAGAAGAAAGAAAGAAAAAAAAACAACAAAAAAAAAAAAAATTAATTTTTAACTCAGTTAGTGCAGAATTACATTTGCAAAGAAATAAAAATGGTTCACTTCATGTTAACATAAGAAAAAAAAGTAACAAAGGAAAAATTAAAAGTAAATGCATAAGCGTTAGTTTAATCTTACGCCTTACGTTAGATAAGCTGATTGACTGAGTTTTTATTTTAGCTATTTGTAAGGTAAAGTTTGTTACTTCAGAAAAATGTTAGTAATAGAAACAGGAAAAAGTAAAGTATTTACTTTTACTTAATGTTAGATTTATTGATCTGTTTGTTAATTTATGTATAAATAAATAAGAATTGAAATAAATGTTCTATGCTCATCTAAAGCAAGTATTTTGTCTAGTTATCTAGCGTTTCCCTGCGATAGAGAACGTTTTGAACAATTTATTTAGTATTCTTTCTTTTTCTTTATTTATCCTTTTCCAAATTATTGATTTATAAATAAATTAATATCTTAAACACTAGTTCTGCGCTCATCTAAGACAAGTATTTTGTCTTGCGTTTCCCTGTGATAGAGAACGCTTCGAATATTTGGTTTTCGAGTAATTAATTTATAAACAAATCAAGAATTGAAAATATTAGTTCTACGTTCATCTAAAGCAAGTATTTTGTCTAGTTACCTAGCGTTTCCCTGCGATAGAGAACATTTTAAACAATGTATTTCAAATAAGAAAGGCGTTATTAGATTTTATTTTTGATTTATCAACTTATAAATAAGTTAACGGATCGAAAAATCTTTACTCTATGCTCATCTAAAACAAGTATTTTGTCTAATATTATTTAGCGTTTCCCTGTGATAGAGAGCATTTCGAGTGTAATTAATTAGTATAAAAAACAGTAATAAAAAAAATTTGTTAGTGTTTATTAGTTATTTGACAAGAAATATCCCACCGTCGCTGTCACCATTTGTTATGTCCGGTCACCTTAAATAGGTTTACTCGGACATGTGTTTGTTTGGGATATTTCTTGTTGGCATTGTTAAATATTTTTTATTTTTAAAAGACTGCGGGATAGAGGAGCTTAATCGCTTACCTTGTCTTAACTGCTGGCTGCGTGGTCGAAAGCAAAGGAGTTTATCTACTTAATAAACTTTACACTGAAGGGCGCAGTGCTTCTCTCTGGTTGCCCGTTTAATTATTTAGGAACTGGATTAATGGCACTTATGTTCGCAGAGATTATTTTTGTATATTTTTGTAAATGATATTTATTTTATTTTATTACAAATGTTGTACAAGCTATTGATAAGTGAATCGCGCAGATTTACAATAATAAATCGGAAGAAACCTCGTTAGTATTTTTATTTATTTTTATTTGAAAATAAAATAGGAAATATTCTTTTTATTAACACACTTTTTCCCCTAGCAGTAAGTTGTATAAAAATCGCATTTTATTGGACTGACTTGTTAAAATAAGCGCGCGACTAAATTAAGTTATTTCGCTTGTAATTAAATTTAAGAAGGAAATAAAGCGCGAGTTACAAGTTTTTATTGTTACGATTTTACACTTGATTTATGTGCAAGTCGAAAAAGGTGTTACCCTTGCGAGGTCTAACTGCGGACTGACTTATTAAAATTATTTTTCTCTGCAAGAAAGGTACAAATCTAGAAATAAAATGCAAGTTTGTCAAAATTTAATAGAGTCTCATTGGTCAGTTCGGCCGTGAGAAACTCTTTAAAATCTCACATTCGGTGACAGAAGATATCTTCTTATCACGCCTAAAAATGCTGAGGTAGCGTATACGGCGCGCGAACTTACTGCTTTTCTCTTAAGACTATTACAAGAAATTAAATTTGTTTTTTAATACAGTATATTCCTTATTACTAAAAGATTCATTTATTTATCTACTTATATGTATTTATTAATGTTATTTAGGGAGAGAACTGCAAATAAATATGTTTATATGCATGCATAATGTATATGCGTATATATAATTATATATACGTACGCACATTTATATGCATAACAATTTACAAAAAAAAATTAAGATGAAAAATGATTTTTCGTACATCCGTGATTATGCGGATGTAACATCTGATTAACAAAAATTTAATTTGCAAAATTTTTAATATATAAATATTAATATATAAAATTGTATGGCATATTCCACAAAGCTTCGTAGTTTTAAATTACCAACGGAAACGGACGATTCAAGTTTGTCGCATCTCATATTGAATGAAATTTAAATACCACGGCGTAAAATCTTGTAACTTAATTCTTTTTTTTCTTATTAGCGAAAATTGAAATTATAAACCTGGGAACGAATAAAACTCTGCTTCACGCACAAGATATAAAGTAAAAGATTTTTCAAGAAAAATTATTTACTAGCTTCAAAGTCCAATAGTAATCTTAATCATTAATAAATTTAAGAGCAAGGCGCCGAGTACCTTACAACGTTAGTTAATCGGCCCCCATGCTACCTTGTCTTACAAGGAGAGTGTTTCACCTTCGGGTCACCGATTTTACTCAAATTTTGGGAATGTTTTCTGTATGCAGAAACATGAAGGAAGCCAAAATTTTAAAGGCCAACGCTCAATATTTTTCTAGTTACAGACTATTGAAGAAAATCACTAAAAAAGTCACTAGATTTTCAAACGCTTATAGCATCTCATCATTGTTAGCTAGAAGCTTATACCTTTTTTTAAATAAAAGCTGAGCTCAAATCCTTTTTTAAATAGCACCTATAGCACCTCAAAATATTATTTTTTCCCCAAGTTAGAATGTATTAAAGATTGGACCTAATTTTTTTGTTTAAAACATTAATTAATAATAAAAGCTAAACTTGGGTTCAATCTTTATCATGCTATAACTTTGGGAAAAAATAATATTTCGATATGCTATAACTACTATTTTAAAAGGATTTGAGCTCAGCTTTCATTTAAAAAAAGGTTTAAGCTTCTAGCTAATAATGCTGAGGAACTATAAGCGTTTAAAAATTTAGTAACTTTTTAATGATTTTCTACAATGACCTGTAACTAGGGAAATATTGAGCGCTGGCCTCTAAAAATTTGGCTTTCTTCATATTTCTGCATCCAGAAAACATTTCCAAAATTTGAGCAAAAACGGTGACCCGAAGATGAAACACTCTCCTTGTTAGTGCATGATATTTGCAGCTACAAGCAAGCAGTACACATGTCGCGGTTATCTATACATTTCTGAAACAATGCGTAGTATTTTTTCAATTCATGAAACAATTGATACAATGAAATTAACAGTACCATAAAAAATCTTTAAAACCATATTTTTACAAAATAACAATTAGAAATAAATTCTCTTTACCTGGTAAAATAAAGTCTTTTATCAGAAGTAGTGTACAAAATTTTAGAATTAACTTAATAAAGTATTCACTTTTTTTTAATTATCTACGGAGCAAGCTCCATTTATTAGCCTTTGTACAAATTTTAAAAGTGTTATGTAGGGCCCACTAAGCACACATTAAATTTTTGACATTTTTTCCTGTGGTGTCAGACCACGCACTCTTTAGTGACGTATTATTTAACGTGGTATCAATCCACGGCAGAGACAGTGAAAAAGCGACCAGACGGCGAATCGATCCCGCGCCAACGGGAATACGAGTCACGCGCCTTAGCCACTACTCCGCTGAACTCTACACTTTTAATATTATATAATTTACTTTTAATATTATATAATTTACTTTCAATATTATCCCATATGGAAATAATTTATGTGAAAAACTGTAAATAATAGTAAATAATTGTAAATAATTGTTAAAAAATGTAGGAATTGAGACATAAATAATAGTTATTTACTATTATTTATTATTAATTACTATTATTTACAGTTATTTACAGTTATTAACTGTTATTAACTGTTATTTACAGTTATTTACAATTATTTACAATTATTTACAGTTGTTTATAATTATTTACAATTATTCATAATTATTTACAGTTATTCATAATTATTTACAGTTATTTACATTTTCAAAAATTTTTGAATTAGTGGATAATTTAATGTTATTAATAATTATTTACAATTATTTATAGTTATTTACAGTTATTTATAGTTTTTTACAGTTATTTACAGTTATTTATAATTATTTACAACTATTTACAATTTTCCATAGTTTTTTACAATTATTTACAGTTATTCACATTTTTAAAAATTTTCGCCTATATATAAAATTATTGAATAAATTCGTGGTAATTTTCGAAAATGTAAATAACTGCAAATAATTGTAAAAAACTATAAATAATCGTAAATAACTGTAAATAATTGTGAAAAAAGTGAATAAATGTAAATAACTGTAAATAAATATAAATAACTGCAAATAAGTGTAAATAACAGTTAATAAGTGTAAATAACAGTTAATAACTGTAAATAAGTGTAAATAACAGTAAATAATTGTGAATAATTGTAAATAACTGTTATTTATGTCTCAATTCCCACATTTTTTAACACTTCTCTACAGTTATTTACATTTATTTACATTTATTTACATTTATTTACAGTTATTAACAGTTATTTACAATTATATCCAAAAATTTTTTCCATATGGGATAATGCATTTTTATGATTAAATTCGAGATTAAAACTAATAGACTTTTTAGTTATCTTCATTGCTTGACCCACCAATAAAGTATTACCTTTAAAAAATAAGATAATACATTAAAAACAATGCATTAAAAATCCAATTGTTTAATTATTACTACAAAAATTATTATATTAAAGAAAATTAGAAAGGCAATCACTACAAATCAGGAGAAATAAAATTATTACTTACTTTGACATAAATATAATATAATACCTGGTTTAAAAATCAATAAATTGCAATCATCTTTAAAATTTTTATGAATTTTATTTATATTATTAGTACCAATTCGACTTAAAATTAGTTTCTTTTTCTTTCAAAAATTTTCAACTAGTTGGATAATGAGCCTAAAATCATTACAGATGATTATTGTTATTTTATCTATAGCAAATTGAACTTAATGATAATTTAATTTAATTCATGAAGTTTGTAAAGTATAGATTCCAGTTTTGCAATAAACCCAGGTAGTATATACATAATAAAATTTTTTTTTACCATAAAATTTCTGTAGACTTGCATTATTTAATGATAACCTCCTTTTCTATTTATATTATATTGGTCAAGCCTTAATAATAAAAAAAAATAATACAGAACAAATTAAAATAACAGAAAATTTTTGTTCATAAAGTCATTTTACGAAAATACAAAATTTTTAAAACTAATATAATATAGATCTACCTATATAATAATCTTAGTATTACTGTCTAATTTTTCTTACGACTAAAACCTCACTTTTTGTCTAAAATCTTTATACTAAAGCTAAAACTAAATTATTATGATTCACCTAACACCTTGCATAAAAATTCAAAATATTAAACAATAATTTAGAATAAATACGCATTATTATTAGAGTTCGTTCTAACAGTGAGTTGAATAAAACTTTAAAAATAATAAGTTTTCTAAATTTTATGTTCAAAACAATTAATTATACTGAACGAATAATCTTTATAATAAAATACTAATTAAAAAATAAAATTTTAAAGATAAAGTTTGCTACAATCTTTAAAAAAAAATTAATTTATTATGTTCGATTAAATAACCTAAAAGAGATGGTAAATATTTTCTTCCTGACATTTTAAATTCTCAACGAAATATTATTTATAGGTTATAAGATATTCGATGATTAATAAAAATTAACGATGTATACAAGATATTGTTAACAAAACCATTGTAAAATACAATTATCATACTAAATCAAATTCGATAAATTAGACTTTAAGAATGAATTAAACTTTTACAAATTGTATATAAAAATGAAACTGAAATTTAATTTAATTAAACGTTTGTATAAGCCTTTAGAGACAAATTTTGACTATTTTAAGAATAAAAAATTTTTGAAAAGAGAAAAATAGAACCGTGAAGGAAATTACAATATTAAAAGCAGCTACATTGAATTCTTAATAAATCAGCAAAACTAAAATATTGTCATAAACTTGACTTCGTTGAGCGACATATTACACCAGCCATGGGTTTGATTCACTCACATTAGTCAATGACGAGTGTATGGTTACAATTTTAAACAAACTTTTTCCCAAGCTAAATTCTATTTTGTGATATTTTCGCCAAATTCAAGACCAAACAGAAAAACAACACTGGAAATTTTTATAAAATTTGTGAGCGGTCTCACGGTGGCAAAACGATAACAGTTAAAATCATCGAAAACTGACTACCTAAAATAATATCTGATTCTTTCCAACCACGTAAAATATAAAATAAAATATGATTTATTGTAATGATGATACTCGGGCAGAACGGAAACGAGACAATGTAACAGGATTTTCCAACAATGCACATAATCTATAGAAAAAAAAATTTTATTAAATTAACAATTTATTAGTGGATTTATACCTATTAAGAGAAAATACAAAAATTAAACTATATGAATATCATGTAAATTATGGCTCTCCCACATAGCACGAAAGATTCGGGAAGCTTCCATCAAAAGATTCGGGAAAGATTCCAATGTAAGCTTCTAGCAAGCTTCCCGGAAGCTAAATGAAAGTTTCGAGAAGCTTCCATTGGAATCTTTCATGTAAGCTTTACGGAAGGTTCAGGGAAGCTTACATGTAATATTCCATGAGAGCTAAATGGAACATTACGAAATAGCTTCCAGTAAGCTTCCAAAAAGATTACATGCAATATTACAAAAACTATATTAGCTTCCAAAAAGATTACATGCAATATTACAAAAACGTTATTTGGAAGATTGCAATATATCTTGCAAGAAGCTTCCAGTGATATTTTGTGGAAGATTCCATTCAAACTTCCTGCAGCTTTCAACGGAATGTTACAGGAAGAATATTTTAATGTTCACGATAGGTTACCAGTAACTTGTCAGGAAGATTCCTTGTAAGCTTCCCTAAAGCTAAATGGAAGTTTCAAGAAGCTTCCATTGGAATCTTTCATGTAAACTGTACGGAAGGTTTAGGAAAGCTAACATGTAATATTCCATGAGGGCTAAATGGAACATTACGAAATAGCTTCCAGTAAGCTTCCGGAAAGATTACATGTAACATTACAGAAACGTTATTCAGAAGATTACATTATGTCTTGCAGGAAGTTTTCAGTAATATTTTGTAGAAGATTCCATTTAAACTTCCTGCAACCTTCCACGGCATGTTACAAGAAAAATATTTAAATGTTTACAGAAGATAACCAGTAACTTGTCAGGAAGATTCCCTGTAAGCTTCCCGAAAGCTGAATGAAAATTTCGGGAAGCTTCCATGGAAGCTTTACGGAAGGTTCAGAGAAGCTAACATGTAACATTCCGTGAGGACTAAATGAAACATTACAAAATAGCTTCCAGTGAGCTTTCTGAAAGATTACATGCAATATTACAGAAACGTTATTCGGAAGATTACATTATATCTTGCAGGAAGCTTCCAGTAATATTTTGTGCAAGATTCCATTCAAACTTCCTGAAGCCTTCCGTGGAATGTTATAGGAAAAATATTTTATTGTTAACGAAAGGTTACCAGTAAATTATCAGGAAGATTCTATGTAAGCTTCCCGAAAGCTAAATGAAAGTTTCGGGAAGCTTCCATTGGAATCATTCATATAAGCTTTACGGAAGGTTCAGAGAAGCTAACATGTAATATTCCATGAGGGCTAAATGAAACATTACATAACAGCTTCCAGTAAGCTTTCTGAAAGATTACATGCAATATTATAGAAACGTTATTCGGAAGATTATATTATATCTTGCAGAAAGCTGCCAGTAATATTTTGTGCAAGATTCCATTCAAACTTCCTGAAGCCTTCCGTGGAATGTTATAGGAAAAATATTTTATTGTTTACGAAAGGTTACCGGTAACTTATCAGGAAGATTTCCTGTAAGCTTTTCGGAAGCTAAATAAAAGTTTCAGGAAGATTCCATTGGAATCTTTTATGTAAGCCTTACGGAAGGTTCAGGGAAGCTTACATGTAATATTCCATGAGGGCCAAATGGAATATTACAAGATAGCTTCCAGTAAGCTTCCGAAAAGTTATATCCGAATGTTTTTTGGAAGATTATTTTACGTTTTGCAGGAAGCTTGCAGTAACATTTTGCGGAAAATTCTATTCAAACTTTTTGCAGCCTTTTACAGAATATTACAGGAAGGATATATTAATATTCACGGAAAGTTATTGCAAAGTTTCAGAAAAAAATACATTAGCTTGTAGTAAATATCATGAAAATTATTCAGTTGAATTTTTAAATAAATCTATTCCTTTGTTTATAGGAGTTTTGTATTCCTGGTACAAAATCGAATAATTTTTATATATATCATTGGACTTCAACATTTTAAATATCTGATGAATGAATTTATTTAAAAAATTTATAGAATAATCTTCATGGTACATACTATAAGCTAATGCATTTTTTTTTCTAAAATTTTACAATAAAATGAAAATTTAGGCAATATTTATAAGTACAGATGTAGTGTCTGCCTTACATTAATTTAATTTTATAGATTAAAAATATTGTCTTTTTTTTCTATTAAATTAATGTCTCATATTCTTTTTAATCTACAAAATTATAGTAGATTATTTAAATATGAAGTAAAACATATTACATTTTAAATGATTAAAAATTGTTTATAATTGTGTATAACTTACAATAAAGAATTTTTATTATTATTGATTTTAATTAATAAAAAAGAACACAAACAAATATGTTTTTTTTTTAAAAGAAAGTCGTTAATTTAATAAAATTTTATGAATTAAATAAATTAATTACAAAGTCTAAATATCTTTACAATGTTTTGAATACATGACTTTTATCAAATAAAAGATTTTTCCTCAAAAAGCATAATATTTTGTGTTCTTTTACTAACTAAAAATTTATAGTGATAAAAAATTTTTACCCAAAGTTATATAATTATAAAAATTAATTCATTCAATTTGTAATATGCTTTTTCCGTATTTATATAATAATCCCCCATTAATTTTATAAATTAAAAATATAGCCTTTTTTGTTAAATTAATGTATAAAGATATTCTTTTTAATATTAAAAATTAATTTCGGATTATTATATGAATACGAATAAAACAGATTACAAATTAAATGATTAAAAGTTTCTATGATTGTATAACTTTGGATAAAAAATTTCTTTTAATATTAATTTAAGTTAGTAAATGAGCACACAAAACATTTTGTTGCTTTTTTAAAGAAAAGTCTTTAATTGAATAAAGTTTTAAGAAAGAGTATTGTATTATTTATTTAAGTTTTTTTAAATAAATTTTTTTTAAAATCTGTATAAAATGAATTTTTCCACTTAAGATAACATGAAAATGTTTGTGTGTGAATAATACGTAGGTACATGTACATATACATTTATCTGTATACATAAAAAATATTTAAATTAAAAAAAATAGTGAAATATATACATGTGCAACATATTTTATAAAAAAAAAAAATTTTGTTTGGTCGGGAATTGAGCTACCGACAGATATCATTCAAGTCCGTCACCTTCGATTCGCAGTTACGCCTACAGGGGGATACGCGTGGAATGGGCGTTTTGTCCCTAAGTGGTGAGATGATACCACACTTACTATATAAGTCGAACGTTGGCGGTTTTGAGTATGTACCCACAGCGCCTGCCCTAAAAATGTAAATGCGTCTTTATAATTATACGTAAATCCTAATATATGTGAATATGTATTGAAGCATAAATATGATATAATAGTTTATGTCATCTTAGGCCGTATTCGGTGGAATACCTATAGACCACGCTAAATTTGTATAGGCATTGCATACGTTCATGCTAATATCTCGAAGATATTCTCTCTGTCAATACTCTCTTAGGGAGCATTGACAGCTCTATACTCCCTTAGGGAGCATTGACAGCTCTATACTCCCTAAGGGAGTATTGACAGATCGAGATATCACATAGCATGGCCGTATATGACGCGAGTGACATCGATTTGTAGGTTAGTGAAAACAAAAGAATGTCGTTAGATATGTCAATGTTCATACAAATTCATATAAAATCTTAACTTTACAGAATGTTTTGTTTGAACAAATTTTCAAAGTTTAACAGTTAATAAGTAAAATAAATAAGTAAATAATGACATTATTTACTTTTTTTTAATAAAACATATATCACTAATTTTAAAAAATCATTTTTATAGTTCCTCATACGGCCTACCAACGACATAAACTTATCTACGTAACTTGGGAGTACGAAAGATTCTGAATCCAGGCTTGACTAAAGTGCTTGTCGCTTGAGCAGCAGTCAGTCTCGGGCGCGCTTCGCGCGCCCTCGATCAACTGCTACTCAAGCGACAAACACTTTAGTCTCGCCTGTATTCATCCTTCGTACTCCCAAGTTACGTATATAACTAATATAAAATAGTATGTTGTAAGTAAATATGTGTTTTGCACAGCAAATATTTATAAAATATAAAATGAAAAATAGAATTTTGAACAGAATCGTAACACAATACCTTTCGAACGGTGAAAAAGGATAAAATTAACCAAGTGATATTTGAATTGTTGACTTCCCCAAAGCCTCTGGGAACCTAATACTGGAATCATCCTGGAAGCTTCTAGCATTTTTTTATGGAAGCTTCCATGAAGTATTTTTAGAACCTTACGGCAATCTTCCTTGAGAGCTTCTTGTAAGATTCAAAAGGCTTTTATACTAGCTTCCATGGAAGCTTACTGATTTCTTCCATGGAAGCTTCCTGGAATCTGCCATTGAATCTTTCTGAAAGAAAAGTGCGCAGGACATTTTACGCTACCAGGAAGCTTTAATTAAAGCTTTCACGGAAGCTTGCATGTAAGCTTTTTGCATTATTCCATGGAAGCTTCCATAAAGTACTTTTGGAACCTTGCGGCAATCTTCCTTAGAAACTTCTTGTAAGATTCAAAAAGACCTTTATGCTAGCTTCCTGGAAACTTCCATTGAATCTTTTTGAATGAAAAGTTCGCGGGACATTTGACGCTTCCATGGAAGCTTTCGGGAAGTTTCCGAACCTTTTATGGAAGCTTCCTGGAAGCTTTCTGGAAGCTTCGGTGTTATGTGGGCTATTATTTTTTTTTAACGAAAATAACACTAATAAATTGTTAGAGAAAATAAGTAATCATAATATAATATAATAACTACTATAATTGGCTGCTATTTTAGTATAAAATAGTACTAAAATAAGTACGTCACTACGCTTACAGAAAAGAAAGATTATTACAATAATGAATTATGGTAGAACAAATAAACACGCGTCAATCCATCAATACTCAATGCTAGCAGTTTGAGTTAGGTGTCCCACATACTAATTTTTTATTACTTGCAAAAATTTTTTCAAATAAAAATGAAAATATAATTAATAAACATACTTCAACTTTATTATAGTACTAGCCCGGTTGAAAATAAACACATAGTTTTATTACATGATTTTATCATATGGTTTTATTATGTGGTTTTATCATATAGTTTTATTACATGTTTTTTAGTTTCAATTTATCACATGGTAAAAGTATATGATAAAATCACATAATATAACCATATGATAAAATCGTATAGTGAAACTATATGGTGAAGACAAAATAAAACCATATACACGGAGAGAAAAAACAGTTAAGAGTGGGCCGAAGTAGAATCTGATACCGACGGAGTAAAAATTGAGTTTTTTGTTATTTACTTAAGTATTAATCAGTGTATCTTCAAATTCAAGGTTGAGCGCAATAGATATTATTATTATGAACATCTATGCACAAGAAAAAAAAATACTACCGCTTTTTTTTGAGAAAAGTAAGGAACGCCGAAGTAAAAGTTTATGTTAATAATATTTTCGCGTTTCTTACTTTTCTCAAAAACAAGGCGGTAGATTTTTTTTTCTTGTGCATAGATGTTCATAATAATAATATCCATTGCACTTAACCTTCTAACCTTCAATTTGCAGATACACTGATTAATACTTGAGTAAATAACAAAGATCTCAATTAGACAAGGACAACAAATCCGTCCTGCTCTTAACAGCTACTCAAAAAATTTGGAATCATTACTAACTTTGTTCGGCAATAATTAAAGGAATAGGAATGAATACAAATCTATATTTTAGCGCCACGCAGCAAAAGTAAGGTAATGATTTTACAAATAATCTGAGAAAACTAAGGACTGATTACTAAAGAGTTAGATAGCTAGTCATAAAAAGTTAAATGAAGAGTCAAACTGAGAATTATTGTCTGCAATCTGCCTATAGGCAAACTGCAAACAATAATTCTCAGTTTGACTCTTCATTTAACTTTTTATGACTAGCTATCTAACTCTTCTGTAATCAGAGGGGCTATACCTGTAATAAAACCATATAGTCCAAAAGCGAGCAATGCCGGCGTTCGCAATTCATAGGCGAAGGTCCGAAAAAGGTGATTCTTATAGAAAAAAATCAGTAGATTACGAATATACCCTTAGTTTTTTCATCCGAGTGGTATCATATTGTTTAAAATACATTTTTTTAAGCAAAATACCAAAATAATAATTTTTTGATCTCGGACTAATTTTTTTCTTAAAATATAGCTCAAAACAAGAAAAAAATCTTTCATAAGTCATCTACAAAAAATTCATAATTTAGATTTTATTAACATTTAAAAGTTGAAAATTTACGATTTTAGTCAACTTTAAGGTTTAATTGTAGGATGAATAAGTAACCTAGAGCTATAATTCGAAGACGTACTTATTGTGCAACTCTTAATTCATCAATTCTATCGCAGGGAATTTCTAAAATATGCAAAAAAATAAAGAGTAGCAATAAATAAAAAAGTCGTATTCAAGAGTTTTATTAACGTGCTATTGCAATGGTTCAGGTGCATTAAACACGATTTTTAACAAAAAGTAGTCAATTTTTTCCGAAAAGTGTATGATTATCAAAAAAAATTTCATTAAAAAATTTTTTAACAAAATAATTTTTTACACACATGTATGCATAAACTTAAAAATATATCACCAAAAAAGATATTATTAAGTAAATAAGAATATTCACATTAAAGTTGCATTCTAGTCAAGCGCGCGGTTTTGATTTCTGCATAGGAACGCGGCTGTAGAATAGAACCATTGCAATAACACGTTAATGAAACTCTTAAATACGACCTTTTCATTTATTGCTACTCTTTATTTTTTTGCATATTTTAGAAATTCCCTACGATAGAATTGATGAAAGAGTTGCACAATAAGTACGTCTTCGAATTATAGCTCTAGGTTACTTATTCATCCTACAATTTAACCTTAAAGTTGACTAAAATCGTAAATTTTCAAATTTTAAATGTTAATAAAATCTAAATTATGAATTTTTGTAGATGACTTATGAAAGATTTTTTTCTTGTTTTTGATAAATTTCTTAATGCTATTACCTTGAATAATTTAATTTTAATTTCTTAAATAGTTTGCTACTTTTCTTAAATATTTTCATTTAAAAAAAGTTTTAATTGAACTAATTTATAAAGACAAAATGATGACTATGGGAGTGTAAGATCTCATTTTAAAACATAAAATAATACTTTTCATATACAATTATTAAGGTTTCATATCGATCAACCATTCAGAAATGCTAGGAAATTTACGAAAATTTTATAAGTCAACTTATCTTATTATTTCTGGTTTCAAATCTTAGCATAAGTTAAATTTCAAATTTTTTCGACTCTATATTATGAATAATTCTTAAAATTTAAAGATGATATTATTTTTAAAATGTGAAGATTGTCAAGTTCTAGTTTTGACTCAAATTTATGTCCAACACTTAACACTCAGCACGTTTCATTGTTCCGTATATCCTACGTATCTCATAAATAATGAAAAACGTTTCTCACGTACAAGATGTTGAAAACAAATTCTATATTTATATTCAATTAAAAAATCTTTACAATTGTATTTCATAAACGATAAATGATTTCGTATTTTGAAATTATAATGTTTCAAAATTAAATTGACTATTTAAAATTATCACACGATTTTTGTCATATGAAATATTAAATTTAATAAAATTTAAGTATTGCAATGTGTATGTACCAAATAAAAGTTTTGTTTATATATATATATACTAGGGGGATACCCCTGCTCTCTCCGCTCACCAACCCCCAATATTTAATTTAATTTACGTCGAAAAAGATTTATTTATTTTAAAATATATATTACATGGTCCAGAGACACTTTGTTATGATTTGAAAAATTGTAAATTTGAAAAAAATTTTTCGAAAACGTTTTGTTATTTTATTATTTTTGAAGATAATGGTTTCCCAAAGTACAAAAAAAAATAGTAAATCAAAAAACTATTATTATAATAAAAATATTGATGAACAACAAATAAAAGTTGATCACTCAATGTTAGTACCATATAATTCAACATTACTTGAAAAATACAATTGTCATATAACTGAAGAATATTATGCATCAATAATAAGTATAAGATCTCAAGTACTAAGTTCTCATTAATGTCTATAGCATTAATAAATTATTTATCTTTCACTTAAATCATTAAATCTATAAATTTTTTTATTTTAAATATATTTCTATAAATTTCTATATTTTTAAATACCGAGATATATATGTAGGCGTACAACGCGACTAATAATTCTAAAAACTATTCCTCACACTATAATTTTTATAATTTTAATAAATTAGAATTAAAATGTATGCATCAATAAATATTTTATGAAAAGTAACGACTTCTATTTAATTAAACTTTGAATTAACTACGCTTACCAGTATGTGGAATCATAAACTTATACCATCGGTACTTATATGGGTAAATCTTTCATAATGTTAAATTTTCACCTGCAACAAATTAAAAAAAAAAAAATACAGGCACACGTATAAAACTAATTTTCTCTGAATGTTGACGTATTATAATGAAAGAAAAAAATCGTGTTACTCACTTTTAAGGGTAGTCTTTTTAACAAACATCAAAAGACAGATTTTCGAGTAAATTTTTCATAGTGCTAAAATTTACTTTCAATAAATTAAAAAAAATTGAAGACACATGTATCAAATTTATTTTTTTTAAATGTTGATATATTAAAATGATAATAAAAGAAAAAATCGCATTACTCACTTTTGAAGATAGCTTTTTTTAATATAAGACATTTAAATATATTCATTATTATCACACCCAGGTATAATATTTTACCTATCTCAGATCAGTTTTTTAAGTATTTTGGGCTATAATAGATCATTTTCCATTGAGCTTTTTCATTTTTACATGTTTAATATGTTACAGAAAATATTTAAATACGCAATTTACATTAATAATTACAAAATTTTTTGTAATAAATAAAATATGCCAGTAATGGCAATTTTTTTGGAAAATTCATTTTTGGCGATTCGGGTATTAAAATTGAGTGATATTAGTTACCCAATGGCTTTTGGGATTGCTGATTACAAATCATAAGTGAGTGGAATATCAATTTATTTTTGCTAAAATTGTCAATCTTAGGGTATGAAATTTGACATAGATTTGTATAGTTTATGTTTTCGAATAAAAATACTTATATTCCTTTTAACCAAATATTTTAGTTTATTTAATAAACATTAAAAAATATAACAATCGAAAAATTTTGATAAATAATCTTAGCATCGTAGCATTATGAATAATAGAAAAATCACGGTTATATAAACAAAATCTCGAAATTAGAAAATCGGTTTTTAAATCTAGAAATTTCAGTGATGATTCAACTCAATGTTCTAGGTGTAAGCTATTAAATACATACTAAAACTGAGCTTTTTAAAGTTTAAACTCTTTAGAATTAAAACATTGATAGAAACTAGGTAATCAATGTAAATTTGGAAAATTTAATAGCCGGGAAAAATTCAATGATTTCCAGAATACTCGAAATAATACTTCAAAAGCAACTTAAAGATTACATTGAGTATTATAAAATAGTAAATTACAAAGTTCACAACAGAGAAAAGGTGAATCAAAGCTTAGGTTTTCATATTAGTGGATAAAAACCTATTTTCAAAAGTGAGTCACGTTTTTTAAGTATAATTTCAAACGAACAAAGAACTTTATCTACACTAGGCACACGTTCCTAATAAAAAAATTTCTCTTTGTGATTCTAAATATTACCTTTTGATGTAGTTTAAAATTTCACCGCTGAATAGTCTTTTTTACAGCATCGTATTTTCCAGAAAAAAGTAAAATATATAAATTTTTGGTAACATTTTAATAACCTTTCAGAAAGTACTTTTGTTAACAGGCACACACCCATGCTCTTGATTTTCCAAAAGTATGTGTATAGATAAAGCTTTGGTGTGAATTTCAAATCAAAAAAGCAGTAGTCATTTTTTTTATAGCGATAATTTATCATTTTACATGGCCTGGTAACATTTGAATTTCAAAAAAAAAACCTCTTTTCCCCATCCGCCATAAAATGACACGTCTAATTATCATTAAAAATATAACAAAATTAGTTTCTAATAACTCAATAAATCAGTGAACATTTGCTAACAAGATGTGCTATCTCATATTTAGGAGAAATGACGCAGTAACATGATTTTTAAAAGTATGAAAGAATTACCCATATATCTCTTGAAATCAAATCGTATTATCATGCCATTCGAAAATATATTTTGATTAGACCCATTTTAATAGAAGAATTTTGTCTTTGTTACTGAAAGAATGTGTACTTAATAATATAATCAATTCAAAATATTACTATTACTACTATTATATTAAAGTGAAGAATTGAGACTTTTTTTTCTTACGTAAATATCTTTTGCATTATTGTCACATACATACACATACACACGTGCACCTTTAACATACACATACACACATACACACATACACACATACACAATATCCGTTTCTCCGACTCCGTCTTTCCGTCTCCGTCTTTCCATCACCGTCTCTCCGTCTCCATCTCTCCGTCTCCGTCCCTCCGTCTTCGTCTATCTGTCTCCGTCTCTCCGTCTCCGTTACTCCGTTTCTCCGTCTCCATCTCTCCGTCCTCATTTCTCCGTCTCCGTTTCTCCATCTCTCCGTAATTACAATTGCATAATTGTCACATATATATATATATATATATATACACACACACGTGCACACATACACGCACACTTACACACCTCCCTGCTCGCGCTGCTCACCAACCCCCGTGCATATTAACACTAATGAAAATATCAGTCAGTAATAAAATTTGTACTGACAAAAATTATTAATAAAATTAATATTAATTATATATTTGTTCAGACAGATTTCCACACCACCCGAAGAGGTACTGTCAATAATACCTTATAATTAATAATTTATAATATAAATTAAATAATAAAAAATGTATGGTATTACGGAGCGCTGGTTTTTTTTTGTTTTATTTTGAATAATTATATAAAATCAATATAATAATTTTAAGTTATTTCAAGACATGTTAAAATTAATTAAAATTATTCCATTTTTTTATACAATTATTTAAAATAAAACCATGGTTCCCTTCGCCTGTAGCCCTACACAACCATGAGAGTCTATATTCTTTCCTCCTTATACCATAGACTCTATTTACAATCCATCCTCCACCATCAGTATTACATATTCAAACAAAGTTTTGAAAGTCATTTTATTATTTGTACAATTTGTTATTATATTATTGTTATATAACAATTTTCCAATCAATATTTATCTCTTTTAAATCTTTGTTTAAGTATGTTTATTAAAATAATTATTATTACTTGATATTTTTCAATTAAATATTATTGTAACATGTCTTGCAATAATATAGAACAGAAATTTTTTTTATTATAATTATTCTAAATTTAAAGTTTAATACCTGACTGAACTCTATGTCTTTTAATATTATTATTATTATTTAAAATTTTTCAATTATTTCTTATATTTGAATATTAATTATTGTTATATTTTGATAATATTTAGTATCTTTAATTTATATACCCAAAATTAATATGTTTTATTTTATTTTTTATAAATATTAGTTTTATTCAAAGTATATATTTGCAATAAATTTCAATATCATTATGATAATCATAATATTATTAATTAATATATTTCATAAATAAAACGATAAAATTAAATAGTATAATTTTTCTTTATTTATAAATTATTTTAATTCAATTTTTAATATATCTTAATTGTATTAAGTCTTTTGAACGTATAAAATATATATCTATATTGCTTTTTAATATCCTTGATTTTCTTGCTAGTATTAAAAAACATATTAAAATAATTTTTACAAAATAAATAGAATGTATTTTCATGTTTGTTTTTCTTAAAATTATTGATTATTCATTTAATAATAAATAATTTTTAATATTAATCATTAACTAAAAAAATCAATATAATATGATACGTACTGATATAAATTTTATTATTTTTTTTTTGTTTTATAAAATAATTTTTTATTTATTGTTTAAACATTTTATTATATTTAAATTCAATTAAAAATGTATAAGTTATTCTTGGATTATAATTTTTTTTTTTACTTTTAATGCAATTATCATAATTATAATAATATTAATTTAATTAATTAGTAATCCATGTACTTCATAAATAAAATTGTAAAGTATATATTTTGTATTTTATTGAATTTTATTTATTTCTTTTTAAATATATCTTAATGCAATTAAGTCTTTTTGATGTATCAAATGTATGTTAATTTTCTTTTTTAATATATTTGATTAATTTTCTGTTATTATAAAAGATATATTTATTATTTTTATTGATTAATTACTTAAATATATTTTATATTATATTTTATAATATAAAGAAAATTATATTAGCAATACGTAATAAATATCTATAATATATTGTTGCTATATAATATTCCATTATTGGATCACGTATTTCTAACTTGTATTGAATACTTTTATTTGTCATATATTTATAATAATATGTTACGTTGTTCCAATTTTCAGAATGAAGTTTTTCATTTCCAATACCAATATAGTTATTACTTGCGTTATTTAATCTAGATAAATCTGTATTTTCATTCAAATTTTCCATATATACTTCGTACTCCTCTTGAAATATTTCAAATTCGTTTATTTGATTATTCAAATTATCTAATTCTTTTTGATTTGTAAGTTTTCTACAACAATGTATTCATTTGAAACTGGATCCCATTGGAGTATTAATTAAATTGTACTTTAAATAATTTTGTTATTAATTTTTTTTATAGAAAATTTGAAGTTTGTTTTTATTTTCTGTTTTATTATTTTATATTTGAAAAAACAAATGTTTTATTAGTATGTAATAAATATAAATATATTTTTAATATTAAAAAAATTAAAGTTATTATTTTTTTTGTTATTTCTCTAGTACTTCTTTCCATACTATATTGGTTAACTCATTTTTAGTTCCTAATTTATTTTGAATATATATTTTAGGAAGATTTTTACTTTTTGAAAGAGCAACATATAACTGTCCATGTGAAAATAATGGTTTTACTTATGAATATTCCTACGTTTTCAAAACTTTGACGTTGTGATTTATTTATAGTTATAACAAAAGCGAATACAATAGAGAATTGTTTTCTATATAAAATAAATGGTAAAGACGATGATTTATTTGTGCTTAATGTAATACACGGTATGAAAACTTTATTTCCTTTATTTTCGCCTGTAATTACTTCAGCTTCTATATTGTATTTGAATAATCTTGTTATCTTTAATCGTGTTCCATTGTATAATCCATCTTTTATACTTAAATTTCTAATCAGCATTATTACGGTATTTATTTTTAGATTAAGTTTATGTGGAGGTTATCCTTCTTATATATTATTTAACATTTCTATTGGATAATTTAAATGAATATTATCATCTGTTTGATCAACAACATTATATGTTGCATAATCAATACTATAATATGTCATTGTTTCATTATTAATTAAATTCAATATTTTATCATTTAAAATATTTACATCTTTATTATGTGTACTTAAAATAACGTTTTTTAAAAAACAATATTTATTGTTAATGTTTTCATAAATTTTATTACAAACATTATTAGTTTTCCATTTTTCTGGTATAATAAATGTAACGAATTTTCCTTCTCCGATACCTAATAAAAATGATGAAAAATTTTCATCATTAGATCTTACATTTTTTTTAAATTTAAAAATATGAAACATGGGCCATAGGGTTGAATATTTTATAGTTTGTTCTATAATTGTATTTTTCTGTCTGTGTAAAATTTGATGGAAATCTTCACCTAAAATAATTATTTTTTCTCCAGAAATTTCATTATTATGACAGACATCTTTTAATGTTTTGGCAACTATTTCTAAAGCTTTTTTAGGAATCATTGACGCTTCGTCCCATATAATTACATTTGCTTCTCTTAATTTTTTCTGATCTGAATCAAATTTTAAAAATGCACTTTCAATGTTATTTAAATCTAACGGTAATCTGAAAGTTCGGTGACTGGTTAAACCTTTTGGTAATAAAATTGAAGTATTACCTGTCCAAACCATTGATAAGAATTTTTTTTATTGTTATAAAATAATATATTAATGTTTTATATAAAAAGGTTTTTCCAGAACCTCCTGGTCCATCTATGTTAAAAATTTTGTGATTATTTATTTGTTCAAAAATATGTTTTTGATGGTTATTCAATTGTTTGTACATTTTATCAAATTTTTTTTTACTAAAAATTATAATTTCATCATTAATTTCTTCGTTTTCCTCGATATAGTTTTATTTGGTTCAGGTAAACCAAAATTTTCACATGACATTTCTTCTGAATTTAATATTTGATTAATATGGGATAAAGCTTAATTTTCTTTAAAATCTTCTATAAAAAATTTTTTATATTTTTCCCAAATAATGTTACTTTGGATATTTTCACATAATAAAAAACATGCAAAAAATTTACGTAATTGTAGTGGTAACATAATATGGCATGCTTCTTCAAAAATATAATAAATTTGTTTTTTGTATTCTATTAAATTCATTGCAAGAGCAGTTTCTTCATAAGTATTATAAGTTATATTTTTGTAAGTTCGTAAATCCTTAGAAGATGTTGGAGCTTTTACCCTGTTTAGTATTAATTTAAAAAAAAAAACGTTCACTATCTTTTGGTGATACTACATTTAATCTACCTATGGCTATATTTTTTCTAAATTTTGATCTTTTAATCCAATTTGGTCTCCAATAGATTCTATATAAATAATATTGTAGTATTGTAAGACAATCATTATTTTCAATATTTTCATTTTTTTTATATCCTATACTCCAACCTAAATCTTCTGCTGGAAACATTAAAGGAGAAACGATTGGATCCACGTGATGAGATAATTTATCTAAATGAGTATGAGTAATTTCATCTTCAGAAGGTGATTTCGGATATACACAAAGATTATAATCATCTGGAATTCCTGAATTAGATACTATGATAGCACCACATTCTGAAGTTAGTGGCTTATTATAACGATGTTGTTGTTTATCATTTTTCCGCATAAAATACAATTTATAATTTGGAATATTTTGTGTATTTGATAATTAATGTAAGCTTTTGTAGTTCTTAGCCATGGGATTATCATTCATTATCTCTGTTAAAATCAACATATGTTCTTTTGTTAATTTTTCATTAGTTTTTAATCGCTTCTCAATTGCTACTGTATTATCGTAAATATATAACTGTCTACATGTATGTTTAATGTCATTAGTAGAAATTAATGTATTAAGTGCTGTATGACAAATTCGACCTTGAATTTTCAAATTATATATAGCTTTTCCTCAGTTTTGAATGACATTTGCATTAAAAGTTGCAAAACTAAATTAATTATTATAATATCTAATTAAATTTCTAAAAACATTTTTATGTAATAATAAATATTTCAATATTTCATTATATTTAGTTAATGGTGATAAAATAACCGAGCGACGTTAGGAGCGAGGTAAATTAAGCTCGTACAGTATTAAAATCAAGTTTCTTTTATAAGTCAATCCAGTAATCTACCGTATTTAATATTAATAATTTTACTTTCATTAAATTTTAATTAAAATGGAAATCTTAATACTCCCATTAATAATTAACTTTATAAACATTTAAATCATTTAAGTAAAGAAATACAAAAATATATTGTTAAAAGATTGATTTTAATAACAATAAAGACAATTCCTCGCCGTCACATCATTGCATATTGGTGCACGGTGTGACGTAAATAATTTTTAATAACATAGACTAGTAATTATAGGATATATTTAAATAAATATATAAATGCACTTTCATTACAAGTAAATAAATACACTGTAATTATTTATAAATACAGTACCACTCAAAAATTCGTAAAAATTTTTTTTTTTTTAACTCAACTTTAAATTGCGATATTTTGGAAACAGCTCGATGAATTTGAAAAATCCAGACGGCGTTTGAAAGATCAGACAAAATACTATTTTTTTGTATCCTGCTAAATATTTTTATCTTTTTTTTTAAATCTATTATTATGATTGAAAAATTTTTTATTTTCACGAATTTTTAAATTTCAATCAATCAAATGTAACTTTTTAAGGAATTAATAAAATTAAAAAATTCGAACACACTGAAAAGTAGAGTAAATTTCCTAAATCTTTATGTTTAATGATTTTTTTGTATTTTTTTTCTGTATGTAGCTAAAAATGCGCAAAAATGGAATTTACAATAAAATCAGTTTTAAATATGATAATATTTACCAATATCGCGAGTCTATTTTTGTTTACATTTCAGCATGTGTTCAAATCTGTAGTTCGTATATACATACGAAAAATCAAATTTGTAAATAACTTTAATCCATTCAAAAAAAGGACACTATCATTTATAATAATTGTGATAAAATTTGTGATAATTTTGTTAAAAGTATACAATACCGTTCATTAGTTCGTAAAAAAAATTTTTTCTAGAAACTCTACTTCAAACTGCGACATTTCGGAAATGACTGGATAAATTTCAAAAATCTGGACGGCGTTTCAAAGATTAGATGAAATACTATCTTTTTGTATCTTGCTAATGTAAACAAAAATTGACTCGCGACATTGGAAAATATTATCATATCTAAAACTGATTTTCTTGTACTTTCCATTTTTGCGCATTTTTAGCTTCACGCAGGAAATAGATACAAAAAAACCATTAAACATAAATATTTAGGAAATTCACTCTACTTTTTAGTCGCGTTCGAATTTTTTAATTTCATCAATTTCTTAAAAAGTTACATTTGATTGATTAAAATTTAAAAATTCGTAAAAATAAAAAAATTTTCCATCATTAAAAATAGAGTTAAATAAGAGAAAAATATTTGGCAGGACATAAAAAAATAGTATTTTGTCTGATATTTCAAACGCCGTCCAGATATTTTAAATTCATTGAGCCGTTTCCGAAATATCGCAGTTAGTCCAGTCATTGGAGGCAAAAATAGGGTATAACCTGGAAATTCTTTTGGTTAGCACCGATTTTCATAAAACTTTAGGATTAAGCTTATATTACCCTACAGATCAAAAGTTATATATCGGCGAGGTGCACTTTTTGCTTCAAAGGGGTAAAAACTACCCTTAAAGTTGAAAAATAGTAAAAATGCCGATTTACGCTTATAAATAATTAAAATAATCTTGGAATGTCTAAAATAAGTATTGTTTAATATTGTGGAACATAATTAATGATATTAAGCATTTTTACAACCCTTAAAAACCACCCCTTTGACTTAATAAAAAGAGCATATATAGTTTTTAATATTAAAAAATATTTTTATGATACAATTATGGAAAAATATTAACGTTTTCTTGTAGGCTATTCTTGTAGGCTGTAAAAAACCATCTTTATGGATCCATCCCCAATTTGTCGGAAGAATATTTTTATTTCCTAACCATATTTGCGTTTGCAAATATACTCTTTTAAAATGTTCGCATAAAGCATCAACTGTTGGAACTAATGATGACAATTTTACATCGCTATTTTTAGTTGTAGCCTTAATAAAGGTCTGGTAACGCATATTTTTTAAATACGTAGATAAATTAACTTTCTCTAATTTATTAATTTGTATATCTTTTGCAGTCCCATATCAAATCGGCAAGCTACATAGTCTCATTTCTTTTCTTCTACCTGAGTTTATACTTATATGATATATATATATAGGGGAGAGTGGGGCGAATTTCCAGATGGGGTAACTTTAAGAATGCTTAATAATCTCACACATGAAAATTTTTATCCGGGGTCAGTAAAATAGATTAAAAATATATATAAAAACGAACTTTTTTATACAACTTCTAGTAGATTACTTGATAAATTAAATTCGTAACAGCCACTTCTTTTTTTTCGCAGTGCCTTTCAAAACTTTTGGGTTGTCTAAAAATACATCTCATAATTCTGTGTGAACGAAACGATTTGTCACGTAATAATAAGTTTATAGTACATTAAAAAACAAAAATTTTGACACCTAGTATGACCCGATACGTTAAGTTTAAGCTTAGTACTGACAGTTCAAAGATTTTTAATCATTTGGGGCAACTTTCCAATACAATGTTAATTAATAGGGATTTTTTGGAAAATCGCTTTTTTATTCATTTTATATCAATAATAATTTATTTAATATTCATACGAATATTATAATGTTAATATTATATTTTTGTGATTATTAATGCATTAATGATTAATAAAATAGTCAAAAATTAGAAAAAATTCGTTAAATAAAAAATTTAATTGTATTTTCCAAGTTTAGTAGTACAATCGGAAAATAGCCCCAACGCTAAATGTAAAGTTACCCCATACATGGGGCTACTTTCCAAAAAACAATTTTTTTTTCGATCCAAACTATTGTTATGTTAAATGAATAATAAGGAATCAAGACCATTTTTTTTATTCAGTTTGAAGTCTAAACTTAGTGTTAATGCTTTGGTAGAGTCAATTATTTCACTACCGGAGAAGAAATCTTCTCTTAGAAAAACGTCTGGAATTTAGCACCACCTTCCCCTATATATATATATATATATATGTCCACTTACAAAATATACATATAGGAACTGAAAAGAATAGAAGCTATATACCGTGCAGACTCAAAGAAACTGTAAAATATTTATATGTATGTATCTAAAATACTCGAAAATAAACGAATTTATGCGCTCCGAAAATTTCACCGAAAAAGTACAATTGGTTTTTTTATGATAACTCCGCTAATTTTTAAGCTTTTTAATTGTTCCAAAATGAATTTTGTAGGTAATTGTATCATCTTTAAGTCATGTGAATATCAATTTTTAGAAAGTTTTATTTTTTGAGATTTTTAGTTTGAAGGGCCAAAAATAGGTGGTACTTGGCTCTGATTACAGAATTCTAACACTGATATCTCAGTTGATTTTTATCGGACGAAAATAAAAAAAAAGCAAAATATTGATGAAAAAAAAGCTATATTTTTTAACTTCAGTACTTTTTACGTACATCTGTTAATTATTGAGATATTTTAAAAAAAGGATGAATTTTTGAAAAATAAAAAATTTTTTTTTTTATATAAACTTGATTTTTTTTAAAAATAAGCATCCTAAATTGCTGAAACTTCCAGAACACATAGTTGGTACCTAAATAAGATAAACCCTAAAAGGATTTCTTTATTTTTCAAAACCTGTCTTAATGACAGTGGTTTTAATATTGAAATTTTATTGTCAAACTATATAAAATAATTTTATTTTCCTTGTAACTCCTTTAATTTTTATACTATTGACTTAAAACAAAATTGATTTAAAAGATAATCTCAATACCTTCAAAAAATATCATATACATTTTTCTCAAAAAGTATGCCATTTTTCTGTTATTTAACGTTGAATATTGCTCTTAAAGTTTCAAGCGTAACAGTATTAATATTCAATAATTTATAATTCCTTATGTATTGTATATAAAATAATGATTAAAAATGGAATCGTTTTGTTTTTTTACAAGCTTTATTTTTGTTTCTTATGAGTTTTTTGATAAAATTGAAACTTTTCACGTTATTTCATGAAAAACCGTCAGAAAACATGCTTTTTTACACTAAAAATCTGTTTTCAATCACCTATAGCTCGAAAAGTATTCATTTAACAAAAAAACTCATCAAAAACTTCTTGCTTTAAATTGATTTTTACATCGAATTATATGTTTTTTTTTTCTCACCGCCCCCGAGAAGGGGCGGCTCCCGCCCCCTGGGCAAAAGCGCACATCGGCATTATATAACTTTTGTTTTTTGGACTATTCTTTACCTACTGACAAATTTTCATGTTAATCCATCCTAACCGACAAAATTTCCAGCTGAAATGCTTCAATGACTGTACTAAGTTTAAAGTTGAGTTAAAAAAAAAAATTTTTACGAACTTTTGAGCGGTACTGTATCCCACATAGCATGAAATAAAACAGTGAAACATTTCAAAATCTTTCAGTGAAAGATTTCTTAGAAATATTTTATAAATATTGTTGAAATATTTCGTAGCAAGATATAACGAACGAATAAAAAATCTTTCAATGAAATCTTTCAGCAATATTACAGTAATATTATATTGAAATATTTCTTGAAATCTCGATGAAATATTACAAACAATATTTCATAAATCTTTCAACAATATTTCTCTGCAAGATTATTGGTTAACTTATATTGCAATAAAAGATTGCTGAAAGCTTTCAAAGAAAGTTTTCACGAAACATGATTAAAAGATTTATGAAAGATTTCTCACAGGCATTCTCCTAGCTGTACCTCGAAAACTTCACGCAATCTTTCATAAATCTTTTATACAACATTGCAAGGAAATATATTAGCGATCTTACAGAGAAGGCTTCACGGAATATTTCATAAATCTTTCAACAATATTTTACTGCAAGATTTTTGGTTTACTCAGACTGCGATGAAAGATTGTTGGAAGCTTTCATTGAAATCTTTCAGGAAACATGTTTGAAAGATTTATGCAAGATTTCTCCCATACGTTTTCCCTACTCTACCTTGAAACCTTCGCGCAATCTTTTATAAATCTTTAATATAATATTGCAACGAAACGTAGTAGCAATCTCACAAAGAAGGTTTCACGGAATATTTCATGAAATCTTTCAACAATATTTCTCTGCAAGATTTATGGTTTACTTAGACTGCGATGAAAGATTGTTGGAAGCTTTCATCGAAATCTTTCAGGATACATAATTGAAAGATTTATGGAAGATTGCTCCTGAGCGTTCTCCATGCTGTTCCCAAAAATCTTGACGCAATATTTCATAAATATTTCATGTAATATTGCAAGGAAATATAGTAGTGATCTCTCATAGAAAGCTTCATGGAATATTTTATAAAATGTTTCAACAATATTTCTCTGCGAGATTTTTTGTTTACTTAAACTACAACGATAGATTGTTGGAAGCTTTCATAGAAATTTTTAAGGAAACCTGTTTGAAAGATTTATAAAAGATTTCTCTCCAGTGTTCTCCATGCTTCAGCCAAAAACCTTCACACTATCTTTCATAAATCTTACATGAAAGATTTTTAAAACTGTGGTAATTTTGCAATAAAAAATTGTAGAAATCTTTTATAAATATTTTCTTGAAATATTACCGTCAATGCTGCTAAAATTTTTCATAAATCTTTCATGAAAGATTTTTGTAACTCTGATAACCTTGCAATGAAAGATTGTAGAAATATTTAATAAATTTTTTCTTGAAATATTACTGTAAATATTGCTGAAATCTTTCATAAATCTTTCATGAAAGATTTTTAAAACTGTGATAATCTTACAATGAAAGATTGTGAAAGCCTTTAATAAATATTTTCTTGAAATATTACCGTAAATATTGCTGAAATCTTTCATAAATCTTTCATGAAAGATTTTTGTAACTCTGATAATCTTGCAATGAAAGATTGTAGAAATATTGAATAAATTTTTTCTTGAAATATTACCGTAAATATTGCTGAAATCTTTCATAAATCTTTCATGAAAGATTTTTAAAACTGTGATAATCTTACAATGAAAGATTGTGAAAGCCTTTAATAAATATTTTCTTGAAATATTACCGTAAATATTGCTGAAATCTTTCATAAATCTTTCATGAAAGATTTTTGTAACTCTGATAATTTTGCAATGAAAGATTGTAAAAATATTTAATAAATTTTTTCTTGAAATATTACTGTAAATATTGCTGAAATCTTTCATGAAAGATTTTTAAAACTGTGATAATCTCACAATGAAAGATTGTGAAAGCCTTTATTAAATATTTTCTTGAAATATTACCGTGAATATTGCTGAAATCTTTCATAAATCTTTCATGAAAGATTTTTGTAACTCTGATAATTTTGCAATGAAAGATTGTAAAAATATTTAATAAATTTTTTCTTGAAATATTACTGTAAATATTGCTGAAATCTTTCATAAATCTTTCATGAAAGATTTTTAAAACTGTGATAATCTTACAATGAAAGATTGTGAAAGCCTTTATTAAATATTTTCTTGAAATATTACCGTGAATATTGCTGAAATCTTTCATAAATCTTTCATAAAAAATTTTTAAAACAGTGATAATCTTGCAATGAAAGATTGTGAAAATTTTAATAAATATTTTCTTGAAATATTACCGTAAATATTTCTGAAATCTTTCATAAATCTTTCATGAAAGATTTTTGTAACTCTGATAATCTTGCAATGAAATATTTTAGAAATATTTTCCCGAAATATCACTGTTGATACTCCTGAAATCTTTCATCAATCTTTCATGAAAGATTTCTATGATAGTTACAATATTGCAATGAAAGATTTATTTGATTGTTTAAATCTGGCCACGATATATTGTGTAAATATTTATTCGAAACGATTTAGAAATATTGTTAAAATATTTCAGAAATCTTTCAATGAAATATTTTTAGGAGTTATTTTTCTGCAACGATTGAGTATCCTAATCATGCCGATAGGAGGACGCGCGTTCAATACGCGTTTTGTCCCCAAGTGGTAAGAGGATAGCTGACTTACTATATAAGGCAAAAGCTCTGATTAGTGCATACGTGCCCAGCGCTCATCTTATCCAATATAAATGCGACTTTATAAGTGAATGTAAAATTATGTATGCGGATATGTATTTCATGTAGAAGTATAATTTATCAAAATATAATATAGTATCATGTAAATAAAAACTATAATTATTGTGAATATATGTGTGTGTGTATGTGTGTGTATGTGTGTGTGTGTGTGTGTGTGTGTGTGTGTGTGTGTGTGTGTGTGTGTGTGTGTGTGTGTGTGTGTGTGTGTGTGTGTGTGTGTGTGTGTGTGTGTGTGTGTGTTATATCGATACCACCGAAAGATTGTAGAAATGAAAGATTTCTATGACGTTAATAATCTTGCAATGAAAGATTGTAGAAATCTTTCGAAAAGATTCCTTTAATATATTACTTTAAATATTGATGAAATCTTTCAGAAATCTTTCATGAAAGATTTATTTGATTGTTTAAATATTGCTTCAAAACATTGCATAAATATTTCCTAAATATTTATTTGAAATATTTTAGAAAATCTTGTTAAAATCTTTCAGAAAACTTTCATTGAAATATAGCAGGCTTTCGACAACATTTCCGTTTAAAACTTTTCGCAAAAGGCTAATGAAAGATTTTATCGATATGTACACTAAATATATTTCTGAAAGAAAAGAAAAATATTTCATAAATCTTTCATGAAAGATTTTGGAAACTGTGATAATCTTGCAATGAAAGATTGTAGAAATCTTTCATAAATATTTTCTTGAAATGTTACCGTAAATATTGCTGAAATCTTTCATAGATCTTTCATGAAAGATTTATTTGATTGTTTAAATATTGCTTCGAAATATTGCATAAATATTTCTTAAATATTTATTTGAAATATTTTAGAAAATCTTGTTGAAATCTTTCAGAAAACTTTCATTGAAATATTTATTTGCAGTCCCTCAGGCGGACATAGCGGGCTTTCAACAATCTTTCATCGAAAGATGTTTGAAATCTTTCATTCTTTCCTTGCAAATATTTCTGAAAGCTTTCATAAATATTTCATGCTATGTGGGATATGATTATATTTATTTTTTTATTAAAAATTTATGTAGTTTTTCTTTCAAGGATAAGATAGAGATAGGATGAAAAATATATTATATTGCAAGGGATAAATATTATAAATTAAAATATGCAAGTCATTTATGCATTACTTAATTGTTTATTAAAAAAAATTATTCAATGTTTGAATATAAATTGAATTTTTATTCTAATTGGAATCTATATGATTACCCTTTAGCTTTAGTAGCTTAAGCAATAGCATTTATCTACAAAAGTTAATTAATGAATGAACTGATGATATTTTTTTTTAAATACATGAACTGATATTATTTTTTTTCATTTTAATGAAAATATAAGTCTAGACCTAATTAAGAGTTATGATTTAAGTTAATACGTCATTAACTAATTGTTTATTATTAATAAAATTATTCTATATTTGAATTTAAATTAAATTTTTATTCTAATTGACAAGGTAGCATTTGTTTGAAAAAATAATAGTTAAGTTCTAATCAATAGTTTTATGTAATGCATACTCTTTTTCATACCAAAGAAATTTGTCTTATCTTCTTCTTTTTATATATATATATATATATATATATATATATATATATATATATATATATATATATATATATATAAAACGTAAATAGTTCATTAATTAATTGTTTTTTATTAAAAAAATTATTGAATGTTTCAATATAAATTGAATTTTTATTCTAATTAAATTCTATATGATTACCCTTTAGCTTCAGTAGCTTAGACAATAGCATTAACCTATAAAAGTTTATTAGTAAATGAACAGGTAATATTTTTTTGAGGGGCTACGCACTTCTTGTCCTCTCAGGAGGACAAAAAAGAGTACATTGAGAGACTAAAGAGGACTTTAAAGAGGACAAGATCACAAATAAACTCTTTAATTTTTTAGAGTACATGGGCGAAGTTGAGAGGACTCAGGAGGACTTGAGAGGACTCGGGAGAACTTGAGAGGACTCGGGAGAACTTGAGAGGACAAGAGGACAAGAAAACTTAAGAGGATATAAAAGGACATAAAAGAGAACTCAAAAGAACTGAGGAGTCCTCTTTTGTACTCTCACTGTCCTCCATAGTTCTCTTATGTACTCACATTGTCCTCTTCATTCTCTTCTGTACTCTTGCTGTCCTCTGCAATTTTTTTACTTTTCAAAATAATCGCGAGTACATTGAAAAAAAATTCAGAGGTCATCGGAGGACATGAGAGGACATGAGAGTACACACTTTTAATTCAGAGGATTTTTTGAGAGGACATGAAGTGCGTAGCCCCTTGTATTTTTTTTAATTTAATGAAAATTTTAATCACGATTTAATTAAATGTCCTTATGTAAGTTAATATGTTACTTAATTAATCGTCTCTACATATGAATTAAGGAATAAGGAGGATGAGTTAAGGAAGAGCTAAAACAACGTAAAATAATGTTAAAAAAGCGGAAAAATTTGAGGATTTCTGATGGATTGCCTGAGGAAGACTTAAAATTACTTAAAATAACATAGGAATAACGGAAAAAAGTTGAGGATTTTTTAAGGATGTATGAAGAAAGAGGAAATAAAGAGGTGAGGAATAGAAAATGACGAGAAAAAGAAGAGAAGAGGAAGATAATACGAAGAGAAAAAGAAGAGACAAAAATAACGTAAAATAACGTAAAAAAACGGAAAAAATGAGGATCAAAATACGGTAAAAAAAAGAGAAAAAGAAGACAAGAGGAAGAGCTTGGTCGTAAAAATTTTCCTTACAATTATATAATATATAGAAATATATATATACACTAAAAAATAAATTTAGTTGAAACAACTAAATATATTTATTTGAATTCCGATTAGTTGATTCAAATAAACATTTAGTTGAATCAAATATTTAGTTCTTGCTTCAACCAAATATTTATTTAAAATTAATAACAAAAATATTTGAATTTTTATTTATTTGAATTAAACAACATTTAATTAGATTATGAAGAATCATTAATTAAATCAAATAAACGGTTTATTTAAAATCAATAAATTCATTTGTTTGAAAGGACAAAATGAATTTAAATAAATATTTATTGAGTTAAACTAAATTATTTATTTAAAAAAAACAAATTGATTTTGAATATAAAAAATGGTTTATTTGAATTAGCATTTATTTTAATTAACCAACATTTAGTTAGATAAAACAGAATCATTAATTGAATCAAATAAATGGTTCATTTCAAATTAATATATTTATTTGTTTGAACGAACAAAATGAATTTGAATAAATATTTATTAAATTGAACGGAATCATTTGTTTCAATGAAATAAATTAGTTTTGAATTAAAAACACGTTTATTTGAATTAGCATTTATTTGAAATAACCAAAATTTAGTTGGATAAAACAGAATAATTATTTAAATGAAATAAACAGTTTATTTGAAATCAAATATTTCATTTGTTTAATAGAACAAAATGAATTTGAATAAATATATATTGAATTAAACTAAATTGTTTATTTGAATAAAATAAATTAGTTTTGAATTGAAAACACGTTAATTTAAATGGGCATTTCTTTGAAATAACCAAAATTTTATTGGATAAAACAGAATAATTATTCAAATAAAATAAGCGGTTTATTTGAAATCAAATATTTCATTTGTTTGATAAAACATAATAAATTTAAATAAATATATATTGAATTGAACTAAATTATTTTTTTGAATGAAATAAATTAGTTTTGAATTGAAGACACGTTAATTTAAATGGGCATTTCTTTGAAATAACCAAAATTTCATTGGATAAAACAGAATAATTATTCAAATAAAATAAGCGGTTTATTTGAAATCAAATATTTCATTTGTTTGATAAAACATAATAAATTTAAATAAATATATATTGAATTAAACTAAATTATTTATTTGAATGTAATAAATTAGTTTTGAATTAAAAACACGTTAATTTAAATGGGCATTTATTTGAAATAATCAACATTTAGTTGGATAAAACAGAATAATTATTCAAACGAAATAAACGGTTTATTTAAAATCAAATATTTCATTTGTTTGATAGAACAAAATGAATTTGAATCAATATATATTGAATTAAACTAAATTATTTTTTTGAATGAGATAAATTAGTTTTGAATTAAAAACACGTTTATTTGAATTAGCATTTATTTGAAATAACCAACATTCAGTTGATAAAGCAGAATCATTATTTGAATGAAATAAACGGTTTATTTGAAATCAAATATTTCATTTGTTTGATAGAACAAAATGAATTTGAATAAATATCTTATATTATATTAAAGTGAAACCACTTTTTTTCCGTTTCTCCGGTTCTCCGGTTCGCCAGTTCTCCGGTTCTCCGGTTCTCCGCATTTTTTAAATGTGTCTAATCTTTTGGTAATAAAAGTAGCAATTTTTTATTGGGCCCTATATAATTAGTACTCATTAGTCATAAGCTTCTTTTTTGGGCCATATTTTTTGGGTCTTATATTATTTTGGGCCCTATATTTTTATTCAATGCCCATTTTTTTGGACCCTTCTTTTTTTCATCCTTATATTTTCTTGGACTCTTTATTTTTTTGGGTCTTATATTTTTTTGGGTCTATATTTTTTGGGCTTTATATTTTTTTGGGCCTTATATTTTCTTGCACCTTGAATTTTTTTGGACTCAATATTTTTTTGGGCCTAATATTTTTTTGGTCTCTATATTTTTTGGGCTTAATATTTTTTTGGGCCTTATATTTTCTTGGGCCTTATATTTTTTTGGGCCCAATAATTTTTTGGAAGCAATATTTTTTGGTCTTTATATTTTTTGGGCTTTATATTATTTTGGGCCTTATATTTTCTTAGGCCTTATTTTTTTTGGGCCCAATAATTTTTTTGTCTCTATATATTTTGGGCCCAATAATTTTTTAGACCCAATATTTTTTTTTGTCTCTAAATTTTTTGGGCTTTATATTTTTTTGGGCCTTATATTTTCTTAGGCCTTATTTTTTTTTGGGGCCCAATGATTTTTCAGGTCCTATATTTTATTTAGCTCTATAAATATGCAGTCAATATGCAGCTGATTAAACAGTGCACTCCAATATGCAGCCAATTTAACAGCGCATCCCAATATGCAGCTGATTCAACAGCGCATCCCCACATGCAGCCGATTTAACAGCGCATCCTCTTATATAGCTGATTTAACATCATATCAAACTATTTTGAAAGCGTCAGTTGATATCATATATATATATATATATATATATATATATATATATATTAGTAAATATTATATTTTATATTATATTTTGAGTTCAACTATTATACAACAACATGTACAGCATCTCTTGACATACTCTTTATAATATCTCTTTATAAACAATGTTTTTTGTATATATTGTGTTCTGATCATTTTTATTTTCTCCGTTGACAATAGCGTGATCACCTAAAAATAATTTCAAATTATTTTTAAAATTCGTCCTTGAAAGAGCAACATGTAATTGCCCATGACTGAAAACTGGTGACGGCAAATAAACACCAACTTTTTTATAAGATTGTCCTTGTGATTTATTAATAGTCATTACGAATCCTAATCTAATAGGAAACTGTTTTCGTTGCATATTGAATGGAATTTCTTTCGTAGATGGAGATAAACTTATTCTTGGAATGAAAACTAATTTACCTTTGTTTTGACCAGTTGCTAATTCCGCTTGAATGGAATATTTAGGCAATTTTTTCACTATCAACCTTGTTCCGTTACAAAGTCCCTTATTGACATTTAAATTTCTTAAAAGTATTATTATAGTTCCTACTTTTAAATGTAATTTATGTGGTGGAAGTCCATTAGGAGTTAACTTATTTAAAAATTCTGTAGGTAACATAATTATTGGAATATATATTATGGTGAGGATAAAAGAATAGAGACGAAATACTTTTATTAAACAAACTTTATATTTATTGTTTAAACTCTTTAGGTAGATCGACCGGCCCGGTCGACGCGCTAACTCGGAATGAAAGATCGATGCGCCGGTCGATAACCCTAGCCACTAAAGGGTGGCAGCACTTAAGGGCGTAAAAGTCTTTTTCATTACACTCCCTCTCTTTTACGACCTTACACTGAATTACATTTAGAATTTAATAGAAATTATTGTATTACATAAAAAATAAGATATTATATAAAGAATAAGATATTACAACGCAATCTTGAATAAGCAAAAATACAAAAATAGAGATTGATTTAAATTGATTGATTTTAATCTAAGTTGAACAAAGAAACTTTTCTTTTTCTTAATTGAAAATAGGCGTTGTTATCTTCATCACACTCTTGCGGATGGTGTGTCCGACTCTAGTTATTTGACTCTATATGTTTTCTGAAATCAAAAAAAGTTTAAAATATGGATTAGAATTATTAGGTCGTGTATTCTCACTTATACTTGTATATACATACATACATGTACACATATATACAATCACATATATATATATATATATATATACACATACATATACATACATGAAATTGTTTAAATATGTATATTCTAAAATATTGTTTTCTCTCTAATATATTTATGTGCCTCTAATGGTAAGGGTTTTGTCATTATGTTAGCGGTGTTTTCTTTGGTAGCAATCTATTTGACATTTATTTTGTTTTCATCAACTCACTGTTTGATAAAATCTCCATGTGTTACTACCATATGTTTTCTAGAATCATTCTTTTCTCTCTCTAGTAAATTTCGTTTAATTTCCTCTAAATTGTCATCAAACATTTTCAGTTTATGGCTTTTTCAGGCTATTATATCAGCTGTGAATGCTGAATTTTGACAATCTCTAAAACTTGCGTCTGTAAACGCTTCTAAGTTATCTGTTTTAGCTGTAGATCTTGGTCCTTAATTTTTTATGCCTCTTAAGTATTTAAAAATTCTCTTTACATCCATCCAGTCTTCTACGGTAGAATGTAGCTGTTTTCTAGCCAAATAGTTTACTGCGAATGCTGTGTCTGGACAGGTAGCATTTGCCAAGAACATTAAGCTCCCAATATCTTCTCTGTATGGTACCTGATTAGTTTCCATTGCTTTTTCCTTCGTCTTGGTTTAGCTCTCTTCTCTTGTTCCCGTGGTTGATTTGCCTGGTTACCATTGGTGTACTCTTAGGATGACCAACTTTCATGTCCAATCTCTCTAAAATATTTTCAATGTATTTTGGTTGATTTACAGTAATATTTCCTTCCTCTTTATTTCTTTTAATCATTTTTGGACTTATTTTTTTTAAGCCGTACACTGCTCTCTCTAATTTACAAACTTTTGATTGTTTAATTTGTTGATTTACTTCCAGACTATCTGGAATCTCTATGTAAATTTTCTCCTCTAACACTCCGTTTAAAAACGTAGTTTTAACGTCTAATTGACGTGCATGTAGATTATACTTATTTATAATCACAAGAATTGATCTAATAAGTGGTAATCTAGAAACTGATACGTATGTCTCTTTTAAGTCATACTCATTTCTATCTTTAAAGTCTCTAATCACCGATCTGGCTTTATAATGTGTACATCCATTAATCTCTAGTTTCCTCTTGGACACCCATTTGGAATTGTTGATATTTAATTTTTATCTCTAGTTTGTATGTTTGTTCTATCTATAAGAATACTTACTTTGTTTGACATCAATGAGTCGAATTCTTCTCTAATGGCTATTTTACATTTTTCTTTTTCTCTAGACATTATTGCTTCTCCATATGTTGCTGGATTCTTTTGCAAAGATGCAATTAGACAGTATGCTAGTTCATTTGGCTCTGCATTATCTTTAATTATTATTCTGTAAGGTATATCGTTGCTTTTACCAAAGCTTATATTTCTTATTCGTTTACTGGTGTATGCTTAACTTTGCTCTAATTTTCTTTTTGTTTTACTCCTAGTATCTGGTCCTTGATTTTTCTCTTGATGAAGCATTTACTTTTATTTTAATCTCTCCGTTTGTTTGTTTTCTTGGTTTCCCACTTACCTTTGACTCTTGTTTTTGTTTTGCCAATTCTCAATTTTCCTAAACTAATTCCAGTTCTCTAACTTTATTTTTTCGTTTTTATGTATGTCCTTGTATACAACTTTTTCATTAAATTTGATGTGTCGAGACTCTATGAATTTTCTTGTATTTGGTGCCAAAGGACAACTCATTGTTTTATAATGTACTAATGATCTTCTTGTGACTCTAGCTTTAAACTTTGTTTCGGGTATCGGAATCTTGACATACCCAATACAGCCAAATCCTTGTATTTGTTTGAAGTAACTTTTCACTGTTGGTAAAAACTCTTTTAGTGCAATTTGATACTCTATGGCTTTGTGTGAGGATCTGTTATAAGCGTGCACCGCAACACCTAGTGCCAGCTCGCACACACTCCTAGATAGACCTGAGTCAAACGCATGCTCTAATTTTTTTCTACGTGGTTTTAGTAAACCTTTCAGCAACTCCGCTGTGCTCTGAAATATATGGTGGAAAAGAACGCTGCCTCTATATTCTCTTTTATTATAATTTCTTGAAATTTTCCACTGGTGAATTCCGTTTCTTGGTTTGCATTAATATAACACACTTTTTCGTCTTTGCCCAGTAGTTTCCTAGCGTATATCAGATAATTCTCTAAAGCTTCTCCTTTTATATCATATGATTCTCTAAAGTTTCGTCTTTCGCTTTTAATGTATATGCTTTTGCGAATCTATAATAATCGTCAATAAACACGATTGTAAACCTCTTTAGTCCTGGGTAAGACATGGGTTTTATTGGACCCATTATATCTATATGTATGACCTGTAGTGGTCTCTGTGCTCTATTTCTTGTTTCTCTAAAAGGTAATTTGTCCATTTTTGACATAATGCAAATTACGCAATCAAGAATGGATTCGTTGAATCTTACCTTTCCTAATCTTTTATTTATTTTCTGTAGTTTCTTGAGATAATTTAATGAAGCATGGCCAAGTTTGGTATGCCATAACATTGCCTCATTTGGTTTAGTTGATTTACTCAATATATATACTAGTAGTCATATTACTGTCGAATCCTCTATACCTATAAATGAATTTAAATTATCAATTTTAATTTTATGATTATTTACGAAATTTATGTGTTTCTCTATGATTTTTGTTTTAACAGAATAGATTTCTCACTCATATTCATGAGTTTCCCTTTATTCTCCCTCCCAATCGCATGACTGTAAGTATTTAACTCTATAGAAACTTTTCCCAAAAATTTAATTTTTTATCGACTTTTTGAAATTAATAGCTTTTCATTTACTCCCTCCGAAATTGACAATTCTTTATTATCTCCCTCCGAATTTAAAAATTCTTCGTTTTTATTGTCTTGCGATTGTACAAGAAACTCGGGATGAGAAACGATTCTCGCTCTACAAGAGTAGTTTTTAATAGATATCTTTTTATTATTGTAAATATCATATACTCTTTTTACTTTAAAACGTATTACCCTATTAGGTTTATCGTATATTCCCTCAAAAATATTTTATTGGAATGTTTGTTATAAACTCTAAATATTTTATCATCTAAATAAATGCTCAATCCTGTGTCTGCTAATTTTTAATGACAATAAATTTTCAGATATCATTTGTAATTAATAGTTTAATTAATTTAATACTTTTTTTTTCCAATCAGGTGTTTTAGATTTGAGAAACTAGTGAATCACCTATACCATCAATCATGATATTGGTTAACTAATTTTATTTGCACTCTTAATGATTTCATTTTTACTAATTTTAAAGTTAGTCAGGATTAAGGATTTATTTATCACATGATGTATTGCGCCAGAGTCAGCTATGAAGTCAATATACTCTATTTCATTAATATTACTCTTAACTTTATCTTTCAGTTCTTGTTTTATTTTCTTCTGCTGCTCTTTTGGCTTTTATATTTACTTTATTAATTTTCCTTTTAACAACTCTAACATTATTTTTAAATTTACTAAATCTTCTCTGTTCATTCTTATTGAAATTCTTATTTTTGTAATTTGCATTTGATATATTTTTATTTCTAACAACTCTATAATTTTTATTTTAATAACTCTACTTTCATATCTTTTTCCTCTAGATTTTTCTCTTTCTAAAGTGTAATTCTTTTTTCATTGCAATAATATCTAAATTTTCTTTGTTATCATCTTCAGCTGTATCAATACTTAAATATTCAACATGGTTTCCTTCCATTAAATTCAAAACATTGTTATTGATTTCAGTATCATCATTATTTTTAGGAGCCAAAATAACTTTTTCCGTTAGATTCGTATTGTTTATTTTCATTGTTTTTCCGAATATTTCTTCGACAAGATTTTCTTTAATGATAAAATTATCTGGTATAGCACTTAGTTCATTATCATCTTCAAAAACATTGCGGCATTTTTCTTCTCCGACATCTAATAATCATTGTTTAATATTATTATCACTAGCCGAAACTCGCAGATTTTCATTTAACTTCATTTGCTTAAAACTTTGCCATGATAAACTAAATTTAACTGAATTTTTAATAATGTTCATACGGCTACCATGTCGTACAATTGGTAATGTTTGCCTGAAATCTCCTGATACAATTACAGTTCTACCACCAAAGGGTTGGTTTACATCGCATAAATCTTGAAAAAGACGATCAACTGCTTCAAAAGCAAATTTTGAAGTCATGGATATTTCATCTTAAATAATTATTTGTGTTTTCTTTAATTGTTTGCCTTCTGCAGAATTAGACTTAACATTACAAGTTGTACAATCTGTTATATTTAACGGTAGTTTAAATGTTGTATGCACGGTTTTTCCATCGACTAATGAATTCGCTACTATACCTGTCCAAGCTACACATAAATAATGTATGGTATGATATTTAAAATAAGCTATTGAAACGTTAAGTAAATAACTTTTTCCACTTCCACCTGGTCCATCTATAAAAATATATTTTTTTTTACTTTGGTTGTTTAAACTTTTTATAGTAGAGTTGAATATTTGCCTTTGTTTATCATTCAAAGAATTTATTTTCATTTCTAATTCATTAAGAATATTATTATTATGATTTAAAATTGTTTGATTATTATCTTCTTCTATAAATGTGCTTATGTTAGGTAAATTAAAATCGTTCAATGAAAATCCATTGACTTGTAAATTATTTTTAATAACATTCAATGCATGATCTTCACCTATATTTTTTTTGTATTCAGGGTGGTAAAATTTATCTTTATATTTTTCATATAAATCTCGTGCATTTATAGGATTATGAAAAACGCAAATAAAAGCAAATAATTCACAAAGAGCGTGAGGGAATTCTGTTGAAGATGCTTCTTCCAAACATCTATCCCATTCTTCATCTTCATTAATTAATTGTTTTGCCTTAGCTGCTTCATAAAACGAATTGTACATCACATCATCAACAGTACGCAAAGCTTCAGAAGACGTAGCTTCTTTAACATGTAATAGTAATAACCTAATAAAATAACGTTCTCTATCTTTCGGACTTACTAAGTACATTCTACTAACTAGGAGAGTGCCACACCTCCGGATCACGGATTTTGCTCAAACTTCGGGATAAGTTTTCAGATGATAAAATATGAAAAAAGCTAAAGTTATAGTCATAAACACTCAATATTTCCCTAGTTACAGGCAATTGAAAAAAATCACTAAAAAAGTTACTATATTTTTAAGCGCGTATAGTTCTTTAGCATTGATAGCTAGAAGCTCAAACCTTTTTTCAAATTAAAGCTAAGCTTAAATCCTTTCGAAATAGTAGTTATGGCATGTAAAAATATTATTTTTTCCCAAAGTTATAGCGCAATGAAGATTGGACCTGAATTTTTATTTAAAAATATTAATTAAAAATAAAAGCTGAAATTAGGTCCAATTTTTATTACGCTATAACTTTAGGAAAAAATAATATTTTGATATGTTGTAACTACTGTTTCGAAAGCATTTAAGCTCAGCTTTAAGAGGCGGCCATATCATTCTTTCCTTGTCTAATCTAAATTTTCGTTATTATAAATAAATAAAATATTTTCATAGAAAAGTAAGACAACCGCCCAATAGAGCAAAGGACAAGCAAACGATTCTTTTCTATGAAAAAATATGAAATTTTGATTATTTTTCGAGTGAAGTCTGAAACGAAAAAACAGTCAAATCAACTCAATCAAATTCGATTGTTTTTTCCGTTTCAGACTTCACTCGAAAAATAATCAAAATTTCATATTTTTTCATAGAAAAGAATCGTTTGCTTGTCTTTTGCTCTATTGGGCGGTTGTCTTACTTTTCTATGAAAATATTTTATTTATTTATAATAACGAAAATTTAGATTAGACAAGGACAGAATGATAGGGCCTCCTCTTAATTTGATAAAAGGTTTAAGCTTCTAGCTATCAATGCTAAATAACTATATGCGTTTAAATATCTAGTAACTTTTTTAGTGATTTTCTTCAACTGCCTGTAACTAGGGAAATATTGAGTGTTTATGACTATAACTTTAGCTTTTTTCATATTTTATCATCTGAAAACTTATCCCGAAGTTTGAGCAAAATCCGTGATTCGGAGGTGTGACACTCTCCTAGTAAGTATTGGTTTTCTTTTTTTTTTCTTTTATTCCACTTTTTCAGTTTTTCATCAAATGTATAAAAATTTGGTATTTCTGAATACAAGTAATTTCGTGCTTCAAAATCTTCTCTATTCAATTCAAAATATGCTATTAATGTTGTTCCCACATTTTTTTGCATGATCATTTCTTCTTTTCCTTCTTTAAAAAATACGTTTTGTTGATTTTCTTCATGAACGCTTAGACGTTTTATAGCATGTGAAATGACATGTAAAGGATATTCTAATGATCTGTGCATTGCTTCAGGTGGACATAAATATCGGGTATTAATGTATTGTTGGATTTCGTCATATTCATATTCAATATTTTCACTATTGTCATTTTGAAAAGTGTCTATATTTTCTGATTGATAATCTACATTTACTTGATTTATTTTAATGTATGAACAATCATGACCTTTATAACAGTATTTGAATAAATATTTAATGCATTGAACAGTGCAACAAACTTCTACGTTTATGTGTGCATTAAATTTCAATTATAAGTAAGGATTGTAAGGAACAACAAATCCATTATCTGCAATTCTTTCTGTAAATTTATTTTTGAAAATAATTTTGACGCCATCATTTTTGCGTTTGTATAGTGGATATCCATTTGATTTAAATGTTGTTGTATTATTAAATTTTTTTGGAAAATTTTTTGTACATTGTTTCGTATTTTTATCCATACATGGACAATTTATATTTTGCATATGACAGGGACCGCGTAACATAAATTGTTTAACAATACTTTATAATTTTAGATAAATATCTCTATTTGAAATTTCTGCACTTATTATTTTATCAACTTTTTCGGGAATATCAAATTTATCATTTTTATCTAAGAGTAACAACATACGCATATGCGGTAATCCTCGTTTTTAAATTCAATTACATAGCTATATGCAATTCATTTTCCTAATATTCCCTTTTTTACTACTACATTTTTTAATTCTTCTACTTTTTAATAAAATACTTTTGTTATAATATCTGGACTAACTATTGCATTTTCATAAATTTTCAAGTTTTTAGTTATTTCTTTACAATGTGGATTACAGGTCATAGTTACAAAAAGGACAGGTTTACCATGATAATTAATACGTGTCATTGAGTCAATGTAATTTTGTTTTGAAAATCGTAGACTTCCTGTAACGTTTCACGGTAATACTACCATTTTTCCAATTTTTGAAGAATCTAATTTTTTTTGTTATGTAAATAGTCCATAACACCTTTATAACAATCACTTCTTAATAAGTTTTGGTTTTTTCGTATGAAATATAATCTAGAGGTTCCAACTTTTTCAAACGCATCAACAATGAACTGTCGAGATAATTTTCCTAAATTAAGGAATGGATTGAATTCATTTCTAACACTAAGTCTATAATTATAAAATTTAAAATTTTAAATATTACATTTTCCAAATTTACTTTTCATATTTGGCATCCATCCAAAACCACCATTTGGATGAATAAGCGGATATGTCATAGGATCTGTATGTCTATGTTTGCTAATTGTCGGTATACTAATTGGTTTATCATACTTACAAGAAGAGTGTTTCACCTTCGGGTCACCGTTTTTGCTCAAATTTTGGAAATGTTTTCTGAATGCAGAAATATGAGGATAGCTAAAATTTTAGAAGCCAACGCTCAATATTTCCCTAGTGACAGGCCATTAAAGGAAATCACTAGAAAAGTTTCTAGATTTTCAAACGCTTATAGTTCCTCAGCATCAGTAGCTAGAAGCTTTAACCTTCTTTCAATTGAAAACTGAGCTAAAATCCTTTCGAAATAGTAGTTATAGCATATGGAAATATTATTTTTTCCCAAAGTTATAACGTAATAAAGATTGAACCCAATTTTAGCTTTTATTATTAATTAATGTTTTATACAAAAAATTCATGTCCAATCTTTATTACGCTCTAGCTTTGGGAAAAAATAATATTTTGAGATGCTATAGGTGCTATTTCGAAAGGATTTGAGCTCAGCTTTCATTTCAAAAAAGGTTTAATCTTCTAGCTAACAATGATGAGATACTATAAGCGTTTAAAAATCTAGTAACTTTTTTAGTAATTTTCTTTAATGGTCTGTAATTAGGGAAATATTGAGCGTTGGCCTCTAAAATTTTGGCTTCCTTCATGTTTATGCACCCAGAAAACATTCCCAAAATTTGAGCAAAATTGGTGACCCGAAGGTGAAACACTCTCCTTGTTCGAGTAAATGACAATATCACGTTCTATAGGAGGCTGATCGTCTTCTCCAACATATACTATTGCAACTTCATTACAGGTAGATAGATTATATCTATTTTTATCCAAAATATTATTGCGGACAATAGACATAGTAACAATTCTTGGAGGACAATAAATTTTTGCACGTCATTGTAGTTCTTCTTCTTCTACTTTATGCATCATTCAATAGGCTTTAGCATAAGTTTAATGTCTCTTATCAAGATATCTAAATGTTTTAATAATGTTAAATTTATATTAAACTCATTCCGTTTAATCGCTGCCATTTCATTATCTAAAATATATAATTGTCCATATTTACGTGTTTCATCTTTATTAGAATGTAACGCATATACAATATGGTAAATTTTTACACATATTTTAATAACTTGTGGTCCTTTACCCGGCAATGTATCAAAATTAACACTAAAATTTGCGAATGCTAAAGCATCATTGTACAACCTAACATTTTGTCGAAAATCAATAATTTCTTCCGTTAATTCAGTTGCTAAACACTTTAATTGTTCTGGGTAAGGAGGATTTTCTAACAATTCTACTCGACCTTTATGACAACAATTGGGGAAATCGTTACTTTTAGTATATTCGAAAGCAAAATCTTCCGCATCACGATAAACACATGTATTTGTCATGAAACTAATGTAATTTTCAGATATGAGATTTTCATCGGAATATATATTTGTTGTGCAACCAATCAGTTTTGAATTAATTTATTCAGTTAATATTTTTTTATTTGATTTCTTTAATTTTTTTTCTACTTTGCCCTTTATTGTTTTATCAGTAACTTTGTTCAATGGAATATTATGATTGTTATTATAATTATTATTATTGTAATTTTCATTATAATTGTTGTCTTTAATTTTTAATTGTTTACACTTAATAAATAATGTCTTTAATTGATAAGAATCATATTTACGTTTTCGCTTTTTTTCATCTATTGGTTTATTTATTGTAGTATTATTATTAACATGTTTATTGTCATCAATTTCTATTTGTTTACACCTTGTGCGTAATTATTTTCATTGGTAACAATTATTTTTTACTTGTATTTTCTTAATAATATCGGCATTTTCCAATTTTTGATTTTTAATTTGTACCATTGTCTCATATTCATTATATTGTTCACTGATAACTCTTCTATAAGTCTCTTTTTTGCGTAATTTTTCTTTTTCATGCAATTTCTTAATTTATTAGTATCTCTATTTTCAAATGATTTTATTTTTTATATCTTAATATTTTCAATTTTTTTAATATTTATTTGGTTGTTTTTCTCTCATTTTTATGTAAGCTTTTTTCTTACGTGTAGCTTTTTTTGTACGTATTTGTTCCATTTTATCAGGACCCTTTTTTATCTTTGATTTCATTTTCGTTATTTTAGTATTTTTAATTTTTCTTTATATTAATTGGGTTGTTTTTTTTAATTTTTATATAATCTTCTTTTTTACGTGGAGCTTCATTCACACGTATTTGTACTAATTAATCAATACTCATTTTTTCTTTGAATTTCAATTTCGTTATCTTAGTATTTTCTGATTTCACTTCATATTTATTTAGAATTTTTTCTTGGATTTTTATTTGAGCTTCTTTCTTACGTAAAGCCTTATTCGCACGTATTTGTTCAAATTTATCAGTACTTATTGTTTCCTTGAATTGCCATTTTGTTATCTTAGTATTTTCTAATTTCTGTTAATATTTATTTGGTTGTCCTTTTTTCATTTTCATATAAGCTTTTTTCTTACGTAAAGTTTCTTGAACTCGTCTTAGTTCTAATTTATCATTACTTTTTTTTCTTGCATTTCCATGATAATGTCTCTTTCTGAAATTTTTTTATATTTATGTGATTGATCTGTTACCATTTTCCTATTAACGGGATGTCGGAGCTGCAGCAATTGAGTTTTGCTTTTTTTATTTCATCAATATTTTTTTAAATTTATAAATTAAACAAATATAATGACTAGTCCGCACTAAAGCTATATTAATAAAATAATTTTTGCTAAAATGAAAAATCATTCGGACTGGTTATTTTTCTATGAGCTTGGATTGGAAATTAGATATCCAACTCGATAAACCTAACCATAAAATACGATGCATTGAAAGTTTTTATTATAACTTTATATGTACAATATTTTGGTGGATTTCTTGAGTTGTCCTCACTAGAGTTTAATCTTACAAATTTTTACTTAGTAGCAAAAAAACTCGATTGAACGCATCGTTTATTTATAAGCTAGGATTGGAAATATTATTAGAAAGCGGGCAGCTTTGTCGTGCTTTTAAATCCTATTACAAATACAGCTTCTTTTTCATCTATTTCTTTTAATTCTTCTTTTCCTTCATTTAATTTAATCTCAACTGTCCTAATTTTACTATCGTTATAATTTAAGTGGATATCATCGATTCCTATCATATCATTATCTGGTTTTAAAAAATTTGTATCTGAAATGTCATTGTCAATTTCCATCAAAATTGTTTCATGATTCGAATGCTTTTGTTTACGATACATTTCCATGATCTTTTTTTGTTCTGCCAATAAATGCGTTTGTAAGTTTTTTTCTAATAGTTCAAGCTCCGCGAAATCTAAATTCAATGGTATTTGATTTAGACGTTGCTCATGACAAAAACTCCTCCTTATCATGTCCGTTGGATTATCGTAATTATTATTTGCATTACTATAATTTTGTAAAACTGGAAACATTCTTATTTGTTGCATTTTAAAAATTCTTGATAAAGTAATTGCATTTGAGAAAAATCATATCTTAAACAACATGGACCTAAATTATAAAGTATTGCAACAGCAAAAACAATTGCGAAAACGCCACAATTATAATTATTTGTTTGTGATTGTACTGTTTCGAATACTATGCTCAATTCTGATTTGTTTAGAAATAATCTGTTTATATAAATCTTATGCTCATCTTATAGATATTTAAGATTTAAACTGTCATATATATGAATCACCTTATGATTATAATACACACAAATCCGGTGACCCTTTTCTAAATTTCCGGAAAATAATAACTGAATTGATTCTCCATCAATCGGTACTGAATTAATATATTATAGTCTTTGAATTAGTGAAGTTAATTGCATGTTGAATGAGGTGCACCGTTTTGAAATATTATTAAATTCTAATACATGAATATCAGTTAACATGAAAGCAATTCAACTATACAATCCTTGTTCCTTAACAATCAATTTATCTTTCTCAGTCAAAACCATTATTGAAAAATTAAATTCTTTTCAGAATTTTAATTCATTTTTAATGAACTTTTTTCAAAAATATTCACAAAAGAATTGCTTTTATATTAACTAATTTAATTTACTGCACAATAAAAAATCTTGTGTAATTCGTCAAATTTCTTTTTGTACAAAAATTTTTGTGTTAAAATTTTACAAACATGTTTGTAAAATCAACATAAAAATTTTTGTAGAATTAACACATGGAGTTTGTTATTTTTACAAACATGTGTGCACTTAGCTATTTAAATAATCTCATACTTTTAATAATTATATATTAGCATTATCATTATTATTATATGCAATAAAAATGCCATTAATGCAAGGTAAATTTTAGTTTGTCAATATTAATTTCTGCTGAGTCTAAAAATTTGCATAATTTTTTCTTCTTCTTTAACGTCGCTATATATATGCTATTTGTCATGCTAATCAGTGACAGAGCTCGTAAGTGTGTTTGTGAACAAAGAACATGTAACTTACAGCGGTGCTTCTATGAATCGGCTGCCGAGAGCGGGATTCGCACTCAAAATCTTAAGATTACAAATCTAACGCTCTACCGAATAAGCAACTAACCGGTTTTATTTCTATACTAATATGATATACTTATATTAAAAAAAGATCGGCTCTTTTCGTAATCATTCTTTTACGTTCGCCTTCAAACGAAAATGTAATATTGTTAAATGAGTTTAGTTTGTTTATGATTTTATTGATCAACACCAAGACCCATCATTTTATCTTTTTTCTTATATTTCTTTATCTCTCTTTTGCTTTCTCATAAAAAAAGCATTGTATCGATAAAAAAAATTTTATTCTATTTTTTCATTAATTTGTACATATTTGAACTCGGTGAGTCAAAAAAAGTGGTTTCCAGAAAATGTCTGTATGTATGTGTGTGTGTGTGTGTGGATGTATTAATTCAGTTAGTAAACTGTATCTCAAGAACTACTCGATGGATTTGCTTCTAATTTTGCATGGAATTTGGTTTTTTGACTAACTTGCTGGGAAGCTATTGATAATTGGTTCTTCTAGCGTAGTTTTCATTTTAGAGTTTTAAAAAAAAAAAAAAATTTCGATTTTTGGTTTTTTGGTTTTTTTTGTTTAATACTCGACGAATTTGCTTCAAAATTTGCACGGAAATTATTTGTGATTGCCCGGACAAAATAAATCTTTATAAACTGATTTTCTAAGCTTAGTTTTAAATTTAGAGCATTTTGAAATTTAAAAAAAAATGTTTCTATTTATTAAGCCAATAAAATCTTAAGAACTACTTAATGGATTTACTTCAAATTTTCCATACAATTCAATTTTTCGATCAACTGGTGCGGAAGCTATTGAGAATCGATTTTCTTAGCGTAGTTTTTTTTTAGAACCATTTTAAGAATTTTAAAAAAATTTCGATTTTTCATTTTTTTTGTATTTTACATAAACTACTCGAAGAATTTGTTCGAAAATTTGTATGGAACTTAATTTCGACTGCCAAAAGTATAAAAAATTTTGTAAACTAATTTTCTTAGCGCACTTTTAATTTTAGAGCATTTTTAAAATTTTTTAAAAAATTTTTATTTTTAATTTTTTTCTATTTCACGAAAACCATTTGATAGATTTGCTGCAAAATTTGTATGCAATTTATTCGCTACTGTCTGAAGAAAACAAGCTTTGGAAAACTAATTTTCTCAGTGCAGTTTTAATTTTCGAACACTGAAAATTTTCAAAAAAATTTTTATTTTTCATTTATTTTCTATTTTGCGTGAACCATACTATAAATTTCCTCCAAAATTTTTATACAATTAATTCGCTATTGTCTGAAAAAAATAAGCTTTTGAAAACGAATTTTCTTAGTGTGGTTACAATTTTAGAGAATTTTAAAGATTTTAAAAAAAATTTCGATTCTTCTTTTCTTATTTTTTTTTATTCTACGTAAAGTACTCGATAGATTTGTTCTAAAAATTGCAGGGAAATTATTTGCGACTGCCAAAAGAAGGGAAATTTTCAAAAATTGATTTTCATAGCGTAGTTTTAATTTTAGAGCATTTTTAAAATTTAGAAAAAGAAATTTTGAAAAGAAAATGTTATTTATTCAACCAGTTTGATCTCGATGGATTCGCTTTAAATTTTGTATACCATCTATGTTTTTGTATAACTAGACGGGAAGCTATTGAAAATTGGTATTCATAGTGTAGTTTTTTTTTATAGAGCCATTTTAAGAATTTGAAAAAATTTTCGATTTTTAATTTTTTTTGTATTTTACGTAAGTTACTTGATGAATTTGCTTTAAGAGGCGGTCGGAACCAAATCGGTGACTTAGTTCAGTGCTTGTAATAAATGCTTATAATAATTTATTCATTTATTAATATGGTAAAAATATAGTCATTTCCTCTAGTCATGTATATAAAGAATAATTTAAAATAGTTAAAGCCACAAAAATATACAAAATATTGTTATAAAGCGAAAAATGCCACCTAACAATCGACACGACAGTTTTTTGCATGCGGTATATGTCAAGTCAGTTTGATATTTGTAATAAATGCTTATAATAATTTATTTACTTATTCATATGATAAAAATATAGTCATTTCCTCTAGCCATGTATATAAAGAATGATTTGGAATAGTTTAAGCCATAAAAATATACAAAATATCATCGTAAAGCGAAAAATGCTGACTTGATATATACCGCAAGTCGCCGATTTGGTTCCGACCGCCTCTTAAGATTTCCATGGGAATAATTTGCATCTGCCAAAAGAAGAATAACTTTTATAAACCGATCTTCTTAGCGTAGTTTTCATTTTAGAAAATTTTAAAAATTTTCTCAAAAAATTTTCATATTTCAGTTTTTTTCCATTTTACGTAGAGTACTCGATAGATTTGCTCTAAAATGTGTATACAAGTTATTTGCTACAGTCTTTATGAACCAAGTTTAAAAAAAATAATTTTCTAAGCGAAGCTTTTTGATCACTTCTTTTGATTTCTGAGTAAATCTTGAAAATTTATAATAGTACTACTGATTTAGATGTTGACTTCGTTTTTTTAAAGTACAAATTTATTAATAAATATTAATGTTAGACAATTTTTTTATATTAAAATCATATTTAAATAAATATAAAAAAATAATGAAACTCAAAGAGCTCTATGAGAAAGCATCCCGCCAAAGAACTTGGCAGAATGCTTAATTTTAACACAAATAAATTTGTAAAATTTACAAATTTTACTATTCAAAATTTTGTATTATTCATGAATTTTTATGTTAAAATTTTAACTTAGAAAATTACACAAAAATAATTTGTAAATTTTAACACAAAAAAATTTGTATTTCATCTGTAACACTTATAAGTGTTGAAATTAAAAATTTTTTTCCACTGTGTGCCTTTTCAATTTAAAAGCTGAAAAATAAAAGAAATTATGAAAAATGCCATGAATTAATTGTTATATGATAAATAAATAATAATAAAATTTGTAAAAATAATATAACGATAAAAAATGGTTATTTTCGGCAATTATACATTTATGTATATATGGGACATTTTACACCAACTGGAAGAGCAAAAGAATAAAAATCGCTGAAACTCGGAGAATATATTCTGTTGGTTGCCCAAAATGTGTAAAAAAATTTTCAAGCCATAGATCCTTGAAATTTGGAAATTTTTTAAAATTTTTGGAAAAGAACCAACTTTATGGTTTTTTTCTGAAAATCCTGATGTTTTAAAGAGAAATTCATAATAATACATCTTGTTGCAAATGAAAAGGAAAGTTAGCATAAAATTTTACAGACCTAAATTTTGAAGTTTTCTATTGGTTCTTACATGTATTACACGGTAATTGAAATTACTCATTGTTTGCCACTTCAGAAATTGCTTTTTGAGGGCTTATTTTCTTCTATTTTGTATTAACTTCAACATAAATTTTTGATTGCTTAAGAAAGAGCCACTAACAAGGAGTTATGAAAGTTTGAAATATATATTCATGTATGATTTATTTTTCATATTGAATATAAATGTATATTTTAATGTATGATTAATTTTTATATTGAAAGTAAATGATACATGATAATATATATTTTAAACTGTCTTAACTCCTTATTGATGGCTCTGACTTACATGATCAAAAATTCATTTTAAAGTTCATGTAAAATAGAAAAAAAAATAAGCCCGCGAAAAGAAATTTCTGAAGTGGCGAACAATGAGTAATTTCAATTACCATGTACAACATATAAGAACCAATAGAAAACTTCAAAATTCAGGTCTGTAAAGAATCATGCGAACTCTGCTCTTAATTTACAACAAGTAGTATTCTTATCAATTTCTCTCTAAAACATCAGGATTTTCAGGAAAAAAATGATTAAGTTGGGATTTTTCCAAAAATTTTGATAATTTTCCAAATTTCAAAGAGCTATAGCTCTTGATCCTTCAAATCTAAATCCGTGAATTTTTTTTTACATATTTTGGGTAACAAAAAGAATGTATTCTTAGAGTTTCAGGGATTTTTATTTTTCTTCTCTTCCAGTTGGTGTGAAATGTTGCATATATATATGTAATAAATCATTAAAAAAAGTTTATTGTAAAAAGAACTAAAATGAAAATTATTTAGAGTTATTTCTAATAATTGTATTCTATAATTTATTTACAGTTATTTACGGATATTTGCAGTATCTACATTTAAAAAATGTATAAATGATAATAAACAATCATTATTTATCTCCAGCCTAACGCTTTTTTATTGTTATTTATAGTTATCAATATTTTCTTATAATCATTTGTTTATTCACAGTATTATTCTACTTTCAAAAAATAATTTTTATACAAGGTGATGAAATATTTTACTATAAGATAATATATATACATGTTGCATATCACAAAAAAATTTTAACATCAAAACTAATTCTCTAATGTAAAGAATAAAAAATTAAATAAATAGAATTTTGAAATTTTGATATGGGAATACTTTTAATAATTAACTTTTTAATAACTTTGAATATTGGTAAATTTTTTAAATAACTTGTGGAAGTGAATGCTAATTAAATTTAGTTTTAACATGAAGATAATTATTCAGGTTGGAAATGTATTTAATAAAATAATATAACTATTTATAGGTTATCACTTAATGATAATTTTTTAAACTTTTTATTCATAGTTTGAAATAATATTAAATATATGATTATCATTTTAATAGTTTTTATAAAATATTATGTAAATTTTATAAGTATAAATTATTTAAGGAGGTGTCAAATGGACAGTACACTTGCGCCCATAAATATTGACTATATTTCCATTGTATTCCAAAATTTTAAATAAAGAGATGCATTAACATATAGGATGTATCACGAAGATTATTTAGTTAAATTTTTAAATAAATCTATTCATTAGTTATGGAGGAGTTTGGGTTTCAGTATTATGCACTAATATTTTTCTATTTGGCATCAGAAATCTAAATATCTTGAAAACTAATGATAAGAAAAATTTGAAAATTTAAATAAATAATCATCATGGTACATACTACAAGTTAATACATTCCTTTTATGGAAATTCAACAATAGAATGAGAAGACAGTTAAATATGACAGTTAATTTTTATATCTTCTTATAATAAAATATAATCAAACTTTGACAACAAATTCAACATAATCAAATAATTGTACTTTTAATGATCATATTTAATACAAATTTGAGAGTGATATTACAGAATATTATTTTTTTCCGCATTTATAATAAGTTCTTCGCAAATAATAAGTAAATTTTTTTTTGAAATGTTTACTATTTTAGGGGAAATTTTCCTTCTATCTAGACAGTTCATAAATATAAATTTATAATTATAGACATAATCAGAAAAATTTATTAGTATTTCATATATTTTCCTATCTTTATAATTGACTATTAAAAATAATTTAATATCAAATAAATAATTTTTTTTAATTGTATTTCATAAAATTTATGTTCGAACGATATTTAAAAAAATATTTTTATATCATGTAATGATAATTTTTCAAATGAGGTAATTTGATGTATTTTGAAAATTAATGCTTCTCTTATTAAAAATATTATTGCTTTAATATAATAAATTTTAATATATTTAATTGTTAACAATTTTTATATAAATGACAATTCATTTAAATACAAACACGTGTACAAATGAAAATGTAATTAAGGTAGATATAATTTTAATATATTAATATGTAATTTAAATACTTTATTTAAATACTTTATTTTCTGAATGATAACTTAATAAAATTTTTATTTAATAAATTTAGTTATACAATTATAAATATATAATATTTATATAACTGTTCATCAAATAAAATTATTATTTTTTTAATATATATATATATATATATATATATATATATATATATTAAAAAAATAATAATTTTAATATTAAAAAAATAATTATTACAATAGATTGTAGTTAAATAAAAATGTTTATTTTAATAATTATAGCGTTGAAATTTATTTTGATGGAAATGTTATTTGATTGACATTTACAGTATTACTTTAACTATATTTGAAAAGTTACCTGTCATCGATGAAAAAATATTTAATTTTTTAAATTAATATTCTATTAATATCAAGAATTTTCTAAAAATTATAATATTTATATGCAAACCTTACTTGTGATACATACACTTTTTAATATTTGTATCTCATTAATATTTTATATTAGATGTCAAAAGGATTGTTAAGTAATTGCAAATAGTTATTTTATTATTCTGAAAGATTTAAATTTAAAATTAACCAAAAAAGTGTATTTTAATCTTATGTTATTCTTTAGGCCGCTGTGGCTCGCACTTCGGTCTTTTCAGAGCTTCGCTTCGCTCAGCTTTGAAATGATCTCGGGTCTTGCATCGCGAAGCAATGCAAGGCATGCAAAAAGCTTCGCTTCTTACATATAAGGCGCGACCATAAACGCTCGCGCTTTGCACTCGCTATTTAATATTCAAAGAATATTAAAACAAAACATTTACAAACGCAAAAGCATTAAATGTTAATCTTATTTCTTTTTTCATTGTATTTTTTACCGCAACTTTCAACAGGAGGTTTGAATTTATTGTATTTATTTAAAAAAACAAATTTATAATTATTTAAATTTTTCTTGTGAATTAAGTTAATTGATTTCGAAGAAATTTATGTTATGTGAAAAAGACATATTTTCATGTATACTTTTTAAAGTTTTGAATAGGATAATCTATCAAAAGTTACAAGTAAAAAAAATTATTTTATAGTTCAGTAGCTTAAAAGTATAGTTTTGTACAAAGTTTTTATTTGATCTGAATCATTCCGACGGATGATGATTCAAAACAATAATACAAATAAATATTGGCAGAAAAAAAAATCGTTCGAGTGGTTGTAAAACAGTTATCCCTTTAGAGGTTGAAAAAATGATTTTTTGGTGATAACTTGAAAAAAACGAATTTTGAAAAAGAGTATATTAAGTAAAATTTATAGAAAAAAATAAGATCCATCTTTCTAGTTTAATATATATTTTTTTTAAATAATATTTATCAAATTATCATTAAAAAGCCTTTAATTTTAACATTTTTCATGAACAATTTGAAAAATATTAACTTTAGAGAAAAATGTATGATATAAAAATCATTTATTTTTTTATATTCTATAACTTTTATTTAATATACTTTTTTTAAAAAAATCGTATTTTTCAAGTTATCACCAAAAATCCATTTTTTTGACCATTTAAAAGGCGCCTATTTAAAAACGCTTTTAACGATTTCTTTCAAAATAGGAACGTTTACTTATGTTATTATTTCAATTAATTCCCTGTTTGAATTATTCAGATCGGATAAAAATTCGTCGAGAAAATTCATAAACTTGATTTCTCACACACATACATTCATACATACATTTTAAGGAAGCCTCGTAATAGTCTTATTTTGCTATAAAAATAAGTTTTTCAACATGAAATAACATATTTTAAAGGGTCGCATTTTTCGTGATGTCGAAAATATAAGGCACTTCCGTATAGCGGTCGTGCCTAAAAATACATTTGTGAAGATATTTTTATTAGAAATGAACACAACATTTTTTTAAGCACGTTTCACGTAAAAATTAATTTCATAAATCAAATTTATGGTCATATATTAAGGTCTGGAAATTATAGTTGTTACTCATATCCCAGTTCTCAGTTTATTTATATCAAATATCGTACTATCTTTGTTTTTCTTAGGGAAGTAGAGTTAGAAATAGTCACTTGATGGAATAAATTACACGCTTTTTTACTTTAAGCACATGTGTACATATATTTTTATATTATATTTCATCAAATTATTTTCAATTTTATTTAGTACTTAAAATTAACTTAAATTAATTAAGTCTTATTTACTTAAAATTAACTTAAATTAATTAAGTCTTATTTACTTAAAATTAGTCATTTATACATAATAATAAAATAAAAGAAAATTCAACCGAGCGACGTCAGGAGCGAAAAACTTCAATATAATTAATTCCTATTAACGTAAAACTCATTAAATTGTGTATCAATTTTCAACAGTTGATAAATAAAATGTAAATCATATAATTTATATATCAATTTTAAATTACTAATAATTAATTTAAAACTCAAAAGTAACTATTTCAAAACGGAATATGGAAGATAAACATGTATCGTTTTATTCCTTAAATATCACGAACCAAAATATTAATTATTAGTAATTTTGAAGTGTTATATATTATGTAAATAATTCTATATTTGATAATTTTTAATTCTAGTAACAGGAAAAGCCGCCTGAAAAGAGATAAATAATTACATTTTCTGCGAAAAATTGCCCTTGAATCGAGTAGGTGAAATATCAGTCTTAGTACCAAAAAAAAGACAGTAAGCATCGCAAATTTATGCTCTTGCTTCATAATATAATAGTACCAACATTGGTCCCTAAAATTCAAGCTATAGTACTAATTGAAATTATATCTTCACTCTTTTTTCAAGAACATTAGTACATAAATTAGATATACTTGATTTAGAACCTGTTTTAACAATACTTTCCTTTCTCCGTGAGTTGTTAGTCCTAGTAAACGTCAAATACTGTTTTCGATTATTTTATGGTTCGTTATTGAAACACGTTATTAAAAAGAATGAATTCCTATTATATTTTTTTATTGATTGTAATGCAATTTAGTAGAATAAATTCTTAATTCATCATGATATAATTTGTATTTAAACAATTTTTATGCGTATTGTAACTTTAATTATTCTTTTTTATAAGAATATAAAAATTTAATTTAGTACAAAATTACAATATTAAAATTCATAAGTTGCGGTAATTCTTTTTTATTTTAAAATTGGCTAATTTATACATAGTAATATCATATATAAAAATTCAACCGAGCGACGTTAGGAGCGAGGTATTTTTTGCTAGTATATTGAATTGAACTGAATTATTTGATTGAATGAAATAGATTAGTTTTGAATTGAAAACATTTTTATTTCAATTAGCATTTATTTAAATCATTCAACATTTAGTTGGATAATGCAGAATCATTAATTGAAACAAATAAACAGTTTGTTTGAAATCAATTATTTCGTTTGTTCGAAAGAACAAAATGAATTCAAATAAATATATATTGAATTAAACTAAATTATTTGTTTGAATGAAATGAATTAGTTTTGAATTAAAAACACGTTTATTTGAATGAGCATTTATTTGAAATAACCAACATTTAGTTGGATAAAGCAGAATCATTATTTAAATCAAATAAACGGTTTATTTGAAATCAAATATTCAATTTGTTTGATAGAACAAAATTATTTTAAATAAATATATATTGAATTGAACTAAATTATTTGTTTCAATGAAATAAATTAGTTTTGAATTAAAAAGACGTTTATTGGAATTAGCATTTATTTGAAATAACCAACATTTAGTTGGATAAAGCAGAATCATTATTTAAATCAAATAAGCGGTTCATTTGAAATCAGATATTTCATTTGATTGATAAAACAAAATGAATTTTAATAAATATATATTGAATTAAACTAAATTATTTATTTGAATGAAATAAATTAATTTTGAATTAAAAACACGTTTTTTTAAATGTAGTCTAGGCGCCCAGAGGGTTTCGTATGAAGTTAGAGGTCCCACCAAGCAAGCAGGTGATTTATATGTATTTTGAGCCGCTGAATCCGAATTTGCAACCTGCTTCTCGCGTAAGTGGTCGAGTAATTTGTTATAAACAAATTAATTGTTTAAATGACTATAGTTTATGAACTACAATAGATGCAGTAATTTTCTCTGCAAAAACTTGTTCTTTAATAAAAAAAACAAAAAAACTCGTTTTTGTTGCGTTTTGATTCGATAATTAGAACCAGAGATATGGCAAATATATTGCAAAAAAACATAGAGACGTAGCGCTAGCACGCAATGCCTTGGTAAAAAATCTTATAACTCGACTACGAATCAATATTTTTTGAAGTTCAACATGTGTTTGAAAAATGTCAGATTCTCAGCTTTAATGATAAATTGTTATATGTTACTTTAAAATGTTGCTAAATAAGCTAGAATGATTTGAAGCAGAAAAAATTTTCAATTTTTCAGAATTGTCTTTGCTTATAAAGAAATAATATAGGTTAGCGAACAAAATATTTCTATATTTTTGATAGAGAATGATAGGAAATTTGATCTAATTTAAGAATCTATCCGGCTTTTCAAATTTAAGTAAGTAGAACCTGAGATATCGCAAATTTAAGCTGTAGCGCCAACTCCTTGCAATACGACATATGTGTGCAATATAGCGATCGCTTTCCTTATTAAAAATTCTTTTATTATAAGGTAAGTAATCTCATCCTTTTCTAATAAAATCACTTTTGACTCGACTCTATTTTATATATTTTGTCATAATATCAATGATGTATAATCTTCGAGCATTTACTACTGGAGGAAGCCTCCTAGCTATTAACTACGTTACAAGGCGAAGAGAGAAAAAGCCTCTATTTTGGTACGTGCTATCTCTCTCTCACTTTCTTAGTGGGAAACAGAAGCAGCCAATCAAATCAGACTACACTGAAAAAAAAACCCGAAGCCAGCGCTGCGAAGTTAATCTGAGCGGTTGCATGCGAACAACATTCGAAGCGAGTGATTACAGAAAATCGTAATGTATGAATGCGTAACCATGTCGCTGTAAATAATTACGACTTTCTGTGTAAACGATTACGCTAATCCGAGCAGAGCGCCACAACTGTGTTGCGAGCACGCTTGCTCCGACTCTCCGGCATCGCGCGTGCAGAAAGCCGAAACCAAGCACTGCGGCAGAGCTGCGAGCTTGCTTGCTCCGACTCTCCAGCATCGCGCGTGCAGAAAGCCGAGACCAAGCACAGCGGCAGAGCTGCGAGCACGCTCTCTTTGACTCTGCGGCATTTCTCATGCAGAAAGCCGAGACCAAGGGTAACGACAGAGTTACAGGCTCGCTCACTTTGAATTTCTGAACATTGACCTACCAAAAGCGAGGCCAAGCACTCTAAACGTTAAAAATTTACATTTAAAAAAGCAAAATTTCTTTTTCTTTTCTTTTTTTTGTAAGTTTTAACACTTTATGTGAAGTATAATTTATTTAAGTAAAATTCTATAATATTATAAAAATTAAATTTTATTTCATAAAATTTCATTTAAAATGTTTCTTAACTTGAAAATTGATGTGATATTTTACTTTTACCATTATTCGCCTGAGTATATTAATGTAATAATGTAAATTTATAATTTTGATCTATTTTTAATACCTTATTTGTGCGATTATTAGTGCTTTTATACCTTTGAATTGATTTTAACTTTATTTTAATCTATCGTATTTTTATATATTCGTATTTTTATAAATTCGTATTTTTATAAAGCTGATGATGAATAAAATGTACTCGTCAAGCGTAACGATTTCAGTTTCTCTTATAGATGATAAAGTTACAATTCCAATAATTATAAAATTAAACTTAGATAATTCAAAGTAACTTACAAAAAATTTGTCTAGATATTTATAAGTAGTCATTTATTAAGTTATTCTTTATAAACTATATGATTGTATTGTTACAAATTTCGTATACGAATGTAGTTCTCTTGGTGTATGAGGGAAGATATGATATTTACAATTGATTTTTATGTCGTGTAATGGTATTATTATTATATATATATATATATACACACACATGATATCTGATAAAATATTTATTACGTTTTCTTCAAAATTTAATACGTTTGGAGAAAAAATTATTATGATTGATTATAAAATGACTATTTTTCATACTTTTTTATGAATTAAGAAGTTTTCAGTTATTTCCCCGTTGTCGCTAAAATTAAATTATTCTTTAAAAATAAAAAAAAATTATTTAAGTCGTTAAATAATAAAATAACTTGGGCAGTTATTGTGTATATTGAATAGTAATTTTTCACTAAACAAGTAAACTAAAAAATCTACATATTGTAATTTCTAAAAATTCAATTACATTCTAGATATTTCTAACAAAGATGTTTCTATTAAATTTTTATTTTGGTTTGATAGTCTTGAATAAAAAATTCATTAAATTATTAATTTTAAAAAAACTTTAAACAATAAAAATATTTCTGTTAAGAAATTTAAGAAAGTTAAAATTTTTATGTTAAAATTTTAACTTTAAAAATTACATAAAAAAAATTTGTGTTTCATTAGTAACACTTATGTGTGTTAAAATTACAAGTTTTTTCCACTGTGTACTTTATTTTTTTAAATTTTCAATATAAAATATAGTGAATTTTTATTAGTTCTGAAGAGGGTAGTTAGATACGATCTAAAAACATTGGCTACATAATAAAAGTTTTTTTAGCAAAAACATTTTGGTTCGTTTTTGATCAATATGTTTACTTTTCAATTTAATAAATCTCATTTTACTTCAAAGCTACAAAAGAATTAATAAATGTACTTAGAACCGGTATATACTTTTTATATCGTTATAAACTTTAAGAAAGTATAAAATTACATTCATCCCTACTCAATTGAATAAATATTGTATATAAAATATTATAATAAATATCATTTTCTTAAAAATACGTTAAACAATTAACAAATGCAATTTAATAAGCTATATATATATATATATATATATATATATATATATATATATATATATATATATATATATATATATATATATATATATATATATAATATTTATAAAATATAAAAGAAATAACGCTGCTACTTTTTTGAAATTATTGTATTTAAAATTGGAACTACGACCCAAAAATCAATAGTAAATATCTTCCCTCTAACGCCAAGCCAACTCCATTTGAATAAGAAACTTGCAACAATACAATAATATAGTTTATAAAGAATAAGTCAATAATGACTACTTATAAATACCTAAAGAATTTTTTTTTTCAAATTACTTTGAACTTTCTGAGTTTCAAAATGTCCTAATAAATCTATAAATATAAAAAAAATAAGAAGGATTAAAATAAAGTTAAAATCAATTCAAAGGTATAAAAGCACTAATAATCGCTCAAATAAGGTATTAAAAATAAATCAAAATTATAAATTTACATTATTATATTAATATACTCAGGCGAATGATGGTAAAAGTAAAATATCACATCAATTTTTTAATTAAGAAACATTTTAAATAAAATTTTATGAAATAAAATTTAATTTTTATAATATTATAGAATTTTATTTAAATAAATTATACTTCACATAAAGTGTTAAAACTTACAAAAAAAAAGAAAAAGAAATTTTGCTTTTTTAAATGTAAATTTTTAACGTTTAGAGTGCTTGGCCTCGCTTTTGGTAGGTCAATGTTCAGAAATTCAAAGTGAGCGAGCCTGTAACTCTGTCGTTACCCTTGGTCTCAGCTTTCTGCATGAGAAATGCCGCAGATTCAAAGAGAGCGTGCTCACAGCTCTGCCGCTGTGCTTGGTCTCGGCTTTCTGCACGCGCGATGCCGGAGAGTCGGAGCAAGCAAGCTCGCAGCTCTGCCGCAGTGCTTGGTTTCGGCTTTCTGCACGCGCGATGCCGGAGCAAGCGTGCTCGCAACACAGTTGTGGCGCTCTGCTTGGATTAGCGTAATCGTTTACACAGAAAGTCGTAATTATTTACAGCGACATGGTTACGCATTCATACATTACGATTTTCTGTAATCACTCGCTTCGAATGTTGTTCGCATGCAACCGCTCAGATTAACTTCGCAGCGCTGGCTTCGGGTTTTTTTTTCAGTGTAGAGAGAGACAGCACGAGCCAAAATAGAGGCTTTCTCTCTCTTCGCCTTGTAACGCTTTCTGCCATTCGGAGGCTTCCTCCAGTAGAATATGCTTGAAGTGTATAATACATTTGAATGAAGTAGATTTAGGGTTTTAAATAATCATTGATTTTTCTACTATAATAGTAAACAATTTACTCAACTTATGGAGTATTTTTACATTTGCTTATTTTTTTGCAATTGCAAAAAGAACAACAATCTATTTTATTCAAAAAATTTGTTTTGACCTTCCGATTTATTAGAGTCATCTATTTTTAGCTGAATCCTTTTTTATTAAATTTTTATTTAATTTCCTAATACAGAGTTAAAATTAATTGTATTACAAAAAAATGAAATTACTTTCCTTCTAATAAAAGAATTTTTAATAAGGAAAGCGATCGCCATATTGCACACATATGTCGTATTGCAAGGAGTTGGCACTACAGCTTAAATTTGCGATATCTCAGGTTCTACTTACTTAAATTTGAAAAACCGGACAGATTCTTAAGCTAGATCAAATTTCCTATCATTCTTTATAAAAAATATAGAAATATTTTGTTCGCTAACCTATATCATTTCGTTATAAACAAACAAGATTCTGAAAAATTGAAAATTTTTTCTGCTTCAAATCATTCTACACTGAAAAAAAAATTTAGTTGAGTCAATGAAATAAATTTAGTTATTAAATATTTTGTTGATAAAAATTAATTTTGATTGAAGTAATATGCAAGGTTATTAAATCACTGAAATATTTAGTTGGGATAAAAAAAATTGATACCTAAGTTGAAAAAAATAAATATTTTTTTAAAATAAACAAAAATTTATTGTTTCGGTTAAATTATTTGATTGATTTAATCAAATCAATTTCATTAAGGCAGCTGATAAAATTTTATAAAATATTTATTTGTAACAATAGAATATGTTTGTAAATTATCTATATATTTTGTTACAATAATTAAATATTTTGTAACGGTAATTTACTGCACGTTACAAAAGAAATTAGATTTTTAATCCCTTTTAATTTTTAGCTAAGACTATGCACTTTTGTTAGAATACGGAGCTGCTAGAATTTGTATTAAATATGATGAACTAGTAACAAACTCCGGCAAAGCTAGTTAGTATATTAGATTGATGTGCGACGGAGTATTTCTCTATCAGCTCGTCGCTGCGCTTCTCTCTCTCTCTCTCTCTCTCTCTCTCTTACCTGATCGAGAGACGCGATGCCGCTAGCGCAGTTCTCCTTATTTTTATTCGGTTTAGCTTTCTTAGTTAAACCTACTCAATATTTTATATAGAAAATATATATGTTTTACTATGATAAAAATAAGGACCGCGGAGGCGTCGGGGTAAGCAACTGGTACAGGCTTATGATATGATATGCTCATACAGCAGAGACAAAAATAAAGATTTTATGTTTAAAGTGAATTTATTAAAAGTAATAAAGAAAAATACAAAATCAAGAATTAAAACGTAAATGATAAAGTAAGAGCAACAATTAACTAATATGACAATGTTCAAATTTACAATAAAGATAGCAATAGGGGAGGACGCGACGCGAACTAAATTGCGCTATAACACAAGTAATATCACGCACGCACTTTATAGCGTAAAGTTTCTGCGAAGAAAGAAACCTTACTTTACAAAACTTATAATTACTTACGACAACGTCGAGAAGCTTCTCTTACACCGAAGACTCTACGCTGATCGCTCGCTCGTGGCCCAACGGTCGCGACGCTGCAGCAATCCTGGTCGCGGGAGCTAGTCGAAGCCCGCTCTCGAGAAATCTTCTCTGGATGAACAAAGGCCGCTATCTTCCTTAATCAGGATAACGCCTTGGGTTTGATAATGCACGTGTCTCACGGCTCGTATAGAAGCACGAGTCTTGACACGGAATAAGTGCACTAACAAAAGTTATCGACTATTCGCACCTATTGCAATGTGCTCTCAACGACCGCCGGAAAAGGTCTCCTCTCGCCTCGTGGTCGACTCGGCGTTCTTCCCTTGATGATCAGTAAGTTACGTATTTCTTCGCGTAACTCTGACGGCTTGTATGACCGCGTGCGCGTCGTATATTATCTACTACTCGCGCGATATTCAAACACGGTAAAATACCGTGACACCCCTCCGCCAGACGCAGCATAACTGGGTTTGCTGCTCTGTATAACGCGCGGGAGGTGTGTGACTGTTCTGTTAAGTCAACTTCATACATCGGATATAATATTTCGCTGCGCACGCGTTTTACTCGGTGAAAAGTCGATTACATTTTTGATACGCTCGTTTGTAGAACCTTTAGACCTACCTCGTTTACGCCTGATCGGTTCGGGCTCAGCTTGACGCATACGCTTCGTCATACGCCTTACGACGACGGCCGTCTTGCGTGGTCGGCCTCGCTTCCTATTCGGTTTCTCGTTAGGGGTGGGTACACCGCTCGCAGGCGGTCGCTCGCAATCTGAGCCCGATCCTCCGTTAACACACGGAGTCGCATCGCCCGCAGGAGACGGGTCGCTCATCGTCTCATTTTCGCTTGTTAGTTCCAACGGTGGTAGAGGCGGTGACTCGACTTCTTGTCTTGCGATATATGGTTTTAGCTGCTCTACATGGATGGGACCGTAAGCATTATCATCGATGTCTAGTAATCTGTATGTGTTTGATCCACATTTAGCCGTAATCATATAAGGATCTACAAATTTCGGCGCTAACTTGCTAGCTATACCTTGAGCAGCTGAAGAAAGTATCTTATTTCTTCTCCATACTAAATCGCCAACATTATAAGACACTTCTCTTCGTCCTGCATCGTATACATCGGCCTGTTTTTGCTATGCCAGCTGCGCACGGTCGATCACCTGATCGTGTAGCAGAGGTAACTTGCTTACACGCTCCCGCCAGTTATCTACTACTCGTAGTTGTTCATTCTCTCGAGCAGCCTTATCTTCTTTTCTTTTTAATAATTTAGGAGGGACTGGCTGTCGACCATAGTTTAGCAGTGCAGGGCTAGTACCTGTAGTGCTTTGTTTGGCCGTATTATATGCGAAAATTAATTCTGGCAGTTTTTCGTCCCAAGAGCGATGGTTTTCATCAATAAATGCGGTGATCATTGTTTTTATAGTCCGGTTTATCCTTTCGACCGGATTCGCCTGAGGGTGGTAAGTAGGAGTGGTGCTATGATACACTCCTATTTCGTTCAGGTATTTATCTATCACCTGATTCCTGAACTCTGAGCCATTGTCAGATAGGAAGACCTCTGGCGTACCAAATCTTAGGATGATTCTCTCTTTTAGTGATTTTAAGATCGTAGGTGCATTTGCCTTTCTAATCGGTATGCACTCTACCCATTTAGTGAACACGTCTTCAAAGATCAACGCATATTGGTAGCCGTGTTTGCTTTTTGGGAAAGGACCGGTTATATCACCTGCTACCACTTTCCATGGGCCTAATACTTCTCTCTTGCCCATTAAGCCAGCAGGTAATTTTTGTTCTACTTTACACTGCTGGCAGATCTCACAGCTCTTGACATATTGAGATACCGTTTTCTCAATATATGGCCAATAATAATATTGTTTTATTCTAGCTGTAGTCTTATCTCGGCCTAAATGACCAGCTGTTGGCTCATCATGACATTCTTGCAGCACTTCTGCTCGATGTTCTTTGGGTACTACGATTTTCCATGCATTGTCGTCTCCTAGCGTTTCTTGTGTGAACCTGTCCGGTACATAGCGATATAACTGACCTCCGATTATTTTCCATCTCGGGAAGTCGCTTGGGTTACTTAATACCTGATTGAGTAGTTTCTTATACCAATCATCATTAGTTTGCGAAGCCCAGCTTAGTGCGCTTAAGTGTGAGTCGCATTCTAATAAATCTTCGTGCATGCGTGATAACGCATCGGGCACGTAATTCAGAGCACCTTTTCTGTGCTCCACGGTATAAGAATAACCCTGCAGCTCCAGTGCCCATCTCGCTAGCCTGCCCGTTGGATTATGTAAGTTACATAACCAACGTAAGCTACTATGGTCCGTTATGACCTTAAAATCGTAGCCTTCTACATAACAGCGAAACTTCTTAACTGCCCATATGACGGCCAAGCATTCTCGTTCTGTAACGCTGTAATTTCGCTCTGCACTGGACATGGTGCGACTAGCAAATTCTAATACTCGCTCTTCGTTGTTTACAACTTGCAAAAGTACTGCTCCTAGACCTGAGTCACTTGCATCTGTCTGTACGACAAATTGCAAGTCGAACTGTGGACGATGCAGTAATGGAGCAGATGCTATTAAAGCTTTTATCTGCTCGAAAGCAATCTCCTGATCGCTTGACCATACGTACTTACAGTCCTTTCTTGTAAGTCTGGTCAGTGGCTCTGCTAACGTAGCAAAGTCTTTCAGGAATTTCCTGTACCACGAAGCCATACCCATAAAACGTCTTAACTGTTTTAAGTTTTTAGGAGCTGGGTATTCCATAATGGGTTTAATCTTTTCTGGATCTGGCTTAAAGCCATCTCTATTCACTAGAACACCCAGATATTTTACCTCTTCTCGGCAAAATATGCTTTTCTCATGACTGATCGTGAGACCTGCAGCTTTGATGCGCAGTAATACCTTCTCGAGCCACTTCATATGATCATCGAATGTCTCAGTTGCGACAATGATATCGTCTAGATATGAAAATGCATAAGGCTCGAGTTCTGGACCTATGACCTTGTCGATTAATCTTTGAAAGGTCGCGCCAGCGTGGCTAAGGCCGTACGGCATACGTTTGAATTGGAAAAGGCCCATGCCAGGTACTGTAAATGCCGTTTGAGCACGTGAGTTTTCTTTCATCCTAATTTGATGATAAGCACTGCTCAAATCCATTGTAGAGATGTATCTTGCTTTCTGCAGTTTACGCAAGATATCATCCATTCTTGGCAATGGATATGCATCAGGTTTTGTAACTGCATTAACTTTTCTAAAGTCGATACAAAACCTGAACTTGCCATTTGGCTTCTTAACCCTGACCACTGGACTCGACCAGCCGCTCATTGAGGGTTCGATAATATCTGCTGCAAGCATTTCATTGACCTGTTCGTGCATCCACTCTTCGACCTTCTTAGACACAGGGTAATATTTCTGTTTAATTGGCCGAGCAGATCCTGTATCGATTTCATGTTCGATCCAGTTCGTACAGCCTATAGGAGTATCATTTTCTCCTAAGATTTCTATCACTAAACTCTTAAGACGAGCTCGATCAGCGGCTGATACATCAGCTAAACCTACTGATTCTAGCTTTGCAACATGCATCTGACTGAGCGCTGCCACTTCTAAATTTACCTTCACATTAGTACCCTTAAGAGAAAGTTTATTTTCACAGGGGTCAAACATAGCCTTAAATGCTCGAATAAAATTTCCTCCTAGATAACATGGTTCATCTAGGGTCGGCATGATCGCAGAGCGGATTGTCTTTGTAATTCCGCCTACTGTAAAAGGGAGGTCAACATAACCTACTAATGAGCATGATCTACCATCTGCTACTTTGGCACATCTACCCGTAGCTGGTATCAAAGGCGCGTTGCAGGCTGCTGCTAGTTGCAAGCCCGTAGAGTTCATGACCGTACGTGATGCACCTGGGTCATATAAGGCCCTTATACGGTAACCTCCGATCACTACCGTAAGCCACCATCGAGCTTCATCATCAATATCTGATTGCCGATGTTCTTCCTGTTCACTTGTCTTTGCCTGACAAGTGCGAGACTCGCTCTGCTCTGCTACAAAGGTTTCCGGTAACTTCCTGTCTACCATCTTTCTAGTAGAGAGTTCTGAGGTCTCGTAGTCCTCGTTGGGAACAGTAGGTACCTCGTCTACTTGTTCCCTTGCCCTTTTCCCGCACATTGGGGGCAAGACCATTGCGTATATCCAGGTAGACCACAGCGGTAACAACTGAGGTTGGGGTATCGATTTCTTGTACCTCCTTGATTACCCATGTTGGCCTTATCTCTATTTGGGTTTTCTGTCTGATTTTCCTTTTGGTTTTGACTTTGCTGCTCAGAGCCCACACAGCATGAAATATTTATGGAAGCTTCCTGGAATATTGGCACGGAAGATTTGAAATATTTTAGGAATCTTCCATGGAATATTCCTGTAATATTCGTATGTCCTTGATTCTTCCTAAATTGGAATATTCCATGGAATATTGTTGGAAAATTCCAAGAATATTTCATTGGAAGATTTAGGACATCTCAGATCTTTCATTGAAATATTTCAGGAATCTTGCAGGAATATTTCATGAAATATTACGTTAAAACATTCATGGAAGATTTCCGGAATATTGGAACGAAAGATTTGAAATATTTCATAAACCTTTCATGGAATATGCACAAAAGATTTAAGGAATCTTTCATGAAATATTCCATAAAATATTTCTGGAAGATTTTAGAAATCTATCGTAAAATATTACGTGGATTATTTATGGAAGATTCGCAGAATATTGGCACGGAAGATTTTGAATATTTCAGAAATCTTCCATGAAATATTCCTTTAATATTCGTATGTCCTTGATTCTTCCTACATTGGAATATTCCATGGAATATTTTTGAGAGATTTCAAGAATATTTCAATGGAAGGTTTGAGTAATCTCTTATCTTTCATGAAATGTTCTTGGAAGATTTTTAGAAGATGTGAAATGCTATGAGGGGATAGTATATATATTATATAATAAAACATTAAACTTATACATCAATACATATACGCATACATAAACATTTAGTTATAAAATCGCATTTACATATTCGCTTCGACTGTACACATCAAAGCGCCGATACTCTTTCGCTTATATAGTAAGTGAGGTATCTTCCAACCACTTGGGGATAAAACTCCCATTTAACGAACATCCCCCTATCGGTGTCACTGGAAACCTCCCGTAACGTTCCGCACAACCTTCCAACGAAAACTTCATGGAATCATTCTAGAATCTTTCATAAAATATTCCACTGGAAGATTACTTAAATCTTTCTGTGGAATATTTCGTGGAATATTTCTGGAAGATTTATGTAATATTCCGCTGTACGATTTAAAAGTTTTTCGAAATCTTCTAATCAAATGTTTATGGAATCTTTCTGAAATCTTTCATGAAATATTTCACTGGGAGATTACTTAAATCTTTCTGTGGAATATTTCGAGGAATATTTCTGGAAGATTTATGTATTATTGCGCTGTACGATTTAAAGTTTATCCGAATCTTCCAGTGAAATGTTTATGGAATCTTTCTGAAATCTTTTATGAAATATTCCACCGGAAAATTACTAAATTCTTTGCGTGAAATATTACGTGGAATATTTATGGAAGATTTATGTAATATTCCGCTGTATGATTTAAAAGTTTTTCGGAATCTTCCAGCGAAATGTTTATGGAATCTTCCTAGAATCTTCCATGAAATATTTTATTGGAATATTTCATAAACATTACATGGAATATTTCATGAAATATTTCAAAAATCTTCCGTGAATATTTCATGGAATATTTCAAAAAAGTTTTTGAACATATCTTTGAAATATTCCTGAAATATTCCTGGAAGCTTTCGATGGAAGATTCCAATGGAATATTTTGAAATATTCCGTGGAGACTTCCAATAATCTGCATGGAAGGTTCCATTGAAATATTTCAGTGGAATAATTCGAAATATTCCAGTGAAATCTTCCATGCTGTGTGGGAGTTACCATTCCCTTGCTTAGGTTTTCGTGGTGGTCTCTTAGAATTTTGTTGATTTCTGTAACGGTTTTTGCGTGGTGTGTTTGGCGAAGCTTGTCCGGACTGATTTATATTATGAGGTGCAGGTTGCCTGTCTCTGCCTTCAGACATCTTATCCAACCGAGAGATTATTTGCATCATCATTTTAGCAATATTAAACTGTTCGGATGCCGGTGGTTTTTCTTGTATAGCGGCGACCTGGTGTTTATTCTCTTTTCGTTTGGGCGTAGGACGGTAAGCTACGTCAGGTAATAAAGAGTGTTCCGGCAGAGGAGGTGGCTTATATGCCCTCTCTGCATCTATTGTTAGTTCAGCTTCAACTGCTTTTTCTAGGAGTGACTCCACATCCACAATCTCATCTCTTCTTACCATACGTTGAATCTCAGGTAAGAGATTGCGGTGCAGCAGATCGAGTTGTTGTCCTAAATCTGGTAATGGAACCTGTTTTAATATGATTGCTTGTAGGCACGTTATATAATCACGCACAGGTTCTTCTTTACCTTGTGTGCGTCTGTTTGCTTCAGATCGCAATCTTTGTTGAAAGCGTCTACTATGTCCATACCAACGTAGCGCAGCTTCTTTAAATTCAGCCCAAGTATTCCACGAATGTCTGTTATTTCTGTACCACGTGGCTGCTACGTCTGATAACAGTTCGGAGAGCAAGGATAATAAGTCGCTCTCGCTAAGTTTAGCCAGCGCTCGACACTCCTCAACTCTAGTTAAAAAGAGGTCTATACTTTGGCCTCGCTCGCCAGAAAATGTAACATTCCAGCGTCGCACTATGTGACCTACGTCTGTATTTTTATTTGCATTTACTGGACGGTCACTCTGCCTGGTCAGATTAGCATTATCCGTCGCACTGTTTGCAGTGTGAGGGGTCCCCTCCCCCGCGACTGTGCCTGCTCCCGCAGCACCTGTTGGCATTGTGTTATCATTACCCCTTATGGGGCTGCTACTGCGACTATTAATGACGCTGAATGTATCTTGAAATCCAACGTGTGCATTACGTCCTGCATTCTGCTGATTTTGCTGGTCGTATAGCCTAGTACTTGACGACGTAGGATACGCAGGTTCGTTAGGCTTTTGCCTGAAATATGCCATTTCTTGTGTTAGCGTGGCTACTTGTCTATTCAGTGCTTCCAGATAGTTCAATAACTCCCTTGGTATTCCTGGGAATCTTTCTGTTTCTGTATTATTTTTAGGCGTACTTTGCAGAGCACTTTGCCTGTTATCTTGCGTTTGAACGTTATGCGCTCTGTTTTGGGCAATATTTGCTAAAGTAGCGTTTAAATTTTGTGCCACATTTGGGTCCTTTGCCAATATGGTGAGTGGGTGTTCCTCGTTTGGATCTAAGTTATCATCATAGATGGTAGATCCTGTTTTCTCGAACATGGTTCTTTCGATGAACTGCTTCCTGACCGAAAGGCGGCGTTGTCGTGTCGCCTTTTCGTCCTCTGTAGGATTTGATTGCTCAAAGTCCACCGCTGTATAATTACCTAATAGCCATTGAACTAATCGGTTTGCTTGTTCGAAAGGAAACCCTTCTTGCTTCAATTCTAACGTTTGAAGCGAATCTATTAAGTCATCTTCAGACAAGCATGATGCCCATTTATGGACCTTTATAGCGGCAGCTTTGTGATTTTTGTCGACCGTTATCTGTTGTGTAGCCATCTTGATAAATATTGCTATCTTCTTTCTTGGTATATTTTCTATTTATATTAGTCGCACGCTGTTTCACTAACGCTCACTGTGTGTGTGTGTACGATGTTTATTTTTCTAAAGAAAATTATATTACTGATCGTTTGTATATGGTCATAAGAGGACCATGTACATACGTAACAGTTAAAATATATTAAATATGTAGATATATTAAAATTCAATTGTTTTGATTTTTGGATTTATACTAGAATTTTGAGTAATTACAATTAATTTATTAAATTAAAAATGCGATATATTACTAAACAAAATTTTGTAATATTAGTCGATTTACAATACAAAGTTTTAATATATATGACTAAATTCAAAAATCTGTGCGTTCTTAAACTTTTGTTAAAAATGCACACCTAACTGTGTAGGGACAATTTATTTATTATACATGTGTATCTAACGTGTAGTGTAGAAATCAATGCTAATTTAAAGTTTTCGAGAAAATTCTAAAATTTCTCCACAACACACACAGCGTCAGTCGAGTGCCACGAGTTGGCAGTCGTTGATGAGAGAGAATATATAAAACCAAATTTTTTCACTATGTGTAAAAATAAAAATTTTAAATTTTAAATTTCACTTATTATACAAAAAAAAATGTTCTGGCCCTTTAATATGTATAAAAAATTTTAATTTTTATTCAATTAAATATTATATCAAGATACAGAAAAAAAATCTCAATGTTAATAATACTAAATTATCCTATATTAAAGGGTTATTTGTCAACTGATTTAATTTCAACTTCCTCGCCAGTTGAAATCAATGTTTCTCTCTCACCATAAAAATTTGTAATATACTATTAACGACCTGATCGGTAAGAGGTTTATACACAACGACGCAGTATTCTTAGAAAATCTCAACTGCCTGTTCGCTTTTTCGCATAAAACGAACTGTAAGGCATAAAGAGTTATATCTTTTATCTCTGTCACTATGCTTTTGAAGCGCGAGAATGTCTGCGCGTTACGAAAGTAAATAGAATTTTTCGCTGGGACACGTGGGGACAGAAATTTGTAACAGCTAAACGACAAAAAAAAATTTCAATAGATAAATAGCAATTTTTCAAGAAATGTCCACTATTTTATTTTTCAAAAAAAAAAACAATTTAATATTAATTTAATTTTACGAAACGTGAAAGAAAATTTTAACGTCAATTCTAAATTTATTTGTCTTCGAGTAAGAATAATTCGATTCTCAAAAGAAAAAAAAATTTCTTGACACGTGCTATCTTGAATATTAAACTTTATAGCAAAACGCCATCTTTAATATAAAGTCTCTTATGAACAACGCGAAGTCTGTTTGCGTCGACGCCAGCTACGCGCTCGACGCCATTTGCAAATTTCGATTTATTAGACAACGCGTAAAAGCCTGATCCCGTTGACGCATCTATTCGTTGGGCGCCATTTTGTAACGGTAATTTACTGCACGTTACAAAAGAAATTAGATTTTTAATCCCTTTTAATTTTTAGCTAAGACTATGCACTTTTGTTAGAATACGGAGCTGCTAGAATTTGTATTAAATATGATGAACTAGTAACAAACTCCGGCAAAGCTAGTTAGTATATTAGATTGATGTGCGACGGAGTATTTCTCTATCAGCTCGTCGCTGCGCTTCTCTCTCTCTCTCTCTCTCTCTCTCTTACCTGATCGAGAGACGCGATGCCGCTAGCGCAGTTCTCCTTATTTTTATTCGGTTTAGCTTTCTTAGTTAAACCTACTCAATATTTTATATAGAAAATATATATGTTTTACTATGATAAAAATAAGGACCGCGGAGGCGTCGGGGTAAGCAACTGGTACAGGCTTATGATATGATATGCTCATACAGCAGAGACAAAAATAAAGATTTTATGTTTAAAGTGAATTTATTAAAAGTAATAAAGAAAAATACAAAATCAAGAATTAAAACGTAAATGATAAAGTAAGAGCAACAATTAACTAATATGACAATGTTCAAATTTACAATAAAGATAGCAATAGGGGAGGACGCGACGCGAACTAAATTGCGCTATAACACAAGTAATATCACGCACGCACTTTATAGCGTAAAGTTTCTGCGAAGAAAGAAACCTTACTTTACAAAACTTATAATTACTTACGACAACGTCGAGAAGCTTCTCTTACACCGAAGACTCTACGCTGATCGCTCGCTCGTGGCCCAACGGTCGCGACGCTGCAGCAATCCTGGTCGCGGGAGCTAGTCGAAGCCCGCTCTCGAGAAATCTTCTCTGGATGAACAAAGGCCGCTATCTTCCTTAATCAGGATAACGCCTTGGGTTTGATAATGCACGTGTCTCACGGCTCGTATAGAAGCACGAGTTTTGACACGGAATAAGTGCACTAACAAAAGTTATCGACTATTCGCACCTATTGCAATGTGCTCTCAACGACCGCCGGAAAAGGTCTCCTCTCGCCTCGTGGTCGACTCGGCGTTCTTCCCTTGATGATCAGTAAGTTACGTATTTCTTCGCGTAACTCTGACGGCTTGTATGACCGCGCGCGCGTCGTATATTATCTACTACTCGCGCGATATTCAAACACGGTAAAATACCGTGACAATTTATTTTAGTAAATCGTTTGTTAAATTTACAAAATCTTTAATAACAATAAAAAAATATTGGTCAATCATCAATATAATATTTGCTTGAATTAACGGTCATCCGATTAAGCTACAGAAGCTTATATTGTAAATAAATGCTTCACTAAGTTAATAACATTGTCATTTAATTAATAATATATGTGATTGTATAAAAAAAAAATATTTTATTGTATATAACACATAAAATTTGATCAGCATTTCAATAAAAATTACAATTAATTTAAAGAAATAGGTTCCTTAAAATCAACAAATCCGATTTCAATGAATTCTCAAAAAGAAAACCAAAAAATTATTTTTTTAAAGTCAAGAAAGGTGCAACGTAAAATCAGATATTAAATTTTTTTTAAAGAAATATTTATTAAACCAAATATATTTATTTTATTATTTCTATCAAATTGTTATTGAATCAAGAATATATGTCACTGATTTAATTAAATATTGTATTAACACTTCTATTGAATTATTTTAATGTTTAATGATATATTTGATTATCTTAATGAAATATTTATTAAACCAAATATATTTATTCTATTATTTCTATCAAGTTATTATTGAAACAAGAATATATGTCACTGATTTAATTAAATATTATATTAACACTTCCATAAAATTACTTTAATGTTCAATAATATATTTGATTATCTCAATGAAATATTTATTAAACCGAATATATTTATTTTATTAATTCTATCAAGTTTTGATTGACATAAGAATATATTTCACTATTTCAATTAAATATTATAATACTTCTACTAAATTACTTTGATGTTTAATAATATATTTAATTATCTTAATAAAATGTTTACTAATTCTAACGTATTTATTATTTTTATCAAATTTTGATTAAAAGAAGAATATAATTACATTGATTTAATTAATTATTATATCACCTTTATTAAATTACTTTACTGTTCAATAATATATTTAATTATATTAATGAAATATTTAATAATGTCAAAATTATTGTTTTATTTTTTCAATAAATTTTGAATAATATCAAAAAGATATTTCATTGTTTTAAATAAATATTGTATGACTTATATTAAATTATTTCACTGGCCAATGAAATACCTAATCATTTTAATTCAATATTTAGTTGCTTTGATGAATGCGTTTTTTCTCTTTATGAAATATATGATTGATTCTATGAAATATCTCATTGTCTTTTACTCAAATAATTTCATTACTATATTATAATTAATTGGATGCATTAAATTAAATAAATTTTTAATTGATTTAAATATTTGATTTATTTTGTTCTATAAAATTATTTTATTACTTTCATTATTTAATTATATTGCGTCTATGAAATCAGTGATTAATTGAATTAATTATTATTTTTAACAATTAAATATTTTATTATTTATGTCCAAATTAAATATTTTGTTGTATTAATTAATTTCTTTATCAGATCGATTAAATAATTATTTGATTATCTTAATGAAATATTTATTGAAACAAGCAGTTATTATTTAATAACATATTTACTAAATCAAATGAAATATAATGTTAAAATTAATATTTAATATTCTTGAAAAATATTTTTTTGTATAAGTTATCATCCTTTATACTCAAACAAACTCATGTTTTAAATACGTGTCTTGCTAAGTGAATAACTTAGCAAAATATGTACTAAAGTTAATAAAAATTACAGAGAAATCTGATTCAATACTTGTTAAAATCAAGTAAATCCACTATTTGATTCATCTACATAATTTATTTCATTCAAATAACACATATTTGAACTAAAAGAAACATTTATTGTTTTAACAAAATCATTTAGTTCGATGATTTGATGATACTACCGCTTGGTGGCGTCGTTAATTTTCGATCTCGCAAGCGGTAAGAGGGCTTCTAAGTTGATATATAAGGAAGTTAAAAATTCAAGATAATACGTAAATTGTAATGCGAGCGAAATTTATGTTAGATTTACTGCGTGTGCGATCACTGTATAAAGCATACTAATGTTAGTATGCTAATAATTGTTATTCTTTACCATATAAATAAATGGAATCATATTCACCTGTCCTTTAATGAGTCATCAATTCATTGATGTTAATAAATAAATGTAAATCACTGAAAGCAAATACTGTTCATTAAAGACAGTATTTGTTCGATTAAAATATCTATAAATCGAATTAATTAAATATTTCTTTACTTTGAAGGAATATTTTATTTGTGAAACCGAATAATTAATCAATTTTTGTTAAGACAATGAATTAATTTTATTAAATCTTAAAATTTTATTAAATTTAAAATATTCAATAAATTAAACTTTCATTTAAAAATATAAAATATTGAACTAATTTAATTTTAATATAGCATTAATATGATGAAATAATTAATTAGAAAAATAAATGGACATTTTAATTGATAATTTTTTTAATTAAAACAATGAATTAATTTTATTGAATCAATCTTCGCGACATTTAATAAGTCAAATATTTAATTGAAAATACAAAATATTATTTGATTTAATTCCAATATGTATATTAATGTAATGAAATAATCAATTAGAAAAACAAATGGGCATTTTAATTGATAAAATTTTTTATAAAAACAATGAATTAATTTTATTGAATCAATCTTCGCGACATTTAGTAAGTCAAATATTTATTTGAAAATACAAAATATTATTTTTAACCAATATTTGTGATGTTTAGTAGAATCAAATATTTATTTAAAAAAATGAAATATTTATTTGACTCAATTCAAATATTTGTATTAATGTAACAAAATATTTTATGTGCCGCCCGCACCTAAGGGATTTCATTGATTCAATTAAGCCTTACTTAATCCAACTAAATTTTTTTCTCAGTGTAGCATATTTATTAACACTTGAAAGTAATATATAACAATTTATCATTAAAGCTGAGACTCTGACATTTTTCAAACACATGTTGAACTTAAAAAAATATTAATTAGTAGTCAAATTATAAGGTTTTTTACCAGGGCGTTTCGCGCTTCTGCTACGTCTCTATGATTTTTGCAATATATTTGCCATATCGCTGGTTCTAATTATCGAATCAAAACGCAACAAAAACGATTTTTTTTGTTTTTTTTATTAAAAAACAAGTTTTCGCAGAGAAAATCACTGCATCTATTGTAGTTCATAAACTATAGCCATTTAAACAATCGATTTGTTTATAACAAATTACTCGACTACTTGCGCGAAGAGCAAGTTGCAAATTCGGATTCAGCAGCTCAAAATACATATAAATCACCTACTTGCTTGGTGGGACCTCTAACTTCATACGAAACCCTCTGGGTGCCTAGACTAATGAGCATTTATTTGAAATAACCAACATTTAGTTGGATAAAACAGAATAATTATTTAAACGAAATAAACGGTTTATTTGAAATCAAATATTTCATTTGTTTGATAGAACAAAATGAATTTGAATAAATATATATTGAATTGAACTAAATTATTTGTTTGAATGAAATAAATAAGTTTTGAATTGAAAACACGTTTATTTGAATTAGCATTTATTTGAAATAACCAACATTTAGTTGGATAAAGCATAATCATTAATGGCCTAAGATTGAAATTTTTCTAATCCAGAGGCCAAGCAATTATTAAGAAGAAAGCAGAATCATTATTTAAATCAAATAAACGGTTTATTTGAAATCAAATATTCAATTTGTTTGATAAAACAAAATTATTTTAAATAAATATATATTGAATTGAACTAAATTATTTGTTTGAATGAAATAAATTAGTTTTGAATTAAAAAGACGTTTATTGGAATTAGCATTTATTTGAAATAACCAACATTTAGTTGGATGAAGCAGAATCATTATTTAAATTAAATAAGCGGTTTATTTGAAATCAAATATTTCATTAGTTTGGTAGAACAAAATGAATTTGAATAAATATATATTGAATTAAACTAAATTATTTGTTTGAATGAAATAAATTAGTTTTGAATTAAAAACACGTTTATTTGAATTAGCATTTATTTGAAATAACCAACATTTAGTTGGATAAAGCATAATCATTAATTGAAACAAATAAACAGTTTGTTTGAAATCAATTATTTCGTTTGTTCGAAAGAACAAAATGAATTCAAATAAATATATATTGAATTAAACTAAATTATTTGTTTGAATGAAATAAATTAGTTTTGAATTAAAAAGACGTTTATTGGAATTAGCATTTATTTGAAATAACCAACATTTAGTTGGATAAAGGAGAATCATTATTTAAATGAAATAAACGGTTTATTTGAAATCAAATATTCAATTTGTTTGATAGAATAAAATTATTTTAAATAAATATATATTGAATTGAACTAAATTATTTGTTTCAATGTGTGACATCTCATGGAACTATGCCCTTCAAATCAATATAATATTATTAAAACATTCTTAAGTTTAAAAATTATAAATCTTAATTTCATTTCTATTCAAAAGGTTAACAACCAAAATTAGTTCCATGCGATGTCCCGAGTCAGCGGTTTCCCAATACCGACTCATTGCGAAAATTCAACCGTCAACTGTATCTAAGTGTAAAGGAGAGACAGAGAAGAATGGTAAAAGAATTCATTAGTAAGCAAGCTAATGAACTTTTAGGAAGTTAAACGACGCCTGTCCTGAAAATTTTGACTACATGTCGAGGTTTGATTGGAGCTTCCATCTCTCGATCGCCCGGGCGCGAGGTAATAAAAACAAACCTCTACGTCACTACACTGCCTTTAGTCACAACAAGACGGCAACCGCAAGAGTCGGCTCTGCCAGGTCCACTGGGAAAATCAGTGTTACTTTAAATTTTTATTACTTAAGTTATTTTAATATTAAATATTAGTGAGTAGATTAGAGCCCTACTTCACTAATAAATAAAAATAAGAAAACACTAAGAGATAAGATTCAAATTTAATTACTAAATTAAATCAAAATCAGTTAATAGTGACAACGAGTATAAACTTGAGATCTAAGGTAAATCAAGGTGACATTCGAGGTAATAATCTGAAATATTAACCGAACGTTCGATCGATTGAAGGAGGAAGCCCAACCTTATCTTGCCACGGACATTCTTACCGTGTAGTTTAAGGAGTCTAATCATAGAAAACATCAGGAGGATCGAGTCAGAAGAAAATTCATCTTTTTCTCTCTTAATCAGTGAGCTATTTATACTAACGAAATTTCAAATCAAGTTGATGATAGTTAAGACGCAAAAATAAAAAAAAATTAAAATAATACAATCATGCGATTTTATTTTTGTTAATATTCAGAAAATCGTTCAATTACTTTCGTTACTCTAAGATAACTACTGTAAGATTCGTATCAAGAAAAAGAAGGATATATAATGATAAGTTATATGAGTAATTATTAGAGAATAATATTGATTCTCCTATTATTTTTATCAAAAATTAATTAAATTACGGAAATAATAACAATTATAAATTTATAAAATACAATTTTTGTTAACCATATAAGTGTATGATTTATATTAATCAAAGGTTTCGAAGTTAATTGTTAATTAAATTGTAAGAAGGTGAATAAGTGGAATTAAAATTTTAATTTGGTTTTGAATACTAATAAAATAAAGAAAAGAAATAAATTTAAATTCTTGTAGTTGATTTAAAATTTATTTATATTAAAATTTTAACTGAGTCGGTCTGTGGCTCATTCGGTAGAGCGTTGGATTCGTAATCTCGAGGTTTCGAGTTCGAATCCCGCTTTCGACCGATTGATACAAGCACCACTGTACGTTACATGTGCTTTGTTCACCAACACACTTACGAGCTCCGTCGCTGATTAGCATAGCAATGATAGCATAGCATAAATATAGCGACGTTAAAAAAAAAAAAAAAAAAAAAAAAAAAAAATTTAACTAACAATAAACATATATATATATATATATATTTATATTAATTTATGCACTAACAATCATATTTATAGAATTACAGTATAAATTATATTTAAACACAAATATTATGTATATATGTGTGTGTATATATATATATATATATATATATATATATATATACATATACACACATACATATATATATATATATATATATATATATATATATATATATATATATATATATATATATATGTATGTGTGTATATGTATGTATATATATATATATATATATATATATATATATATATATATATATATATATACACACACATATATACATAATATTTGTGTTTAAATATAATTTAGTTATATATATATATATATATATATATATAACTAAATTTAAACAATAACTTAAACGAATAGAGTGAATGAATACGTGAGAACGTATGAGATAGAGCGAACTTATATAATTGAGAGAACGAAAGCTGCATACGTGAGTAAGTGGGGAGAGCGAACAAGTATATAGGCGAACAGAGTGAATGAGAATATAAGCGAACAGAGCGATCACAATAGAGCGGACGAAGTGTGTAGTGAGTGAGTGGGGAGGACGAACGAGAAGGAAGGCGAACAGAGCGAACACATAAGAGTGAACGAATGTCTGTATAGCGAACGAGTGGGGAGACCAAACGAGTATACTAGCGATCAAGCGAACAGCCATAGGTGACGCATCTATAGTGTTCGCGCGTTGTAGCTATATAACGGATGAATGAAGCATAGCGACGAGTGGGGGGAAGCGAACAAGCGAACAGAGCGAACGTGAATAAATCTAAATAATCATAACTTCTATTAATTAAATAAAACAAATAATTAGATACACATATAAAATTTTGTATTACATAAATTTTCATAAATGAGTATATGTATGTGGATATATGTGTATATTTCATAAATTTAATAAATAAAGTGACAAGGTAAGTCCTGGGACGGTAGACTGGTTCCCAATAAAAATAAAATAATTTTTGTTGTGAAGAACTCAATTGTCCGAACCAAGTTCGGCCATAACAAATGAAATAAATTAGTTTTGAATTAAAAACACGTTTTTTTAAATGAGCATTTATTTGAAATAACCAACATTTAGTTGGATAAAACAGAATAATTATTTAAACGAAATAAACGGTTTATTTGAAATCAAATATTTCACTTGTTTGATAGAACAAAATGAATTTGAATAAATATATATTGAATTAAACTAAATTATTTGTTTGAATGAAATAAATTAGTTTTGAATTAAAAACATTTTTATTTCAATTAGCATTTATTTAAATCAATCAACATTTAGTTGAACAATGCAGAATCATTAATTGAAACAAATAAACAGTTTGTTTGAAATCAATTATTTTGTTTGTTCGAAAGAACAAAATGAATTTGAATAAATATATATTGAATTAAACTAAATTATTTGTTTGAATGAAATAAATTAGTTTTGAATTAAAAACATTTTTATTTCAATTAGCATTTATTTAAATCAATCAACATTTAGTTGAACAATGCAGAATCATTAATTGAAACAAATAAACAGTTTGTTTGAAATCAATTATTTTGTTTGTTCGAAAGAACAAACTTATTTTAAATAAATATATATTGAATTGAACTAAATTATTTGTTTGAATGAAATAAATTAGTTTTGAATTAAAAAGACGTTTATTGGAATTAGCATTTATTTGAAATAACCAACATTTAGTTGGATAAAGCAGAATCATTATTTAAATCAAATAAACGGTTTATTTGAAATCAAATATTTCATTTGTTTGATAGAACAAAATGAATTTGAATAAATATATATTGAATTAAACTAAATTATTTGTTTGAATGAAATAAATTAGTTTTGAATTAAAAACATTTTTATTTCAATTAGCATTTATTTAAATCAATCAACATTTAGTTGGATAATGCAGAATCATTAATTGAAACAAATAAACAGTTCGTTTGAAATCAATTATTTCGTTTGTTCGAAAGAACAAAATGAATTCAAATAAATATTTATTGAATTCAACTAAATTATTGTTTGAATGAAATAAATTGATGATTTGAATGAAAAAAAAGTAACTTTCACTCAAATTCTCATTTATTCGCTTCAAATAATATTTATTTGATCTAAATAATAAGATTTTTTTTGTCAACAAAATCTTTTATCTACAACAAATAACTTCATTTTTTAAAGTTATTTACATGTAAATAAATAGTTAGTCAGATTTAGAGGCTTATTCATCTAAATTAAAAATATTTATTCAAGTTGACTAAATTAATTATGAGTGATAAAATCAAATAATTATTTATTTAAAATCTAAAAATACTTTATATAATTTAACAATATATCTTTATATTTTGAATAAATGATTTATTGAATCAAATCATATAATCTATTTTGTATTAATTAATTTTGTTAAAAGATTTATATTTTTTTATGTAATTTTAAAAATAACTATTTTTTATTAATACACGATTTAAAAAAAAAAAGAAATAATTTTAATTAATAAAAAATACAAATAGTTATTTTTAGATTAATTAAGAATAAAATTAAAAAAAAAAAAAAAAAATTCGCGATGTTGGGATCAAACTTGGAACCTTTAGGTTTAATAGGATAGCAAAAAAAAATTTATTCAATTCAAATAATTCATTTATTTAAAATAATTAATTCAAATCAGTACGATGGTTTGATAATGTTACCGCTTGGTGGTGTCGTTAATTTTCCTCTTTACTGAATCTCGAAAGTGGTTGGAGGGCTTTCAGTTTGATATATAAGGAAAATCAGAATTGAAGATCATAATAAAATTGTAATGCGTGCGATATTTATGTTGAATGTATTATGTGCGATAAACTTTATAAAGCGTATACGTCGAAACCTTCGTATAATTAATATATATATATATATATATAAATCAAATAAATGGTTTAGTTGAAATTAATTATTTCATTTGTTTGATAGAACAAAATGAATTTAATTAAATATTTATTGAATTGAAGTATATTATTTGTTTGAATGAAATTTAAAAAAATATTTAAAATATATATATATATATATATATATATATATGCATATATCAGAAGTCTTAATATGTCAATTGATTAAATATTTTTTTTATTTTTAAGAAATCTTTTATTGATGAAACCAAATAGTTTATTTGAGTCAATCAAATATTTTGTTAATTCAAAGAAATACTTTATTGGTAGGATCAAATGTTTTATTGATAAAAGTACACAATTTATTTGTTATAACCAAATAATTTATCCATCCAAACAAACATTTATTTCGATCTACAAAGCTCAATTTTCAAATTTAGTGCTTTGAATCAATACAACATTTTTTAAATTCAAATGAATATTTGTTTGCTTAAAGAGGATGGGCTCTGCAATTTAATGAAATATTTAGTTTTTTGAAATAAATATTTAGTTGATTCAAACAAATTATCAAGCTAAATTGACTAAAAATTTATTCGATTCAAATAAATATTTGTTTGATTTAAATAATAGGATTTGCCATTTGAATAAATATTTAATTCGTTCAAATAAATATTTATTTGATTTAAATAAATTATCAAGTTAAATTGACTGAATATTTATTTAGTTTAAATTAATATTTGCTTATCCTAAAAGAATGGGATTTGCCATTTAATGAAATATTTAGTTCGTTCAAATCAATATTTAGTTGATTCAAACAAATTATTAAGTTGAATTGACCAAATATTTATTTGGTTTAAATAAATATTTGCTTGTTTTAAGAGAATAGGATTTGCCATTTAATGAAATATTTAGTTCTTTCAAATCAATATTTAGTTGATTCAAACAAATTATCAAGTTGAATTGATCAAATATTTATTTGGTTTGAATAAATATTTGCTCGTTTTAAAAGAATGGGATTTGCAATTTAATAAAATATTTATTTCGTTCAAATCAATATTTAGTTGATTCAAACAAATTATCAAGTTGAATTAACTAAATAATTATTTGGTTTAAATAAATATTTGCTTGTTTTGAGAGTGTGAAAAATTGATTTCAACAAAATATTTAATTGTTCAAACTAAAAATTTTATTTAAAGTAATCAAATATTTATTGAATCCAACTAAATATTGTAGTTTGGTTCAAATAAATATTTGTTAGGGAGTATTGGAACAAACCATTTAGTTGAACCAAATAAATTTTTATTGAAATCACTACATTTTTTTTTCAGTGTATGAGTCTGTTCAAAATTTTTTTAAAAAAATGGTGCGTGCCAGGGTCAGCCGATCCCACTGCACTTTGGCACATAGGGGAGAGCGGGGCAGGATGGGCTAAAAATACCTTGAAAAAAGTAATTTTACTAAAGTTTCAGTTCAATAGGATTTTAGAGGTCAGAGTAACTTAATCTCAAAGTTCAAAATTTAACGATTTTATGAGAAATTACTTCATTTTGAATTTTCAATTAAAGTTTATTCAACATGATTTATTATTTTCTTCTTGATATATACTTTAATTTAATTATTTAGAACTTTATATTTCGCATCGAGGGTTCTATTCTATGACTCAAAATGTAAACTGTCATATTTTAAATTTTTTCGTTATTTTTTTTTTAATTTGCCAAAATTTGAGATTTGATATTTTTTAATTTCTAAACTTGCAAATTAAAGGTCCTTTTGAGAGATTTGATCGTCAAGTTTGAATATTGAAAAATATAAAAAAAACTACAGAGCTACGCTACTTTGAAGTTACCTTATTTTTCCAGAAGGTCCAACTTGAAGGCCCTTTAAAAAACTCTTTCCATTTTTCTTAGTTTCATGATAGTTTATATCATCATAGAAGAAAGTCTCCACAAAATTTCATCGGCTTGTTCAGTTTGGTTCAAAATTTATAAATTATTATAAAATTATAAAAATCACATTTTTAAAATTTTAAATTTTTCGTATTTATTGTTCATAACATTTTAATTAGCTTAGTGTAGAAAATTTCATATATATTTAGAGTTTCGGCACTTCTTTGTACTATAAAATAAGAGGTGACATTTAAATCTTTAATTTCCGAGTTTGAAGGATCCTGTACGATGTCTAGAATCGCTGCTATTACAATTTGAAATTTGTAGAAATTAACAGACAAAAATTTATTCAATAAACTGTGCCTCATTGAAAAATCTCAAATGAAATCTAAATGAGATCGAATCGTCACTAAGCTGTCATTAAATGTATTATATTACTATATATAAATTAGTTAATTTCTTAGGCAATATTATTCGAATATATAATATAAATTAAAGTTATTGATATACAATCAGTATGAATTTTAAATTTATTGTTATAAATGAAAATTTTTTAATTTTATGTAAATTAATAAGCTTATATAAAAGTAAAATATTATTATTGACAATCTAAATATAAGGTTCGGATACATATTATAATTATTTTCATAATCGTATGTGCGTATTTGTATATATACATGTATTTGGCATGTGTATGAGTTTATTTTAGTGTGTATGTGTGTATGCGAATATATAAGTATATGTGTATGTGTTTATATATGGGGATATCTCTGGAACTTTTTAATTTTGAGATGTCGACCTGACAACAATCGAAAAGTCTATAATACAAGTTTCTGGAGTAGCACACACTTCAATAAAGGCTTAAATTACTCGTTTCCTGTAGTAGAATATGCAATCAAATTTTGGTATCGATTGGAAAATTGGTACTTACGGTGTATAATTTTATACGTCAAAAATGATACTTTTTTTATATTTTTCTACGTGCGTTTCTTGAGCTATAAAAAAGTACCATTCTTTCGATCATTCTCAAATTTTCTGAGCAAAATGAATATGGTAAAAACAACAGTTTAAGCCTACCCTGGTACATGTGCCCCTCTTTAGATAGCTGTATGACTATTTTTAATGTAAGGGTAAATTTTAGGTGAAAATTACACGCTCATCAACACATATTCTTATTGACACTGATTAGCCACCTACACTGAAAGAACTTTTCGTATGCTGAATGCCAAAGCGTGAGGGCGCAGTATACTACAAGTTTACGGGAGACAGAAAAACAAATGTTGGCGTTTTAAAATTAATTATTACATCATACACACACACATACTCACATCGTACACACACACACACACATATACTTACATCGTACACATACTCACATCGTAAACATACACGCACACACACACACACACACACACACACACACACACACAAACACACCTCTAACATCATACATAGATAAATACGCACACATACGCACACAGATACACACATATACACGTTCGCATACACCCACATAGACACACACACATGCACGCACGCACACACACACACACACACAAACACACACACACACACACATACTTACATCGTACACATACTCACATCGTACACATACACGCACACACACACACACACACACAAACACACCACTAACATCATACATAGACAAATACGCACACATACGCACACAGATACACACATATACACGTTCGCATACACCCACATAGACACACACACATGCACGCACGCGCACACACACACACGCACTTATACAAACACTCGAATGTGCGAGTGAACGTATCAGACACATACACAAACATAAATAAATATCCATATATTAACAATCACACAGAAAAACTAACTAAAGCACAAAGTAATATAGTGACACATATGTGTGGGTGAGAATGAGAGTGGCATAAGTCACATTTAAAAAAAAATTCAGTTAGTGGTATATTTCATTTCTTTAACATTAAAACAACTTATTTTTCAAAATAGAAAGGCTTTTTTGTTTATTTTCCTTTAATATTATAAGCACTGTTAAAATCGCACTCAATAGAAATGTATATTAATTTAAAACTTTAATGTCGAAAATCTCGAAATTAGAAGTATGTGACTTATGCCACTCCCATTCTAACCCACACATATATTCTAATAGATTCATAAGAAACTTAAACACTCACCGAAATATACACACTTATCAACACACATACGTTCCGATAAATACACAAATACTTGAACCTAAACGAACATACCACTAAATTTTGAATAACTACTTTACAAATATAAACTTCGCTTCTGCTACCAACATATTTACTGACATAAAGGAACACTTAAACACACAAATAAATATACACATAACCACACGAATACATTTATAATATTTTGCTAAAATTAGCTTGATTGCTATTCTAAAAAAATAAAAAATAAAAAAAATTTAAATACAAACAAAAAAAATTTCGACATAAAAAAGATTTTGGTGAAATGTTTTATCATCAATTGACCATATAAGTATCAAATTTTATAAAAAATGCGTTTAAAAAAATGTTGATATATTTATTTATATCGAGTTAATATTTTAATATTATTATTTAAAAAATAATATAAAAATAATTATAATTTGAATAAATTCATTGGCATCGTTGAATAATATTAAAGAAAATTTTCACTCAAATATATGAATGATATACATTTTTCATTATTTTATAAGTAATTAAAAATTTTAATATAATTATAAATCTGAATTTTTATTATCTATATAAATAATATTTAAAATTTTTATTTCAGGATTTTTTATATTTCATCAAAAGTATTTGAAATTTTTAATTAAATTATTCAAATTAATAAGTAAACGATAATTTATTATTTTAATATAATGAATTTAACCAAAGAAGAAAAATTTATTATAATAGGTGAAGGTGAATACGGTGGGAAATTTTAAATGATGAACATATTAGAAGATTTAATGAAATTTAAAAAAATTATACAAATTTTTCAATGCAACCAACAATATTTTTACAAAGGCCCGGAAATATTAATCCAATTCCAATAAATCAAGATTACATACAAATACTCTTTTCCGGAAATCAGCATTGGATAAATGTCATTGTATCTATTATTCACAAAATGTAATTTATGTATATGATGGTTTAAATAGTAATGGATTAAATGATGATCGAAAAATTTACATTAATAAACTATTTCCAATTCGTGAAAATTTACAAATATGTTTTGAAAAAGTTCAACTTTAAACTAATCCATATGATTGTGGAATTTTTTCAATAGCGTTTGCAGTTGCCATTGTTAATAATTTATGTCCTTGTGTAATAGAATTTGATGTTAAAAAAATACGTGGACATTTGCTAACTATGTACGAAACCAAGTCAGTTGTCCTATTTCCATTAGTAAAGAACAATTTTTCTAAAATCAATTTGTGACGTGGTATTTCCACGCCACAATAATTTTTTTTGTTTTTATTAATTTAAAATGATTCTCTATTATAAAACCTGTTGAATAAAAAAAAAGCATAAATAATTTCCCGAGCAAATTAATTCTTAAAATCATAATCACCACACTCGTGATAGCAGCCAGGGCCACCGTAAGAAACTAACAGAGAAATAATTCTGTTGTGTTCTTGTTTTCGGTACTGAGCCCTGGGTGTACACAGCTGATCATATGGCCTATTGCTAAGTAGCCATATATGTTGGACTACCAGCTGACGGCACTGACGGAGAAACAACTATGCACACACACACACACACACTCGCAATGCACACACAATCACTTCGTGCCCTATCGTGATATTTCTATTGCATACGTGTGCTTTCGTCAGTGCGGTTTACGTTTGTGAAAATTTTTCTTTTCTTTTTGGCGCTTGAATAGTGATAGCTGCCCTTGTTTAAATTCAGAAGTAGATTTTGTCGTAGTAGACATTTTAATTAATCCGTTGAAATATTGTAAGAAGATTTCCGCGTACTTGTTTGGAGAGACCGCAGATCGTTGCAAAACATTTAGCGGATCAAGATGTCGGACCACAAGACAAAAATGGATAAATTGAAGAAGAACAAAGAAATTAAAGAGTTAGCGAGAACTATTAAGTGGCTAGATCCACAAGAAATTCAGACTAGATTGAAGGGGAGACATCTAAACTCGCAAGGTCCAATGCTAGCTATACGAGATAGATTACTAAAGGCATATATCATGGATACTAAACCAGATAAGGATGTCCCGTGGTATGCAACCGATGAAATAGCAGACGACTTGGATAAAATATCAACGGAAACCGGAGACCAACTGGAAGCATCAGAGATTATAGCAACAGAAACAGACACCACAGATAAGAATACAGATGTAGAAAAGAATAATGCACCACCCTCTATACAAGCGACTTCAATATCGCAATCGACGACGTTAATAACGAAAACTAATCGCTCTATACTCTCACGAAAAGAACAAAGAAGCACATAACCAGGAGTATCAGAGGTACCTATTTGGAATAATCTGACACTAGCACCCTCAGGACCATAACGGAAAAGGATATCAGTGCTTCTTTCTCCAAAAATTGAAAAACTACTAAAAAGGAATTCAGAACTATGAGAAGGTGAAGAGGTACAAATATTCCAAAACCTAAATCTAGTGAGACCGTTGCTAAATTCAGAACCGATAATCGTAGCATCTCCAGATTCTATGGTATCTATCATTGAGAGAGGAATAGAAGGAACCGCAAGTATAGCAAATAATATAGGAAATGTGAAGATAACGGAAATCAACAACTCTAAGGACGCTCTGAATAGTTCTAGTAGCGGAAACAATACTTCTGAAGACTCCAGTAGTGATGACAAGATGGGAAATAATCAAATCGTCAATCAAACTTACCAAAATCTGATTCAAACTTTGACAGGAGGAAGAAAAAGGGAGGAAATTATGCAAAGTGAGACGTTATTAACAAATCCATATCTGGAAGAGCGAGATGATAGAAACCTTATTCAACATTTTACTTCTAAAGTAAGCAAACCAACCAGGGTGGAAAAATTGAATTTCTCCAACAACGGTGATCAGTCGTTGAGAATTAGTGATGAAAGAATTAGTAAAGAGGATAGGCCAACGAAAGAAGATAGAAATAAAAACAACAAAGATAAGAGAAAGAAACAAAATAGGAAAAGGAAAATAAAAAGAATAAGGAGCCATTCATAGGTAAAAAGGATGGCCGAAAGAATAGAAAGGAAGAGTCAGATGAGAAAGATTCTTATAGCGAAGATGATGATAGCGACGATGATACTTATAGTAATGATAGCGATAATAGTGAAGAAGTACTACCTTACCATATGTCAAAAACTAACCGAAGAAAATTTAAGAAAAAGAAAAGGTCTGAAAAGGTAACAAGGGTTATGAAAGCCTTGCGAACGTGGAACTTACAATTCTCTGGTGATGGTAAAGAAGGGCCAGAACATTTTCTAACTCAATTAGATGACTTCAAAAAGAGCCATCATTACAAAGGAAAGGATATCATCAAAGCTCTATCTGGAGTGCTGACTGGAGCAGCGAACGTTATGGTATCTCACAAGAAAAGAGGTAATATCATCCTGGTCACACTTTAAAAAAGTTTTTCGCCATCAATGCATTGGTGAGATATGTGGAGAAGATCTGATAGATGAATTGAGACAGAGAATCCAAGCTAAGGGCGAGAGAATATCTAGCTATCTATCGTGTCTCAGATATATCATCAAACACTTTAAATCTCCTCCATCAACAATAGAACTAGTCGATATGGTATTTAAAAATTTATTACCAGAATATAGAAGAGCAATGGTGGATAAGGAAATAAATTCGTTGGATGATATTGAACGGTATGGTCGACGCTGGGAACGTTAAAACGATTTAGACAGCCAATACGTACCACCACCTCCAAAAGAAAAGATAAGATTACCAACAGCTGGCTATACTGGTAGTAACACAAAAGCTAAGATAGCAGCGGTCCAGGAAATTTACTCCAAAGATAGCGAAACTCATCATAGCGAAAAAAGTAACAAAAAGAGAAGAAATAAGAGGAATAAAAAGAGTAAGCAGAACGAAGTAGCAGCAACTAGAGAGAAAGAAGGGAATCAAGTTATAGCAGCGGTTGTAGATATCAAGAAAGAAAGCTCAGAACAAAATAAATGATAATTACAAGAAAAAAGGAACTACAAACGACAATCATGGAGAACAAACACCACAAGATAACAGTTGCGATAGAAGGCCAAATTATGGAAATCAAGGTCGAGTTGGATGGAATCCACCCAGAAATGGAGGTTATAACGGATCACAGGGTCCAAGATATCAACCACCACCTAGGCAACAAGCATCTAACTATGATAGATCTAACAGTTGTTACCATTACCACCAGCAAGGACACAGAATGCAGGAATGTCCAACCATAACGTGCTATTATTGTGAAGCACTTGGACATGGTTCAGATTATAGTCCTAGCAGGTCCTACAGAAACAACCGAAGTCAGATCTACTGCCAAGTCTGTAATGCCCCAAACTTAACGTTTTGAAATTGTGTGACTTGTGCACCATTAAGACAAACCTGAAAAAACGAATCAGCAGGGGGGCTGCCTCGTCCCACATCCTCCTCACAAACCACCCAGGGACATTAGGCACCAAAATCAACCCTCCAGAGATAAAAGAGTTAATAAATCAAAGTAATGAAGAATTAAAAAAGATGGAAAATAGAAATGAAGATAATGTAACAGATGAAATGAATAATGAAGAACCTATAATAGAAAAATCGCCCAGACGGGGAATTCCAAAAACGAGGAAATTTCATGCTGAGCGAATCAAGGAAGCTTATCAACATCAGATTATTAATGAACTTCGGTCTAAAGCACTGGGAAATTCCAGACCCCATTCTTATGGAGATGACTGGTCAATGAACTCAGATGAAGAAGAAACTGAAATGAATCAGGATTTTAAGCGTGAAGTAGAAAAAATTGTAGGGAATTTGAAGAATGAAGTCGTAGAGGCAACAAAAATACCCACCACCGATGGAGATATCGAAGAAAAACCGGTTGATCTTAAAAATGGTCCTGGTTTTGCCGAAAACATCAACAATTTAACGAAGTTAGACAACTTCGCAAAAATTGTCGATGAATCTGGAAAACAAGGAGGGAAGGGGGGGAGGCTGTGCCAAGCAGGGTTGTAAATGTTTCCATTTACCGAGTAAGTAACTGGTAAATGGTTTGACCATTTCCAGTTACTCACCTAGTAACTACCAACTGGTCCGACCATTTACCATTTACTCACGCAGTAACTGGTAAATGGTCCAAGCATTTACCAGTTGTTCTGTAACTGTTTCGACGATTTACCATTTGGTCGTAACTGCAAACTGGTTGAATTATTTATTATTTACCTACCCGCTTACTGCAAACTGATTGGACCATTTACCAGTTACCAGAGTTGTAAATAAGAAAATGGTTTTTTCATTTTAAATGGTGAAGTAATTAAAAATACTCGCACCATTTACCATTCACAGAGCAAGTAAATGGTAAATGGTCTGACCAGTTTCCAGTTACAGAGCAAGTAACTGGGAATCATCAAATCTGAAATTTGGTCTATAATTCAAATAATTTTTAAATATTCTAATATTACGATTGAATGATTCTACTCTACATCTACCAAACAATCGTTATCTAAAGCATGCTATTATTAATTATGGTTTCAAACTATATTCGAGCATGATTATATTTGGCGAATAAATAATTATAAAAACAATCGAATTTTTTACAAAGATTAAGACGATATTTACAAGTAATAGTTAAGAAACTAGTCACTATAATTATGCATATCGCCTTTTACACTCGACAAGGTCATCACTTTTCAGTGAGGTCTGGAGCGATGCCGCTCGTATGCAAAGGTTTGTATAGAATTTGTGTATTCACAAATTGAGTTACTTATTTCATATCACAGACGGAATCATGTATACGAGGCTCGGGGTCAGTTCGCTGATTGATGACAGTTTTTCTAATAAATAGGTAGTGTCGTTCTATGACGCACGTTGCATCTGGTTTAGATTTACGGCATTGCACGTCTTACCAATTGTTACACAATTTGCATGTCGCCGTAAAAACAGTTGTAGTTTTATTTATGTCTTAGAACATTATGACAAACTACCTTCAATGAACCGACAGTGACCTAGTACTTAATATCTTTTTTTATCAAACTGATGAATTATTTTTACATATTGTTTACAATTGCATCATACAGGTTTTTATAACTCAAGAATCATTTATTTTACTTTTATTTTAGAGTATTATCGCAATCTTATTGCTTGTTTTCCTAATTCAGTCGTGAATCTAACGTAATCTGAAAAATTGTTAAATTTTGCTCGAATATAATTTCAAACCATGATATATAATCATATCCATACAGACGATTCACATAGTTTTTATAATAAGAATTATATTTGTATGCAATATAAGTCGAAACTTTGAAAGTAAGGTAATACACATATTTTATTATTATCCTATTCGTTATGTTAAAGGTCAGTTTTAGACGAGGTTTCAGACATTTTTTACTGATTGAAAGTAGCGAAAGAAGTAATTTTGTTTATTTTCAATTTATTTGCACATGAGATCTCACGTGAGATCTCATGTGCAAATTATTCAAAGAACAAGCCAAAAAAATCAAATAAAAACTAAATATCTTTTTTAGCTATTTTCGATCGGTAAAGTTAATCGAAAGCTGATCTTTAATTGGAAAGTGTCACCATGAAATACAATGCAAATTAAATGAAGTGGCCAAAATAAGAACTACTGACCCAGGGCAAGATGCTTGGGGTCTAATGGCTCCACTAAATTTATCGAATATGATAATGTTCTAGTGTTCGAAGACGTATTTATAATATTATTGTAATTATATACATTAAGGGCATGATGAAGCTTCCCCTTCTGATAATATTTCTGAACAACTAAAGAAATCTAACAAAATCTTATACTGAAAAAGTTATATAAAAGTTTCCAATTTATAGTATTTTGAGGTAAGGATTGTCAACTTTGATATCTAATTTGCGATCTAAGTTCATGAAAAAATAACAGCTCCAAAGGATTTTTTATTTCAACTAAAATGATTGTAATAATATAGCTAATGTCAAAATTTTTCAAAATTTAAAGAACAAGACAAAAAAACTAAAAAAGTAATAAATATATTTTTAAAATTTTTTAAATTGAATAGAATATGTAAGAGCTCCCATGTGAGATCACATATGAGATCGCACACAAGATTGCATATGAGATGTCACATGAAATCACCTATGAAATCGAATGTACATTCGTTAAATTTTGAAAATAAAATAAATATATGCGCACTCCGATATGAGATCTCACATATATTTATTTTATTTTTAAATTTCCACAAAGATATATGAGATTTCATAGGCGATTTCATATGAGATCCTACATGAGAGCTCATACAAAATTTTCAGTAGGGATGATTTTTCTTGGCTTCTTCTTTAATGTGCTTGGCACCAGAGTTGTAAATGAGGAAATGGTTTTTCATTTGAAATAGTCAAGTAATTAAAGTAAATGGTAAATGATTTGACTATTTCCAGTTACTCACCCAGTAACTGGTGAATAGTCCGACCATTTATCAGTTACTCACCAAGTAACTGGTAAATGGTTTGACCGTTTACCATTTACACACCCAGTAACTGCTAAATGGTCCGACTATTTACCATTTACTAACCCAGTAACTGGTAAATGGTCCGATCATTTCCAGTTACTTGCACTGTAACTGAGAACTGGTTAGACCATTTACCATTTACTTGCTCTGTAAATCGTAAATGGTCCGACCATTCACCATTTCCTCACCCAGTAACTGGTAAGTGGTCCAACCATTTACCAGTCACCCACCCAGTAACTGCTAACTGATCGATTCGACCATTTACCAGTTTTCCACCCGGTAACTGCCAACTAATTGATTCGGCTAGTTAACCACCAAGTAACTGTGAACAGGTCCAACCATTTCCAGTTCCTCACCCAGTAACTGGTAAATGGTCCGACGATTTAACATTTACTTACCCAGTAACTAGTAAATGGTCCGATCATTTACCAGTTACTTGCTCTGTAACTGGGAACTGGTTAGACCGTTTGCCATTTACTTGCTCTGTAAATGGTAAATGGTGCCAGTATTTTCAATTACATGACCATTACAAATAAAAAACCATTTCCGCATTTACAACTCTGATCGTTATATAACATTATTTTATAGGAATATCAGAATATATATATATATATAACACGTCATATATATATATATATATATATATATATATATATATATATATATATATGACGTGTTGTAGAGGCCATGTGTGCATGTGTGTTTACACGTTTGTACGTGTTTGTATGTGTTTGTACGTGAATGCACGTGTTTGTGCATGTTTGTACGTTTATGTACGTGTTTGTACGTGTATGTACGTCTTTATACGACTTTGTACATGTTTGTACGTCTTCGTATGCCTTTGTACATCTTTGTACGTGTTTGTACGTGTGTGTACGTGTTTGTGGGTGTATGCATGTGTGTGCACGTGTTTGTACGTGTTTGTACATGTACGTATATGTGTGCACGTATTTGTACGTGTTTGTACGTGTGTGTATGTGTATGTACGTGTTTGTGAGTGTATGCATGTGTGTGCACGTGTTTGTACGTGTTTGTACGTGTATGTATATGTGTGCACGTATTTGTACGTGTATGTACGTGTTTTTACGTTGATGTACGTTTTTGTACGTGTTTGTACGTGTATGTACGTGTTTGTACGTTAAAATACGTGTTTTTAAGTGTTTGCACGTTAATGTAGATGTTTGTGCGTGTATGCACGTGTGTGCCCATGTTCGTACGTGTTTGTAAGTGTGTATACGTGTTTGTACGTGTTTTTACGGGTTTGCACGTGTTTTTACATGTTTGAACGTGTTTGTACGTGTGTGTACATGTTTGTATGTGTGTTCACGTGTGTGTAAGTGTCTGCACGTGTATGTGCGTGTTTGTACGTGTGTACGCACCCGATAAATGGCAACTAGTTAAATTAGTCATCAATTTCGTACAGCGTTGTGAATAAGGAAATGGTTTTCCATTCAAAATGGTCAAGTTATTTAGAATACTTTCACCAGTTAACACTTACAGAGCAAGTAACTGGTAAATGGTCTGATCAGTTACCAGTTATAGTGCAAGTAATTGGCAAATAGTTCGACCATTTATCCTGATCCTGACGAAAACAAGCTATTACCCTGTAATAACTTGTTTTCGTCTGCAACAACCCCTGGATTCTTGTTAAACAAGCATTAGTGATAATTATCGTTGATAACTAGCAAGAAAATTGCGTTTCGTAAAATATAGGATTGCAAAAGTTTCCAGTTACATACCCAGTAAGTGGTAGCTGGTCCGGTCATTTACCAGTTGCTAGGCAGGTGACTTGACAATGGCCAGACCAATTTTCAGTTGCTGTGTAAGTAACTGCAAACATTTGCAACCCAGACTACCGTTAACGAATTGGTGCCTACCAGTGTTAAAAATTACAATATACTAACCGTAGCGGAAAAAATGAGATCAAATGGGAATATCTGTAAATAATTGGAAAGAACTAAGAATAACTGGAAGCAACTGTTATAAACTTTTTAGTTCGACACAGAAATACCAGTTATTTTCAGCTGTTCCTTGTTATTTTCAGTTATTCCTAGTTATTCCCAGTTTACTGAACATTACTATTGCGCAACTTCAAAAAGCTATTTAACACAGCCATTTGTATGCTAACGCAATTTCGTAAGCAAGAGAATGAAAAGTCTGTGAACGCATCCATACGATGCAATACATACTGTTACAAATGCTCGCGATATATATATATATATATATATATATATATATATATATAAATTTTGCGAATACGGGTGCTTTTTTGCACCAACAAACATTCTAATGTTGAAAAGAGATAGGTTTATCGAAGTCATGAATTAATTTGTTTAATTTAAAAATTATGTATTTGGATTAAAAAATTATT